>BQMF02000487.1:0-315123 GCA_027922465.2 Turritopsis dohrnii | reverse complement strand
AGTAAAAGTTCAGAAAAGTTTTATTTGGTTTCTAGCACCAACCCTGTTAGAATTCATGAAGAAGGGGGGAAACTGGAGACTTGATAAAAAAGCCTCTGTTTTTACGACAGTTTGCAAATGATTAGGTAAAAGAGACCAGAATATTTTTGAAATGGTCAAAATGCGTCGTCGGTTTAAATTATTGGTCGGTTCAAATTTTCGTCGGTACAAATTTTCATTACCTCGGCAAAAGTTCGTCACTTTCGGTCGACAAAAGTTTACCGATAAGGTATAGACATAGCGTTGCTACTAAATGCAAGTTCAATTGACAGAAATGGCATTATTTAAACTTTGAAACGCTTGAGAACGTCGAAGATCCATAAAGAACAAAAGTAACAACATCACAAAATAACAAAAAAAGCCTTTGAAACTAGATCAGTATGATTAACGTCGTAAGTTGATTAAAACAACGTTGTTATTATGACGTTAAAGCAACGTCGAAAATAAGTCAATGGAAACGACGTCGTTTTTTCAACGTTGGAAGAACGTGGAAATTTGGTCAATAGGATCGACGTCGTAATTTAAACGTCGGAAATCGGTTGAAAATAGCTTGACTAAAACAACGTTGTCATTATGACGTTGAACTAACGTCGAAAATTAGTTAACAGAAACGACGTCGTATTTTCGACGTTAGAAAAACGTGGAAATTTGGTCAATAGGATCGACGTCGTAATTTAAACGTCGGAAATAGGTTGAAAATAGGTTGACTAAAACAACGTTGTCATTATGACGTTGAACTAACGTCGAAAATTAGTTAACAGAAACGACGTCGCATTTTCAACGTTGGAAAAACGTGGAAATTTGGTCTTTAGGATCGACGTCATAATTTAAACGTCGAAAATAGGTTGAAAATAAGTTCATTAAAACAACGTTGTTATTATGACGTTGAACTAACGTCGAAAATTAGTTAACAGAAACAACGTCGTATTTTCAACGTTGGACAAACGTGGAAATTTGGTCAATAGGATCGACGTCGTAATTTAAACGTCGGAAATAGGTTGAAAATAGGTTGACTAAAACAACGTTGTCATTATGACGTTGAACTAACGTCGAAAATTAGTTAATAGAAACGACGTCGTATTTTCAACGTTGGAAAAACGTTGAAAATTGGTATTTCGACGTCGCGACGTATTATCGACTGCATATCGACGTTGATTCTACGTTGTGTGCCGACTGGGGAGTTAACATAACTGGTTAAACTGATTGTTCTCTATATAAAAAGGGTTTCCTGTTGTTGGCTGTTCATCATCCATATGATGTGTGTTTTCACAGTTCACAGTTGGCTGGACTACATTATATCAGAATGTAAAATAAAAATAAATCTTCAGCCTGGCTTTTAATAACGAATTTTCGCCTTTCCTAAAATTCAATACTGAACTGCGGCTATAAAAGTGAACGAAAAAGGAGGAGGAGGAAAAGGAAAATGCTCGTTTTAACATATATTTCGCCCTGTGGGGAAATATATAAAAAGTAATACACTCCATCGCAGATTATTCTTACAAGACAAGACATGTAGGAGCACAAAATCATTGAAATTCAAAATAAAAGCTTCATTTTTCTTTTTTAAAAGCAAAGATCACAAAAACAATGAAAGTGAAAGTGACTAAGAGTTTAGATAATAGGAGCAGTTAATAAACAACACAGATGGTTGTGTACTGTCAAATGCTTCTGAAAAGAATGACAAAAATTTTGATTTGAATATTTACCCTTGTGAATTCAAAACTTTCACAACGAACGGCTCAATATGTCCCTGGATATTTCAGTCCCTAATTTCAATGCAAAAAGTTTTAACCAGAAACTTCAAGTACAGTATAATGTACTAGGAGAAACGTATATATAGAAATATGCCCATAGATATATGTATACGAGAAGGTAAAAAGCTGATAAAACAATAAAAAACAACAGGTTGTTTAACAATTTGTTTAGATATTTAGAAGTATATAATACAGTTATCTGGAAATGATTTCCGCCACATTTATGTCGCGTGTCATATGTTTGTTGCTAAATACAAATGTAGCTCAAATTACAACATAAAGGGGAAACATGTGGGAATTGGTGGTATTAAAACCAACAATATGGAAAATCATATGGAAAATCTCAAGTACATCTAAATTTTTATAATTTTGTTTCTTTAAAGATTTGTAAATTTTATAAACAAACATTGTCCTGTGTGGTGAAGTCCCTCAAATTGGATAAAAAGTCAAAATTTGACCTCACAAATGACGGAGGTTGTGATCTACAAGCGAATCTGATAAATAGTCAACGCTTCGTGGTTGTGAGGACCACGTATAGCCCCAATTTTAATTATAAGGAAGCACACAAAAACAGTCTTCGAGGCACAGTCAATGAAAACATATTTGATTCAGTCAAAAAGGACATTTTTAGTGAAAAAATTGGGTGTGCAAAAAGGAAATATAGTCCCTAGTGTCTAATGCTGAGTGATGACTTCCTCTATCGAATTATTGGCAGCTAAAATTTAAAGTTTATCGCCAGGTTGTCTTGAGAAGAGATGTACCTCTTCACAAAAAACCAATTGATTTAGAAAAAACACTGCCGCAAATAAATCAATGCTTTATTGAGACGAATTCACGCAACTGAAATTTGATGTTGTGTGACCAGGGATCATAGGAGCCATGTAAACAGTACACAACGTGACTTCACTTTTGGTCGCTTTAGGATCATCATCATCATCATCATCCACGGGTAAACCAATATCTGCTGTTGCTTCGCGCCGCAGATAATAATACCCGTTTCCTTCAGTTTTTCATCATAAGGTTTACGTGGAAGATTGTCTGAAAGCTGTGTTTACATAGGGCTCCAAAACTCTTTCATGTCCTGGCTGTAAAACTTGCGTGGGTGCGCACTCTTCTCGCAGTAGTCAATGTTGATGAGGGACAGTTGAAAACCAAGGTTCCAAATGGTATACCTCTGTACCTCTGTCCGTTCGAGTCTCATTATCATACGACAGTCGGGCATAAGTGTGTTAGCATGAAGTGCTGGAACCGACGTAGTTTTCCTAGCACAACCTTCTGAAGACCTATACTACAATAACATTAATAATTTAGTCGAAAGATCCTGGGAACTAAATGCTTAAATTTGGCTTCATGCTACTACAACAACATGTTACGAGAAAACATTAGGAAGATCGTTTAATTTCTTTGCATTGCATATTCATCTAAAAACATTCGATTACTGAACATTCGATGTGAATTCTTTGATGACTTTTGAGTATCCCGGAGGTAAAATGATTTTTAAATCATTACGTTACGGTAACGTAACACCATAAATGGTAACTTAAGCATAATAGCTGTTAAAGCTAGCTCTTTTCTTGTTTTAAAAACTCATAATTCACACTTCACCAATTAAATTGGATCGATTTAGATTTACCGGTAAATTTACCGATAAAAGTATTGATCAATTTGCTTACCGATAATTACCGATAATATAATTAGTTTATCGCTAAAATTTTCATTTTACCGATAAAAATATCGATACTACGTTATGTATCGGTAAAATACCGGTATATTTTACCGCTAAAACATAATGTACTTTTTTCCCATGGACTGTCACATATACTAAACTATAATTATAATTTTAGAAATAAATCAAGTATCATATGTAAAGTTATATTACACAAAAACAAAATTAGCAGATTTGTTACTTTGTTCTTCATTGTCGTTTATTTTTAATTATCTTATCCAGTTAAAGAATTTGTAAGCTGTAGCTACTTTACCTTCAGTTATTTCTCTCAAAGTTATAAAGTTTCACCCAGACACGCGTATTAAATGTAAATACTACAACTGAGTTTACTAATATTGAATTCGAAATCAGAGAATATTTTTCAGTATAATAGATGGATAAATAATTATCTGCATACATTTTTTGTTGTTAAAAAGTTCAATTTGATCACTAAAAGTGACTAAGATTGTACTCTTTTAAATAGACAATTTCCATGATGATGTTAACGGCTTTGATGTCTCATTGATTTAGACATTAGAAATTATCAAAGCCATTTTTTTCTGTTTATATATTACAGTGGCGGATCTAGAGGTATGTCAAAATTTGTGTAGGAGAGTGTTAGCAATCTAACCATAAAAGAAAAGCGTTCAAATAATCCCATTGGTAATATAAATTGAATTCACAAATTATGTTAATTGCTCTCCTACCAAAATTACCTCTAGATCCGCCACTGTTATATATACGAAACATGCAAATCATTTCCCATGAACAATAATAAGCTTGCAATAAGAATTCAAAATGGGTAAATCTCTAAAAGGACTTAACAAAAGTATGGTGTCACTGCGCACCACCAAGCCAGCAAACATAAACATTACATTAGATTTTAGCATCATTATTGGACTTTTATGTCTTGTTTTGTGTTGTGTGTGGTAATAAAAACAGCTAAGTGGATTAAAATACAACATCAAGTTGAATAAACATTGCTTAAAGATAGTAGTAAAAGGAATGGAGAGGAAATAACAGTTTTTTCTTTTTCCTCCATCCTCTCTCAAGTCCTCCTCGGATACACAGCTTTTTCCTCCATCCTCTCTCAAGTCTCCTCAGATACACAGCTTGTGAGCATAGATGCACAACGTTCAGAAGCTTTGATCTGAATTTAAATTTTCAAAAGTATTAACAAGCAATATTCTCATTTATAAATGCTCAACTTACAATGTTATCATAAAAGATAGGAGGTATATTTCCAGTTTCCCAGTTTGAATTTCATAATAAACCACAGAGCATTCAGAGCAGCATCCCCGGGAAAAATGTTTACTTGACTCTAAATCCAACCATTTTGGCCGGCCGCTACCGTACAGATCGACAATTTTGCCCTAAAGCTATACACTGAACACTTTTGGCCTTGAGCAATTATATTAATATTTACATTACAGTTTGCTAAAAAATAAAGGTAAGCGAGAAAATTAAGATTTTTGGTATGCACTGTAAGAAATTTCAGCGATTCACGCAGCCGAACGCATCTCTCTGTTAGCATTTTGATGACAATAATTTATCTTGCCAAACAAGCTCCGTTCCGCTTAGCTAAACTCCGCAAAAATATCAGGACCTTCCATATGTTCTTTGTGCACATCTTCCAAATTTTGCCAGAATTGTGAATTTGGTAATATATTTAAGTAAACATTACATGAAATTGTTCATAACTTGCATTGATAGTAGCAGAAGAAACTTTGGCATTTCAAAGATTTTAATCCATGACATTTAACAGGCTTACAAGAAGATAAAAATTATATTGCTTATACATAACTTAATTCAACATAACCCACAATATGAAAATCTATTTCTACTAAACCTGCCAGTAGCGGATCCAGAGGTAAGCCGCAACTTTGTGTAGGAGTGTTAGCAATTCAAACCTAAAAGAAAAAGGTTCAAAGGTTATTATCCCATTGCTAATATTAACTGAACTCACCAATTTTGTTAATGCGCTTCTCCACAAGTTGCGACTACACTCTAGATCCACAACTGTCTGCATATTACCACTTCCATGGGGTTTGTAATAACACTAATGTGCACGAAAAGACAAATGACACAAACAAACTTTGTTAGGATCTGTATAAATGTGTTCTCTTCGAACATGATATACCTTAAGGGAATATTTTTTGCGTGGACTAACTTTTCCTATCCAAGGTATGAGAGCATTTTGCGTGGATTAATTTTTTCGAGTCAGAGCTTCTCAAGGAAAGTACTTAGATTTATATTTGCGAACGGGCACAAGGTGCAATGTGTGTACTTTATAATATAGCTTAGATGTAGCAGCGAAAATCACCATTTACATGCCTGCTTGATAAGTACAAGGAAGTAGGTAATATACAAAAGGTACGCAGAGCCAAAAAATGAGCAAAAAAAAAATCATGAAATTTTGCGTGGATTTATTTTTGAGAATTTGACCAAAATTTGCAAAAGTCGCAAAACTTAATCCACGCGAAAGAAAATCCCCTTAAAGTATTGTGTCCTAGAACATGTTACACTCCAAATTTTCACAAGGCTTTAGTGATCTCATTTTGTGTATGTAATTGGTTCGACTCTAATCATCATCCAAAGTTTGTTTTCCTGACATATATCCAAACTAAATCATTGTGCCTCCATTGAGTGGTTTTCAGGATTATTTTGAACAATGTCATCTTAAAAGCTTTTAAATGTGAATTTAAACCTAATCAATTCCACACAGTGATAACTGGACCGAGCATTGTACAGTGATGAATAATTTGATACAGTATGGAATGCCCCAAATTACTCCCTTCTTTAATTTATTACTGCTTATTTATTACTATGACGTTTCGGGGCCAAAAAAACCCAGGTTTTATAAGACATATCATTCACCAATATCTTGCACATGTTTATAATTTCAGTATGTATGTATCTTTGGGTCAATTCATTCACAAGTGATTTAAGCTGCTGAAAATTTCATTTGTTTGTTTTTTTTCAATATCTTTAACTATCGGTGTAATACTTATTAAATGAAGTGAACATGTTTCATGCATTTATTGATAGGACGTATTCACCAGTAATGTTGATACTACGTACATTTCTGTTGTGATATTGAAAGTTTCGTTTACTATCAAACCTTCACCTTCTTTTTCAAAAATTTTTTCCAGAGTCAGCTAAACATCAATATGTCCTCGATAAGGAATGTTCTCATGATTTTATTTCCATTGCAATAGTAGGTAAAGTCTTAAAATTCTTCTTCAAAGCTTCTTCTACATTTACAACTTCCTCAAAACATAAACCAAATCGGTTCGAGAACGTTTCACGTGCTCGGTGTGCATATTTTACTGACTTTTTAAAGAAGTTTTAAAGATAATTGAATTGGGAAGTTTTCAACATAAAACGGCTAAAATAACTAAAAGTATTCCAAAAGTATAAAAAAGTTAATAATTTTTATGAATTAATATTAAAAGTGGCCTTTTTGTATTACATTTTGCATAGAGTTTTGGGTCTATCATTAACTATTCTGAATAAACAAACAATCCGAAATCCGAACGGGCTTTCCGAAAACGGCAAAAAAACTGTTACAGAGACAGATAGATAGATAGGATGTGTAAACCAAACAACTTCCTACGCTTAAAAGCGCTGAAATTGAACAAATATACCCTATATATACGTGTCATAATAATAACATAACTAGTATCCCGGGTAAAAACTTTTTACCGAACTTAACTTCGAAAACATTAGGTCAAATCCACCATTCCCGCGTACTTACCCCGTGACGAAAAAATAAATCATAGAATCGCAACTCATCCCAGGCGGCGTCGCTCGCCACCCATGTTCAGTATGCGTTGTGTCGCAGAATTGAACTCTTGCGAAAGTTTCTTTTCAGCATTAATTTTTTAATTCATTTCTTGCATTCAGAAAATTTAAAACAGAAACAAATAGCAACATGGCTCAGAATATATATTCATACGCAGAAGAGAAGTAACTTTAATGTAAAAATATGCAATATATAACACAGAACCGTTTACTAAGACATACAAAACCAAACATTGAATATTATACAAAAATGATACCTTCCAACTTTTTCTTTTGGACTTCTGGACTGCAACCATTAATGAATTTTTGAAATGATATATATAGTTAGTTCTTCCCAAAACCATCAACATCATGATTAAAACCATGAGTTTCATTTCTTTATGCTTTTTTTATTATTGCCTAAAAGAATAATGTTTAAATTGTAATACCGAAGAAGAAAAAAAGAAACAAAAAAAAAAGAAAATTCAAGTACGCATTTATCCTAAAAACAATAACTAAGAAGAAAAATTTACACAAAAGATAAAAAGTCACAAATAAAATCATAAATTCAAAGTTATATACCTAGGCATAGCACGTAAACGATTACCATAACACAAAATATGCATAAACGCAATAAAATATAAACTTAAGAAAAATACAGCCAACAACACTTATTTTTTGTAAGATAGTTTCATTGCACAGTCATTAAGTAAGTAAATCTTAAGCAACCCTCTCGACATTATAACCCATCATGTGCTTCATTTCTATTTTAACAGATCGAAACATTAAAAAAACATATATATACAAAAAACCTAATCATGCTATGACGAAATCTAAAGAAAAACAAAACAAAGTAAAAGAAACTTTGAAAATGTATTAACCTTAAAAATAATAATTAAAAACACAAACGTAATGACAGAATTAGTATAGCTGAAAAATTTTTCACATATGAAAACATTCGTGGAGCCATTTTTTATTTCCAGTTCAAAGCTCCTCTCTGCTGGAAAATTCAAAACACAACAGTAAACATCCCTCTTATCCTTTATGTATCCACTAATACTAACTGTGTTTTAACTAAATAGATACTATTTTAACTTTACCTTTCAATACCAATTCACATCATCATGATAGTAAACGATATTGATCATGTTCTGTAGCCATTATCAAACACTTCTAAACTCTTTTACTTTCTATATTTCATACCTGTAAACAAATTAATAACACTCGATTAACTTTCCAGCATACTTTCCTATTGTAAAGATACACTTTCTCTTTGCTTTCTACTGCAATTCCACTACCATTTTTATACAGTGAAAGTCATAAAAATGCTTTCTTCGTAACTTCATAACTGTGGAGCCATTTTGAATTAAATAAAATAAGGAACAGCAATTTCGTTACCAAAACAAATCAGTAACTGCTCGTGGGACATGCATCTTTATGATTTGATCGTTTTGACTCTGTTTTTACTCTCTTTTAACGCTGTATTTACTAAATCCGTTTGACTCATGTACTTACGTATATTACTTTATATTATCTTTTCCAAACAATTTCTCTCCGAAAAGAAGTAAAACCATTTTCTTCACCAATGTAAATAAACAGCATCCTTTCTGCAGCCATTTTTAAACAACTTCAACTTCATCTACACTACTCTACCGCTGCACTCCCATAACTATTTGATAACTATAAAAAGAAATACGTAAACAGCTCGTAAAATAAAAATAGACTTTCTTCATCTCGTTCTTCGTTTCGTTTTCCTCTGAAAAAACCTATATATATAAAAAAAACAACATCTGTTTAAAAACTTAAGCATGTGGTTATACCTGTTCTTTTATTAATCTAAAATAAAATCTAAAATACAATAACAATAAAAGTTAAACTAAAACAGTTTAATAAGCAGCACGTATACAAACCTGTATTTCTTCGTGAAAACAACTGCGATAATGAAAATCGGTTATTAACGAACTTATTTTTTGGAAATCGGCAACCAATCAAATTGGCGAAAAAAGAATTTCTTGCGTTTTGATTGGTTTAAAAATTTAGACGTCACACTTACATTACGTAACATTAAAAAAAGTGTCTGTCGCATCTACGTGGCTTTACGACGAAAAGGGAAAAAATAAGAAGGATTTGACCGTGAAAAAAAAAGTAAATATATCACTCTCTAAAATAAAAGTGGGATGCACAATTGCGAATTAGTATAATAAGACTAGTATCCCGGGTAAAAACTTTTTACCTAACTTAATTTCGAAAAGGATGGGTCAAAATCGCCTTTCCCCTGAACGATCCCCGTGATGAAAATTTCAATTTAGGAATTGGAAACGGAAAATGTAACCATGTTGTAGAGCTCGAAAAGCTGATCAAAAAAGTGTATGGGATCGTTTCGCTACGACCAACCGTTGCGGAGATATCGCTGATCAAAGATTTCGATGACGTCATATCCGCAGTACCAAATAAAATTTAGTCCCAAATGATGCGTCACCCCATCACCCGTATCGCTGACCCCAAAAAACGTCAGTTATCCCTATTGGTTCTTGAGATATTTCCCCAAAAACGTCGCGTTCGATTGGGGATGCAATGCAATGATTCCCCGTGATCATAAAAAACTGACGTCAAATGATGCCACGTGCTATTATACTAATCGTGAATGTGTCTTGCGTGGTCGAACTGCCGCTATATGACCACGATTAAGAAGATTTTGACCATTAAAAAACAAAAAAACAAACACTCTCTAAGTTAAATGTGTTGCACACAACGCGAATTAGTATATACTAGACGCCAAGGCGTCGTCGCACGCCGCCAACGATCAACATGCAGGCAAAACATTTCTTACCGGTTTTTATTTCGAAAATGATCTCTTTATTCAAATCCCGTGTACGCGTATAAAAGTTGTTGTATGAACTGATAAAAAAACTGACGTCAAATCAATGATACAGTAGAATCTGACGTCATTATAGAGAAAAAAACGTTCTCACTGCTGCGTGGTTTTACGCGGACAATATAGGAAATCCTACGTAAAATTTAGTTAAATATATCACTCTCTAAAATAAAAGTGGTATGCACAATTGCGAATTAGTATAATAAGATTTTAGTATCTCGCGTAAAAGATTTTTACGGCTTTAATTTCGAAAAGAATCCGCAGAAATACGACGATTTCCCGTGTGTGTACCCCGTGACGAAACATTAAATCACAAAATCGTGACTGGAAAGTGTTCCCATGTTGTAGAGCTCGAAAAGCTGATCAAAAAAGTGTATGGGATCGTTTCGCTACGATCAACCGTTGCAGAGATATCGTCGATCAAAGATTTTAATGACGTCATATCCGCAGTACTTAATAAAATTTCGGCCCAAATGTTGCGTCACTCCGTCACCCGTATCGCGGACCCCAAAAAACGTCAGTTATCCCTATTCGTTCTCGAGATATTTCCCCAAAAACGTCGCGTTCGATTGGGGATGCAATGCAATGATTCCCTGTGATCATAAAAAAACTGACGTCAAATGATGCCACGTGCTATTATACTAATCGTAAATGTGTCTTGCGTGGGCGAACTGCCGCTATATGACCACGATTAAGAAGATTTTGACCATTAAAAAACAAAAAAACAAACACTCTCTAAATTAAAAGTGGGATGCACACACGCGGATTAGTATAATAAGACTAGTATCTCGCGTAAAAGTTTTTTACGGCTTTCTTTTTCGAAATGGATGTGCAAGAATCCCGCGTTCCCCCCGTGTGCAAACCCCATGACGAAAAATTAAACCACGGAATTGTAAGTGGAAAGTGTATCCATGTTGTAGAGCTCGAAAAGCTGATCAAAAAAGTGTATGGGATCATTTCGCCACGATCAACCGTTGCAGAGATATCAGCAATCAAAATTTTAATGACGTCACATCCGCAGTACCAAATAAATTTAGGCCCAAATGTTGCGTCACCCCGTCACCCGTGTCACCGACCCTAAAAAACGTCAGTTATCCATATTGGTTCCCGAGATATTTCCCCAAAAACGTCGCGTTCGATTGTGGATGCAATGCAATGGCCCCCCCGTGATATAGAAAAATACCTGACGTCACGCCGCGTGCTATTATACTAATCCTCGATTATCAATGGTCTAACGAAAAAATGACCACGATTAAGAAGATTTTGACCATTAAAAAACAAAAAAACAAACACTCTCTAAATTAAAAGTGGGATGCACACACGCGAATTAGTATAAGTAGATAGATAGATAGCCGCCCAGGCGGCGTCGCTCGCCACCCATGTTCAGTATGCGTTGTGTCGCAGAATTTAATTTGAGTAAAAGTTTCTTTTCAGGCATTAATTTTTTAATTAATTTTTTACATTCAGAAAATTTAAAACAGAAACAAATAGCAATATGGCTCAGATTATATATCTATATGCAGAAGAGAAGTAACTTTTGTGTAAAAATAGCAAAAGCACAGAACAATACAAAACATTGAATAACATTACGAAATGTGCATTGAAAACAAATCGATACCTTCCAATTGTGTTTCTTTTGTGCCAAAGTTACATTGGTTAGCAACCATTAATGAATTTTTAAAATGATAGTCTGTTCTTCCCAAAACCATCAACATCATGATTAAAACCATGAGTTTCACTTCTTTATGCTTTTTTTATTGTTGCCTAAAAGATTAATATTTCAATTGGTATACCGAAAACCTAATCATGCTATAAGAATATTGAAATAAATAACAACAACAACAACAACAACAAAAAAGAAAGGAATTCTAGTACACATTTATCCTAAAAACAATATATAACTAAGAACAAAAATTTACCCAGAAGATAAAAAGTCACAAATAAAATCATAAAGCCAAAGTTATATACCTAGGCATAGTACGTAAACAATTATCATAACACAAAATAATGCATAAACATGATAAAATATAAACTTAAGAAAAATCCACCCAATAACGTTTCATTGCACAGTCATAATTAATGATCTTCTTAAATACATAATCCATTCTTCTCTTAAGTTACCCACTCAACATTATAATTCAACCCATCATGTGCATCATTTCTTTTTTAACAGATGAAAATATTCAAAAAACATATAAAAAAACCTAATCATGCTATGACGAAATCGAAAGAAAAACAAAACAAACTAAAAGACACTTTGAAAACATATTTACCTTAAAAATTATAATTAAAAACACAAACATAATGACAGAATTAGTATAGCTAAAAAAGAATTTTTAACATATGAAAACATTCACATTGTGAAGCCATTTTTTATTTCCAGTTCAAAGCTCCTCCCTGGAAAATTCAAAACACAAAAGTAAACATCCCTCATATCCTTTATTTATTCACTAATACTAACTGTGTTTTAACTAAATAGATACTATTTTAACTTTACCTTTCAATACCAATTCACATCATCATGATAGTAAACAATTTTGATCATCTGTAAGCCATTATCAAACACTTCTAAACTCTTTACTTTCTATACTTCATACCTGTAAACAAATTAATACACTCGATTTACTTCCCAGCATAGTTCTCTGACACTGAAAGGCATAAATAAAGAAAAAGATTTCAGACAAATAAAAGAAATAAAAACATTCATAGCTGTAGGACCATTTTTAATGTAATAATAGCGCGCGTTACCAAAACAAATTTCTCTCGTCTTCCTTTTAATCCAGCAGCATATACACATACTAAACGACAGAATAACTGAGACATCCACTCAAAGCTTTCAAAACTAAATTAAAACCATTCCTTACTGTGTAAATAAACATCAAACTGCCTTCTTCTGTATAGCGATATTTGATAACTAAAACGTAAACAAACATTTAAATACATACATACATAACTCACCTGTTCTTTTATTAATCTAAAATATTAAACAATAAAAGTTTTACGATAATACTACTTTGTATAGACCTGTTCGTTCGTTCTGCACAGCCAATTTTTAAAAACTTTACTGCACTTTTTCTGTATTCTCAATATGCTTTCACATTGTAAACAAACTAATCACTTACACTGTTACTGTTCTTTTATTAATCTAAAATAAAATCTGAAATACAATAACAATAAAAGTTTAACAATAAACAGTTTCATAAGCAGCACGTATACAAACCTGTGTTTCTTCGTGAAAACAACTGCGATAATGAAAATCAATTATTAACGAACTTATTTTTGGAAATCGTCAACCAATCAAATTGGCGAAAAAATAATTTCTTGCGTTTTGATTGGTTTAAAAATTTAGACGTCACACTTAAATTACGTAACATTAAAAAAAGTGTCTGTCGCCGCTGCGTGGTTTTACGACGAAAAGGGAAAAAATAAGAAGGTTTTGACCGTGAAAAAAAAAACAAATATGTCACTCTCTAAAATAAAAGTGGTATGCACAAATGCGAATTAGTATAATAAGATAATTTAAGTTCGTCTATGACAATATATACAGAATGTGTGTGAACTTAACAGAAACAAAACTTTTTTTCTTTTAAGCCTTGTAAACAAGTGAACAACAAAATGGATGGCAGTCAGTCGGACGCATTTGATTTTACGCAAAGCCTTAAGTGCTTAGTCAAGGAAGGAATTTTGCGCTTGCTGCAGTAGGTCACATTTTTAAAATATCCAAAACAACACGTCAACAACATGTCACCAACTGTAAAGAGTGTTTTCATTGGGAATCCCTCAATCGTACGGATTCTTCCATGGTGATCTTTCGTGTGGTCATGTTTTGTTGATACTTATATATACCTAAAGTAAGGTAAACAAATGCTTTGTTGGTGTTTACATTGCAAATATTATTTCAGATGAGCTATATTTGTAACTTTTGTTTATTTACCAAAGTGGTAGCAACAAACAAATTTGCGTTGTAATTCATTCCCGCATACCCACAAACTTGTTTACATTACATTGTTTACTGAATAAAAGAGACAACAGTAACAAAAAAAATGTACACAAATTGCAGCTGTAACTCTCCAAGTAAAATGGACAACGTCTAAGTAGTCAGACATTACCAAATAAGCAAACGTAAACATTAGAATATCTATACACAAAATGAATAAGTCAAGCAAACATTCAGACAATCCCGGACAAAATATTGTGGCAGTAAGCATGAAATTCACGTCATAAAGCCCCTCTTTCCCCACCATCAATGTTATCAATGTTTATTGGGGCCCCTAGCTGGACACAATTCAAAACATTGATGCTGGAGAAGGGGGTGTTTTATTCATAAAAAACATCAATACTGCCACAATTTATGTCCAGGATTGTAGTTTAAAAGTTTTCATAGCTTCATTTGTCTACTGCCAACAAATTCTTTGACGGTTGGATGAATTTAAATTGATGTTTAATTAATTAACTTTCATCTCATTTTTCATTTTGAAATAAATGCCGCCCTCCAATGAACGCCGCCCTCTAATAAACGCCACATCCAAAAGTTGCAATTGCCAAATTGCAATTTGAAGGTGGCAGAACCAACTATTATTTCCAGCTATTTGCGTACTGGAAACCCAAAGTGGTAGAAGTTCAAGAACTAGAATTTTTCAATTATCATTGCTTCATATATAGTGCAAAGAAATATTTCGTTGCATTGATCTTTTCTGTGAACTTTGGACATTTTCATTGTTAACATAGAATGCATTATCATGCATTTATTATCAAGAACAAAATGGATGAGAAAAAAGCAGTATTAGCAAGTATTAAGGTCAACAAGGCATCTTTTACGCAGAAATAACCAGAATTATAAAATGAAAATATATAAACTAATCGCTCTTATGTTTTAGCCAATTCATAGCACTTTAGAAATAAGTAGTAGAAGTCAACATTCCATTATAGGGTTCTTACGTACAGACGCCAAAAGTTACCATTTTCTCGTAAGAATACAGTAACCACAATATTTAAGAACTCTTTTCCATTCTTGCATGTCACCTGCATGTATAACGCTTTATTAACATCATTTTTGACACAACTCGCTTGGTGTTTTTGGAACCTTCTAGAAATCTGTTGTATAAGACAGGCTGGGTTCTTAACAATCAAAAACAAACCATGTTTTATGCAATGAGATTATTTACAATCTGAGCAAATACACAGGAGATTCATAACCTCTACATACAGTTAAAATCTAAATATTCCGAAATTTTGATTCCTGTGTGCAATAAAAATAGCTGTGGTTAAGACATTACTACTTTGACTTACTATCTCAGTTTATTCTGGTGAATACTTTGTTACTTTGACTTGGAAGATCGAGGCTACGTCATGCATCTTTCTTTCAAATGAAAATAATAAACTTCACTAAAGTCTGTGTAAAAATAGTGTGCACACTTTTAAGATTTGCTTGCCATTTGCTCAATACTGAATCAATTTTAACAAATTTGGTATCGTTGGATAGATATTAAAAAGCACAATATTCTTCAAAAATAAAACAACCCAAAAAAGAAAAAGAAAATGAAGAAAACAGAAGATGAAAAAAACAAACTTTTTGTACAAAAGTCATATATATTTGATTTTTATATCATTGGAAACCTTATTCTTTTGCGATTTCAAAAATATATATGTTTAATGGAAAATTTTCATTAGTTTTTGGAATATTGCAGCAACGATGCTATTACTTAGAACATTTTAGACTTTTCAACCATTTGCAATTTTTAAAAAACCGGGGGTTACTTTATAAATAATTTTATGGTGCATTCAGTTATACATTATTCAAAACAATTACATATTTAATAATACAAAGATGGAATAATAGTGTAATCTAGACTTTGATTTGATTGATGTGATTGTTTATTACTTTCACACCATAAAAAATGTGTTAATGTTCTTGCTTAAGTACAAGTACAATTACTGTGTTTTCAGATATTTCCCCCGTCTTTCAAAAATCAACAAAACTGCCAAAATTTCAGTATACCCTCAAATGTATCATAATAAACAAAAACTAATGAAAATTTTCCATTAAACATATATATTTTTGAAATCGCAAAAGAATAAGGTTTCCAATGATATAAAAATCAAATATATATGACTTTTGTATAAAAAATTTGTTTTTTTCATCTTCTGTTTTCTTCATTTTCTTTTTCTTTTTTGGGTTGTTTTATTTCTGTAGAATATTGTGCTTTTTAATGTCTATCCAACGATACCAAATTTGTTAAAATTGATTCAGTATTGAGCAAATGGCAAGCAAATCTTAAAAGTGTGCACACTATTTTTACACAGACTTTAATAAACTTTTGAAATACTTATTCATCAGCTTGACACTATCCTTTTTATGTTTACGTCAAAAATTCCGTTTAAGTAAGACAGTTGTCTTGAGTTTCTGTTTAAAAAACGCGTTAATGCTTTGCTATCAAGTTTTTCTTCGATTCCGTACATTCTATTGTTTCACTAATTACATTTCTTATTACTTAGTAATATTTACTTACTATTTCTATTCCATAGAGGGATAATTAAAATCTTCAAAACAAGGCGATGCTTGTTGGCTTAGTCATAACACGATGTTTAAACAGAAATTCGAGACACCTGTATTCGGATGTACATGTTTTTACTGCAAGTTGTATAACATGTTTGTTAATCCTTTACCACTTACTTGTGATATCAAATACTTGTTTTGTGGAAATAATACAACAACAACAATAAATTTGAATATCTCACGAAGATAGAAAAGTTACCTGATATAATAATCAAATCTACTCCAAAAGAATTATTCACATATTCAATAAAAAGCACTTAAGTGGTAGTTGTTGTTTTGATGACAATGTGGATCTGTTTAAAAGAAATTAAGAGAAATTGAATGAAATAACTAAAACACTTGTTAAATTTTATTAGGAAAGAAAGTTATCGCTGAGAAGCGTGCAATTTATTGAATGTACGTGCCGTCAGGAATGGTTATAAATCAGCCAACTATATGCAAACAGCAGTTTGCAGGACATTCACGCAGCAGACATCAGGATTATATTTAATCTCTCCAGCATACACAATTCGACCTGTTTGTTGGATACCATCACATATAATCATGCCAGTCTACATTTACATTCCATCTGTTTTCAAGATCTTAACTTCCAACATCGCGTGGGTAACCGATTCGGAACTGGGTTACAATCGACCCCAGTTTTGATCCTCCCCAATTTGTTTTAAAGAAAGCCTGGGTAGAGCCTCCTCATGAGCAATCACTCATCCCTCAGGGTGAGAGAAAAACCCATCAAAGCTTTGAGATTTGTTTGGCGTTTTATTTATTTGTGATTATTAGTAATGTCCTTTATAGATGTTTTTTGGCGGTACTCATGCTTCCCTCGTTATATCCCAGACCTCATGAACACGTGCGTGATATTCCATTGTTGCGATTTGATAAGCTTCGGAGGGCAGGATGCGCTCAATTTCCTGTAACCAAAAGAAGTACTGTACGGTCGAAAGATTTGCTATGCCAGAGGTTTTCTTTTCCATATTACAGTACATCCAAGATTATCCGTACCCGTGATGTATGTGAGTCACTGGCTCTGTACTTTTATCATGTTAGACTTAACTAGTACATTCTTTTAGTTTACTAGTTAATAATTTGTTCTTTAATAATTCATCCTTCTGTCGAGTTGACGAGGTTCATCAATACCTTTTAGATGTTGTTCAAGTCTCCATTTTGACGCATTACCCACATTTCTTCAGTGGTAGAAATTCAAGTTATGAATGCTTTAGTAATAATCTTCTTCAGTTTGTTCTTAACTACTTCTCAAAAACATGTTTAGTTTTTTTTCGTAAAAAATCTTAAGCAAGCAAGCATTATTTTTCTCTATACCACTCCTTAAGAATTAAAACGCGATTAAAAAAATCATTATACACACGTTCTTTAACGAGAACATAGTTTACATCTCAATCTTATCTAACAGTTATTCCTTAATTTATAGATTGATCTGATGCTGAATTCTCCCAACACTTTTTCGTTTGATTCCAATTGTCTAGTCTCCTAATTTTATATGGTTGAGTGAACACAATTATCAACTAAGGTGCTTGTGGTTTCGCTATGAATTTTACATTGTCTTCGATTGTGAAAAGACGTGTTTTTTTAATAATAAAAAATACAGCCGATTACGGCAGTAAATCACAGGCATTTGTCTTATGATTCGCGTGGTTTCCTTAATATGCCAGAAATAAAATTCGCATAAACGACGACGACGACGAAACTCTATTCGCTAAAACCGCTGACCATTTAACAAATATGTGTTTTGATGATGTCCTCTGGAATTGAGGTCGAAATATAAAAAACTAGCAAGTATCTTTCGCTATGAGGGCGCCCGTGATTGCATTTTCGTTAATACCACTAAATCGGCGCAAAATACAACGAAATAAATGACTAAACCTTTCTCGGATAAAAATTTGTTCTGTCACATTGTTTGCCGCGAATATGTTGACATTTAAGAAAGGACCAACGTCAATGAAATTAGTTTTTAAAGGAGAACGGAGGTCAAAAATGTTCTTTTGCATAAATCTTTCCCAAGTCACGTAAGAAAACTTCCCAAAATGCATGAAAAACGAGTAAAAAGAACTAATTTCTTTCTGGAAATGCTACAACGGTTGCTGCCATTCCTATTTCGCAATGACGTCATGTGATGAATGGAGAAAGTTAAGTGTATTAGTGTTTAAATAAAATTCTTTTGTACACAGCCTTCGTTCATTTGGAGGTACCAAAAATAAATTCCAGCTTGTCAAGGAAATGAGTACGTCATATACCTATCTCTGTTATTTTTTCATTAAATATGTCGAATATTTGTTTCGTAGTTCACATACACGCGGTCGCTTATTCATAACAAGATGCTTTTATTCAAAATAAAAAGTTGCAAAAAAGTGTTCTCCTTCATTGTAAATAATGATCAAAGCTAAGTCAGCATTGTCTATTAAAATATAAAGACACGGTAGACAGCGATCCTTCTACCTCATTAATTATTCATAACTACCCATAAGATGCACTACGTGCGTCGCAATGCAGTTTTGTTGAAAGAAATGATGATGATGGGGGGATAAACAACAATTTAACACGGCAATTATAACAGGGATTTTGAATTTAATTTGCAATTTCTCCTCTTAAGTTTTTGAATAACTAAAAGAAAACATAAATCATTTTAATTAAAACAAAAGTAAGCTATACTTTAATAAAGTAGTCCCAAAATGTTTTTAGTAGTCCCGTGATGTCAGGCAAGCGAGTTAAAAAAACATCGAGAACACAGTTGCAGTCCAGTACAACACTACTCTGACTACAAACGGCTTCTAATTATACGCCCGAGGATCGTTGTTAAAAGCCCTTGTGGGCGCAATAAATATAAAAATATAAACCTTCTGGTTATTTTATTATATATTTCCCCATAGGGCGAAATATATGTTAAAATCGGCATTTTCCTTCTTCTCCTCCTTCTTTTTCTTCTTCTCCGTTCACTTTTATAGCCGCGGTTTAGTATTGAATTTTCCCCTACCCATAGTAGATAAGAATAGAGGCTAGTATAGCGTGAAGTAATACGCCATTTTTTCAGTCAGTTGGGCTTTGGAAGACTTTGCTTTTTTCTGCAAACTTTTAAAATGATTCAATAGATGAAACGTTAAATGATGGAAATAAATCGTTTTATTTCATAAAAAAGTTTTGTAAAAAGTTTTGAATGAACGTGTAAAACAATAAAATGTGTTATGATGATTGGTAATTAAATGCTTGGAACAACAAACCATTGCATTGGAACTGTGATTTCAGTGCAAAAGTGAAAATTCATTATCAATAGCCAGGCTTAAGATCTATTTAGTATGATCCTGATAAAATGTAGCCCAACTGAACTGAAAGCACGATGATATGCAGCCGTATAAAGAAACCCTTTTCATGTGGAGAACAACCAGTTCAACCAGTTAATTCAAAAAAAGTACATACAAAAACAGCAAGTAAATATGTGATGTCGTATATGCAAGAAACAGTTCAGAAAACCAATTACGTATAATGTTTTAATACACAGAGGATTGAGACAAATCTTGAAATTGAAAGAATGCTGGTCGAGTGTGCTTCCCTGGATAGTTGTTTAATTCAACAACAGAAACATAGTTTACTATGAATAAGTCTATGGTCATGCATCAGTATACATTTGATGCTGTATATCATATTTTATTTTGCAAAATTAAATATATATGACTGTCAATTTTCCTTTTACAAACAACGAACATAAATCAAAGCACAATCCAACATGAGAGTCTGTAAATTAAATCAAGCCAGAACACGACCTTCTGCTTTCAGCTACTATGCAGTGATTTGGTTATGGATGTGTATTTTCACTACCAAAATCTGTTTTGTTTTTCAGTTTGGGATTTAGGACATTTTTATCACATAACACAATGAGTGTGAACATAAATTTTTTGAACAGAGATGTTTATTCTGATACCTTCAGGGAAGAATATGTTTGCAGAAGAAATTTGTATGGAACTTTTTTTTGCAAAATTTATTTTTGTGGATTTCGCTCAAATCCACAAAAATAAATTCCGCAAAAATGAATTATTAGTCATCTGCAAAAATAAATTCTGCAAAATTTTTGAAATGCTTTATCCTTAAAGAATTGATCTTTCACTTTGGTTTGCATATAACTGAACCCTAACTAGCATCTCGTCTTTACAAAACGAAAAAGGAAATAAGTCAATGTCTGCGGTGGTATCACAGTTTTTATTAATTGTTATTTTCACTTTTCGTTTATGGGAAGTAGACGCAGACTGAGTCATATTCTCAGTTGCTGGCGTTACATTGACCTCTTCTGAACAAAGATAAGATCCAGCCACATTATCTGTTTGTTGTAGTTTAGTATTCTTTTTGATATTTTAACTGCTGAAAAATAGATGCTATTCCATAGACTAAAGTTTGTATATACACCCAGGCACTAAATTGGGTGTTCCCTTACTTTCGATTTTATCAAATTTCTTGCATCTTCAAAAAATTAATTCTACAAAATCTCTTTTGAAGTTGTCATCTGCAAAAATTTATTCCGCAAAATATGGCATTTTTGGGTCTTTTATCTGCAAAAATATATTCCACAAAAATTTCTTCTGCAAATAATATCTTCCTTTAAGGTATATACTTGAATATGGTTTTATAAGTTGTCATTTTAAGCCCATCTCTTTTTTAGAAATAACTCTTCTGTCCTAATTTGAAATGCTACACATAATATTTGTTAGTAGAGGTTGTGATTACTTATGATAGTTATTTGCTTGTCTACCCCAAAGTATTATATTGTAGCTATTAAAATTAGGTTTAACAATTTTCTTTTCTTCTTTTGTACAGTAAACTTGTATACAAATTTGGTTGTATATGATGTTGTAAGATTGTGATTGTGTGATGTTATCCGAGTTACAAAAAGCAAGTGTTCTGTTGAATTTCATTGTTTACCATGATTTTATGGTATAAAGGATGTCAAGCTTCTGCAACAATAAAGATCATACATTTGTTAAGATGAAATTCTTTTACACAATGATGATAAATGCAGTTGTTTAAGGGGAAATATTAGCCACATTTAGGTATTATAACTTTTAGCTAAGTGTCCATAACTTCTAACTTTTTAACTCCTCAGCAAAAACTATAAGACAAACCTTATCATTTGACCAACCATGACATCTTCATTTCATAATAAGTTCAAATTAAGTTTTTTTGTGGTATTAAATTCAGTTCCACCCTGATTAGTAAGGACAGCATTTTTATCTGAGTATCAGGTTGATGGTAGTTCTACTGTAATTATTTTATCACACATTTTTCTCATGGTTATCAATGTACGCACAATTATTGACAAAATTTCGCAACTTTGGGGAAATATATAGTCGCATTTTTGCGAATCTTGTTCATTATCAAACCGTATGGCCGTTTGGATTTATTCAAATATGTATGGATTTATTTTCTAACTTGTTCTAATTCGTTGCACTCAAACGAAAATAATTTCATATATTTTCAAAAGCTTTTTGTTTATCTAACGGATGATAACAAATCAGGGTTATTTTGTTCATCATTACCTGAATATGAACTTTGAGAAGTTTCACGGCTTCATTTGATTTAGTTCTTGAGATATTTACAATTAAAGAGCTCAAACGGTCGTCGCCATGATAGATTATAAAGAGGCATCCTGCTCATTAATTTTTAATCAATGATAAAATGAAACTAGAAGCCTCAAGGCTTGAACAATTTCCGCATCAGGCCTAGAGGAAAATTTTCAAGATATCTGAACGACTATCCATTCTGTTCTTGTTGCTTAGGTGAGAACAGGTCTATCACAATTCCCAAAATATGACTTATGGTTCACATGGAGAATTAAATGATATTCGATAGAAATGAACCAATATCATTTGAAATAAAGGCTGTATGGGATTATCGAAGACTTTCACAACACTATTAAACCATTAAATCTATACAACCAAACTTGTTGAAAAACTTAAGACCTAGGCTATTTAGACCAAATCTGCACGTAACTGCCAACTTTAATATCAGGACCTTCCAATTGTTCTTTGTGCACACCTTCCAAATTTTACCAGAAATGTGAATTTGGTCATATATTTAAGTAAACATCAAGATGGCTGCTCATGATGGCGGATGTTTCTGTGAAGCTCCCGAAAATCCAGAATTGGAAGATTATGAAGATTCAAAGAACGTAGAACATCCTGAAAATGCACAAGACAATTTGGAAGAAAGGGTGAAAAAAGTGATTGTAAGGATACGTTCCCGAAAACAAAAAGCCGATCTGGAATCTATGGCCATGCACTGCACAGAACACTCTTTTGATGAGGTAAATATTGTTGTTAGAAAAATGCTCGATGAAGGAAAATTAAGAGCTATACACAGACTTGGTACGACAAGTTATTGTCTTGTTAAGACAACGATGAAGTGAGCAATACTAACGGCAACAACATTTGGGAGAGTGTTTTAAAAAACGAACTTGAAAGTTCTAAAAATTTCTCAGAGCTTATTGAAATTATAAAAATGATTACAGATCTGAAAGAATTTGTTGCTTATGAAATGAACAAAATGGGTAATCTGGTCAATGATACTTTTGTGAAGCAACTTAAAGACGAAAATTTGTTTTTAAAACAAGAATTACAGAAATTACAAACTTTAATCAGAGAAGCTTTATACAATGACGACCGACCGTCCAACAATGGAAACGAGTATTGAAAACACGTCACTAAAGGTCCTCAGGGAAAAACTGAAGACACCATTGAGAAGAGCTTCATTCATGAAAACCGATTTAATGTGCTAACAAACGAATGTGACGCAAGTGTTATAGTTAACAAGTATCAGGAAAATCAGCAAATCCGCAAAGAAAGCCCTAAAAACGTGTGCGTCACGAAATCGAGCACTCAATCACGACCACAAGTAGCTGTAAACAGGTTCCCTGAAAGACAAGACACATTTTCAAGAGAAAACGCAAAACAAAATCCTCTTGCTGAAAAACGAAAAATTGCAATTTTCGGCGACAGTATTCCGAAGGGAATAAGACGATTTGAATTTAACAGATACATAAAAAATGGAATTGCGACTTTTAAAACATTCCCTGGTTGCACATCAACTGAATTATTACATTATGTTGAACCCACTCTTGCTGAACGTCCATTTCATTCCGTTGTGATTCACGTAGGTGTTAATGATGTATTAAATGCTAGGGCGGAAGATGACGTGGCCGAGGAAATCCCAAGAAAAATAAAGAACATTGCAGAGAGATGTAAATCCCATGGTGTAATAGACGTTTTCATATCCGGTCTGGTTTACTCGAAAAGGTTGAATGTTCGTTCTGTAACAGCTACAAATACTGCCATTCAAAACATGTGCGAAGAAAATGGTTTTTTATATATCAACAACGACAACATAACAGGTAAAAATTTGTACCGAGACGGCCTTCATCTTCTTGAATCTGGAAAATGTCTACTTGCAAACAATTTTATTAATTCATTAAATAATTTTTTATATTTTCGGAAAACGAATGTTCTGCAGCTGTCGGAATAAACAATGAGAGCATTCAGTTGAATTGTTCTGCAGAACTGCAAAGATTGCACAACACAAAACTTAAAAATAAACAGAATCATTTGTTTGGCTATCTTAACATTAACAGTCTAAGATATAAAGTAAATGATTTAAAGGAAATTATAAAATACATACCTTTAGAATACTTGGTGATAGAGGAAACAAAACTAGACGAAAGCTTCCCAAATTTACAATTTCATTTAGAAGGATACGAAATTAGAGCCAGAAGGGATAGAAATTCCCAAGGGGGAGGGCTGATTGAATATGTAAAAAAAGGTCTCATTTGTAAAAGAAAAGTGGAATACGAAACTAAAATAAGTGAATATATCTGTTCAGAAATAACTATAAACAAAAAGAAATGGCTGTGCTTAAGCATCTATAGCCCCCCCCCCCCCCCCCCCCCCCCCCCCCCCCCCCCCCCAGCATTCTAATATCGATACCTTTTTTGAAGAGTTAACTGACTGTATTAATCGTGCGAATGTGAAATATGAAAATTTTGTTATCATGGGAGACTTCAATATTGATATAAAGAAGAAAGATAATAATTATGGAAAATTAGAAAAATTTATAAATTTGTTTAATCTGACGAATCTGGTAAATGAATATACTTGCTTCAGTGGCAGTCATAAATCAGTAATTGATCTGATTCTTACAAATAGGCCGAAACATTTTCAAAACACTATGGTAACAGAGACAGGTCTAAGCGATCGCCATAAAATGATTTCCAGCTTTAGCAAATCCCATTACACACGATTAAAGCCAAAGATAATCCTTTATCGAGACTATAAAAAATTTGATGAGTCCGCTTTTCTAAAAGATTTGTTGACTACAACTCTAATAAATCAGTCTAAAAACCCCAGCACGAACTACGATTTTATAACCAATTTGTTATTAACAGTAATTGAAAGGCATGCTCCACAGAAGCAAAAATCTATCAGAGGAAATGACTCACCGTTCATGAACAAAACTTTGCGCAAAGAAATATCTACTAGAAGTAGGCTTAAAAGTAGGTATAATAAACTTCCCACAAAGGAAAATGAAAATAATTACAAAAAGCAAAGGAATAAGTGTGTATCGCTTCGCAGAAAAGCAGTAAAAGATTACTTTTCTAAAATTTGTAAAGAAAATGTAAGTACAAATAAAAACTTTTGGAACACCATAAGACCTTTTCTTAAAAACAAGGGTTCTATTGAATTAACAGATATAATGATTGTGAAGGATGATAAGATAATCACCGATGAACGACACTTGTCAGAAATGTTCAACAAATACTGCATCAATATTGTCGAAACAACAACTGGCGTTACGCCTACAGATAGAACTAATAATTTTGAAAGTGCTGAAAATCACTTAGAACAAATTATAAAAGACTTTGAAGACCACCCAAGCATTAAAGTGATTAAGGAGAAAGTGGAATCATGTAATTTTAAAAAGACACCTGTCTCGCCATTAGATTCAGTAAAAATTGAAAAACTTTTACAAAACATAAATTCAAAAAAAGCTACTGGGATTGACAAAATTCCACCAAAACTAGTAAAACTAGCAGCAGGAATTTTAGCACCACCACTGGAAACTGCAATCAAAAACAGTATCGATCAAAATATATTCCCAGCAAACGCAAAGCTAGCGACAGTTATTTCCTTGGACAAAGGTACAAGAAATAAAAATGAGATGTCAAATTTTCGCCCCATAAGCGTTCTAAACAGTTTTTCAAAAATATACGAAAAAGTATTAAGCGAATATTTACAAATGCAAATAGAGTCTTTCATGTCAAAATTTGTAGCTGCCTATAGAAAATGCTATAGTACTCAACATGTACTAATCCGGCTTATTGAAGAATGGAAGGAAAAATTAGATAGCAATAACTTCGTTGGAGGAATTCTGATGGATCTTTCAAAAGCCTTCGATTGTGTCCCTCATGACCTGCTTATTGCAAAGCTGGCAGCATACGGAGTCGATAAGAATATTTGCCTTTACCTATTGTCATATTTAACAAACAGAAGGCAATGTGTAAAAGTCAACAATACAAAAAGTGGTTTTATGACAATTAAAACAGGTGTCCCGCAGGGTTCCATATTGGGACCGATTTTGTTTAACATATTTATCAACGACTTATTTTTCTTTATAGAAAATGCTGCGATTCACAATTTTGCTGATGATAATACCTTGTCTTACTCTGCTAAATTTCTACCTGATCTTATTAATGTTCTAGAAAAGGAATCTAACAATGCAATCAACTGGTTTCACAGGAACAACATGATTGTCAACCCTAACAAATTTCAAGCCATCATCATAGATAAAAGGAAAAACGACCTAGCTGATAAAACTTTAAACATAGGAGGAAAACAAATAAAAACAGTTTCCTCAGTTAAACTGCTAGGTGTACAAATAGATGATAAGTTAAATTTTAACTGTCACATTAAAAATATCTGCAGATCAGCATCAAGTCAGCTGAATGCTCTCATGAGGTTTAACGCGTTTCTTAATTTTGAAAAGAGGAAAGTTTTGATAGATAGCTTTATTCTGTCTAATTTTAACTACTGCCCTTTAGTATGGTGTCTCTCCAGTGCAAAATCATTACAACTGATAGAAAGCATTCACAAAAGATCAATTAGATTCCTTTATAATGATAATGAAACTCCATATCCTCTTCTCCTCCAACAGTCTGGAATACCAACAATGAAACTCGCAATAGAAAGAAATATTTGTATTGAAATTTTTAAAACTATTAATGATTTAAATCCTCTTTTTATGAAAGAAATCTTCAAACTGAAAACTACGGATCGAGCAACTAGAGATCAATATAAACTAAATTTAACAATTCATAAACGCAATCAAGTGACTTTTGGAATAAGGAGTCTTTCATATTTGGGTCCAAAGATTTGGAACAAATTACCTTATCATGTGAAATCCTCTGCAACTATCTACGCTTTTAAAAATATCATAAAAATGTGGAACGGTCAAAACTGTGAATGTAAAGAATGCCAGTTGTAATTTCAAACCCTGAATGTCTTGTAGTTATCTAGTTATCTAGACCGTTAGAAGTAATTGTAAAGTAATTGTAAATATTTCAGTCGGGATAGATTAGCTATTTATATGCATATTTATATATATATTCTTAGCTATGTAAAGTAAAAATCCGACTTTAAATAAATTGAACAAACAAAAACATTACATGAAATTGTTCATAACTTGCATTGATAGGAGCAGGAGAAACTTTGGCATTTCAAAGATTTTAATCCATGACATTTAACAGGATTACATGAAGATAAAAATTATATTGCTTACACATACACTGGAAAAAAATAAAAAATTCCCGAACACTTATCACTTAGGAATTTTCTGAGTTTTAACATAATTTAGTAAACGGAAATTTCCACTCTGAATTTGCCAGATGTTTCCAGTCTGGAAATATCTACTTCGCATTTACCCATCATTTGCAATATCGAAATCTGTGTCGTCTTAACATTAGAGGAAACATGATGATAGCAAAAGAGTGAGTGACTGATTTTGTTAAAATGCCCTATGGATTAGCTGTGGGGTTCATAGAACTTCATTCTTTCCATTGACTCTGAAACAAGTTTTACATTATTTTTTTACCCTTGATTAGCAAATTCTTTATTTTCATGCTTTAAATGAAAACTGAGGTGTCATACCTGACAAAGAAAAATGGAAACGCTGTAAAAATTGAAATGTAATTATTCCTGATATTATCATGTACACTTCATTAAGATATGTAATATCACTGCACGAAAAAAGATGTTTTCCTATTAAAATAATGTCATGACTACTCCAGATAAACATTTTGTTTTTAATTTTCTCTCAAGTATTCTGTGATGGAAAACATCAGATGTTGTCTGGCGTTTTCCGACGGATAAGTGCATGTTTTCCGTAAATGATTTGTGATGGTTACATGGTTACTTGAAAAAACTCTGTGTCAGAATATTCCTGAAAACATGAAAAACCTGTCCTTTCCCCGACGGAATATATGTCAATATGTTTTTGAATGTTTCAGAAAACATAAAAAAGCTCTGGTTTTGTACCGGAATATACGTCAACGTGTTGCTGAAGGGCATCAGGAGGAAATCCTTATGAAGTGTGGAGAATGTATAAATGGAAAGAAAGGAAATCCAGAATTCAGAAAGTGAATTTATTTAATAATTTATCTAATATACCATAGTATAAATCTCTATGTTTAAACGTATTTACATTTCTCATCCTAAATAAAGATCTAAAACACAACTGATGATTAAAATAAAACCATAACGTTCTTGATTACAGAAAACAAGGTTGTTTTAACCTTTGTTGAACTCATTTCAATTTAACACAAAAATCTCCTTTCAAACTGAAAATTAGTTATTTTTTAACGCAAAAAAACCTTTCCTGACTTTTCACTTTACACAGTTTCAACATAAATTCAAAAAACCCATAAACAATAGCTATAATAAAAAGTTAATTGTTAGTAATAAATAATTCATAGCCATAATCTAAAGTTTTAGGTGGCAATCTTTCAGATGGACTTCCCAGTTCTCTTCGTACCATTTGTTCCTCTGCTCTTTTCGAACATGAGTTATTGTATTCCTTGTCAATAGCATTTAAAAGTTTCTCATATCTTTTTGTTCTCCAATTTGGTTTTCGGACCTTGAAAAATCTATCTCCGTTCGAATCAAATGCCTTATCTTCTGAAGACATCATTTCAGGAACGAGCACTTTCAAATATTTATTTTTTTCTTCTAAGGCGATGTTTAAGGTTTGTAGAATTTTTCGTCGCCGGTTTGCTTTCTAAGAAGTTAAAGAAAGTAACTCGTATATTGGTTGTTACAAAAACAATACAACTGTACTGTATTTCACAGTATTAACTTATACAAATCCTTACAATACAGATTGTTTCACAGTATTAACTTACATGATTCCTTCTTTGACTTTTCGCATTTTCAGTTTTCATATTCGGTTTTGCAGTACTTTTTCTTTTTTGTGTAACTTTACTTTCATAGTAAGTCTTGATGGCAGCTAATGTGAAATGAATTGTATGAGTAAATGTATGAGCATAGGCATCTTCAAAGTCAGCCAAAAAAGTGGAGGAGTCCAAAGTTACTTGCACACTTTTCTGTTCTAGTTTAAATGACTAAACTCCCCGCCGCAAATTTTGCATGAGGAGCTCTAACTACACCTCTGATGGTTATAACAATAAACCTTGCTGAAGAATTTAATACATACCATTCACAACAGCATCTCTTTTTTCCAAGTCACCATGCAAGGCTGCTACAAATGTCTTTACGTAATGTGTTATCTTCCTGTTTTCTTCACAAAAATGGTCTAAAAAGAAATATCAAGTTATTAAAATGATACGAGGAAATAACATTGATACTCTGTTCTTGAATTACGTCAATGAATTGTATTTATATAACTTATCTTACCCAAGGGTTGATTCCACTTTCCACTCTGGAATATTTTGTTTGTGTGCCTCTATGCTAACTCTAGCTAACTTGACATGATACTAAAAAAATTATGAAGATAAGGTATTGATGAACAAACAACATAATGAAATGAAAATTATATTTTCCACCTCCAAGGTGGACAGGACACCCTTATACATACATAAACAAAGATAGAAGAACAATTAAACTCGTGATGTATTACAAGTTAATACATAAACAATTACATTGTCACTCACCCTAACATCATTTAGAACTTGTATCCCAGCAGGCACCCAACGTTTATTCACCGTTAGTCTAACGTTGGTTCTAGGTTTAACGTTACCAACGTAAAACCAACGTTACTCCAACGTTAACTACTTACGTTAGTACAACGTTAGAAAGTTACATCAGGACAACGTTAAATTTCGTTAATTTACGTTACACTAACGTTAGTGTTACGTTAGTTTTTTACGTTGTGGTAACGTTAGTGGTTGGTTAGAATGGAAGTTTTTTTTAATTAGTATAACGTTAAATACTTACGTTAGTATAACGTTAGATACTTACGTTAGTATAACGTTAGAAAGTTACATCAGGACAACGTTAAATTTCGTTAATTTTCGTTATACTAACGTTAGTGTTACGTTATTTTTTACGTTGTGGTAACGTTGTTGGTTGGTTAGAATGGAAGTCTTTTTTTAATTAGTATAACGTTAAATACTTACATTAGTATAACGTTAGATACTTACGTTAGTATAACGTTAGATACTTACGTTAGTATAACGTTAGAAATTTACATCAGGACAACGTTAAATTTCGTTAATCTACGTTGTATTAACAACATCAAAATGTTATAACATTGTAATGACTCATTGTAATGACTCATACTGGTTTAATTTGGTCAAAATTTTCTGTAAATTTCTAACTTTACACAGGTCTAATATATCCACAAAATTTTTATTTCGAAAAGGAATTTCAAAAAAAAAATATTTGGAATATTATGTGATAACCAAAATAATGTTAGAGAATAACCTTCTCGATATCTTTTTACCTCTGTAATTATCATCACAAGAATAGGTTCATATAAGGAATTGCATTTAATACAAACAACATATTTGTGGTACCTTGATTTTTCAACATTCAAAAATTTTATGAATGAATATAATGTTGCTGGAAAGGATTCAAGCAATGTTGTAAAGAGTTTGTTGTCATCGTATTCCTGAAGAACTTTGAAAAAAACACATAAAAATTTTATAATGAACTCCAAAGCACTATCTGTTATGTTAAACGTGTATTGCCAAAATGCCAAAAATATACAAATCCATTTTATCAATCTGATTTCTTTAGTATCTCCATCAATTAAATCATCATCTGAAAACGAACCCAACACCCCAAGAACACAATTATCTTTATGTTAGTGTCCGTCCTTTTACAATATCCTAGTTAAAACATTTTATTTCATCATTTTTTTATGTCCGTCTACACATACAATTTCATCCCATGCAGATAAATAGAATAAATCAACAAAATTTTACACCCTTCAACAATGTTTTACACCCATCAACAAGGTTTTGCACACTTCAACAATGTTTTACACCCATCAACAATGTTTTACACCCGTCAACAATGTTTTACACCCGTCAACGATGTTTTACGTCCGTAAACAATGTTTTACAGGGTTTCGCGTTCAAGATAATTACTTCCAGTTAAGATAATGATTACCCTTTTCGAAAACAAAAACTTATTAACTTTATGTAACAGAATCAATCAGATTATGTTTAAAATTGTATGATGTTATTGGTAAGAAGAAACAAGACGTTTTCAAAGGAAAATATTATCATCCTCAAACACGGAAAACATCAGAACATGAAATATGAATATTTTAAAAAACTCGAGAAACATCACGTTCAAAACAGAAAACACTGTAACATGATGTTTGGACATGTTTGGAAGTGGTGAAAACATGATGTAGGAGAGGAAAACATGACAACATCACCTTAAAATGTCGGAAACATCAAAACATGACATTTGACGTTATCCAAAACTGTAAGAACGTCATGTTCACCATGAACAGATTTCAGACAACATTAAATTTCATGCACTGATATTGAAAATTCGTTCAAACAAAATGTGTTTTATTTAGTTCACTTGTACATAATTCAAACACAACACACTCATGACATCTGTCTATTTATAGGTACATATATATACAAACAATTTTAATTTGGAAAGTGAAAGTAAAACATAAAACTACTACGCAAAAAAAGCAATCATGCAAGAATTATAATGCCCTAAGGTAAATGATAAAAACAACAAAAAATAAAATCAAAATCTAATAGTCTCATGTCTTGAAAGTGACAGGATTATCATTGATGTTAATTTGGTTGACAAGGTATGCTAGCATAAAAACGGTTTTATCATTCATATGTTACCGACTGGTAGCCTTGTGGTAGTGTGCTCGCTTCCTGTTCGGGAGGTTGTGGGTTCAATCCCCGACCGAGTCATGCCAGCGACTATAACAGTGTGAATCACTCCTCTCTGCTTAGCACTCAGAAAGAGAGTAGGAATGATGTCTAGGGTGCTTGTCTAGTTGAGCGGTTTCTGTCATTACAGCTTCCGTAGCCCAAATAGGGGCTTTAAATGCTCTAGGACCTCCTTAGCAGGACCCTCATTGATAACAGTACCTTTAGGAACTGAAGAGTCTATCCTGGGTAAACATTCATAAATAAAATAAATAAATAAAATTACTGAAGATGGTGTTATACCGAAAAGCTTTTTACGAATAAATATTTATTTTATACATACATAATTTAACATGACAAATTTGTTTTCAACTATGCTAGTAAATCATACTGGTTTATATTTAGGCTATAAGTGTGCTTTCAATTTATTGAATACTATTATCCATTATATACAATATTCAGGGATCTTTTAAAGAACTTTTGGTTACTACCGTTTTTGGTAGAGAAGATTGAGTTATACAGTCCAAGGCATAGCTTGGTGGGATCCTAGGTGGGCAAAGCACTTGGAAGCTAGCGATGTCGATGTCTAAAAGCAGGCCTTGCCACACGGGCAAGAAGTCTTAGACATGTGATTAATCGCATGTGTGCATTCTTATGAGTGTTCCTCATGCTACTCTGCTAATGTGTTTCGTCCGGAATTGAATATATAAACTGTTCAAGGTTAATTTAACAAGTTTCTCTTTGTAAAAAGTAAAAAGTTTGGTTAAGCTTCCATTTCCTTGTGTTATTAAAGAGAGTTGGAAAGATGTGTTTTAATTTCATTGAGTAACATGAAAATGAGTCCTATTGGTACCATTTACGTTTTCATATTCTTTTGTTAGATGAGAAAATAAATTTTTATAACACAAGAAATTTCAAAATTACCATAGCATTGGTGTTTCCCTAGCAAGAGAACATTTGCAGAATAATGGCCTTATATATCTAAGATATCTTGTCAATTAAATCATTAAGTTGAGCAAGTTTTGTTTTATATAAATAGTTGAGCATGTTTTTTAGTCACTCACCCCTTAACAGCAATTATAGTTACGTTTTTTTGTTGTATTATATTTAATTTGATCGTGACACATCTTTCGTTTTTGTTTACACTCTGAAAATATGTTTTCAAGTACTACACATTGGACAGAATCAATTAAAAAATGTTTAATTGACAATGAATAATTGAGTTTCTAAACTCAATTCAAAATTGAGTTTTAACTACCAGTAAATGGTAGTTGGAAATTGCTTGGAAGAACCCCTGATATTATAAGATTGCTTTTTAGTATGGTTCCTTAAGAAATGTTATGGTATATAAAAAACATTTCTACCTATAAAACAAAATACACATTGTCAAATGATTTGCCAATTGATTTGTGATTGTTTCCTAGTGACACTTGCTAGAAATACTGAATGTCTTTGATCATGACACATTTTCTTTTAATCTGACAAAGAGGAATAAACAAATGATTATTTTCACTTTCAGTTGACCGTGTTCCATTGGACGATTCCTACCATACCAATGTCTTTCATGATGTTTTTTCAATAATTCCACTTCTGCGCAGACAATTTCTATATTCTTGCAACAGTTGTTGATGTTTAGAAATCTTATGCCAACCTGGAAGACATTGACAACAAAGCCAGATCGGTAATCAAATTCTGTTGTTTTGACTAAAATGTAACTGTCCTTGTTTCCACCATTTCTTTGTGAATATGTTGTTAGGTTTTCTCTCCCCACGAAAATGTTATCAAAGCAATGAACAAACAGATTCACATCTAAAATTGCATGCACATCTTGAAGTATGGAATATAGCTGCAGTTTTATTTCAGCAACTTGATGAGCAGATAATTGGTAAAGATTCAACACACAAGTGAGTGTAAAAAATCCTTGCATTTTCAAATCTTCAAGACAAACAAATTCATAATAATGCAACCAACAAGCAGATCTTATTTTATGTTGTTTTGGGACAGTTGCAACCAATAAGCTATTCCTATAGTAATAAAATTGAAGTATTTTAATATATTTCCCCATAGGGCGAAATATATGTTAGAATCGGCATTTTTCTTCTCCTCCTCCTCCTCCTCCTCCTTCTCCGTTCACTTTTATAGCCACAGTTCAGTATTGAGTTCTGGCCTAGCCAAGGTAGATAAGAATAGAGGCTAGTTTTCAGTAATGTTGTACGCCATCTTTTTTTAGTCAGTGCAGTGAGACAGTGGAAGATTTTGCTTTCTGCTAGCTTTTTTGAGATGATTCAAAACGTTAAATGATGGAAATAAATTGTTTAAGTGTTGTCCTAAAAAGTTTTGTAAAAAAATTTTGAATGGACATGTGAAAACAGAGAAAAAACGTGATATCAATGTCATGGATGTTTTGTTTGGTTTTGCTGATAACAATGTATCTATACCTATACAATGATTGGTAATTAAATGCTTGGAAAGCATTGAAGCTGTGATTTCAGTGCAAAGGCGAAAATTCATTATTAAAAAGCCAGGCTGAAGATTTATTTTTATGAAAACATGCACACAATCATCAGTAAGTAGTAAGTAAGTAAGTAAGTAGGAAAAGAAGGAAACCCTTTCTTCTTTGTGGAGAACAACACCAAATCAAAAACTGCATGTGGAAACGTGATGTTGTATATGCCAAAAGAAGTTTAGAAAACCAATTATGTATAATACTTTAAAAAAAACAAGTGCGTTTCCTGGATTAGTCGTTCAACCAAACAACAGAAACAGTTTGCTATGAATGAATTCCATCATGATCACGTATATACTGTTTTGATATTATATACACCTTATGAACAACGAATGTAAATCAAAACACATTCTAATAAATAACAGTCTGTAAACTAAATCAAGCCAGAACACAAACTTCTACTTTTCAGCTATGTAGTATTATTTCTTACAAATTTATATTTTCACAACCGAAATCTGTTTTTTTTCATTTGGGATTTAAAATCTCTTTATCACCTAATAAATAATGTGTGAACATATTTTTTTGAAAAAGTTTATTCTGAATATATATCTGCTTTGTTTTGTAAGAACAGTTTTAGAAGAACACAAGCCTCAGATTTAGCCAAAAATAAAAACAACATTAAGAACAACCTGTGACTCAAGTCACTGTTCCAAAAATCAAGAACAGCCTGAGCCTGATTTTTTGTGTAACATAAGAATTGTTCAGGATGTGAATTTTTTCTGGAGCAGTCGTAAATAGTTTCGAAGTTTATTATTTTCATATTCAGGCTGGAAAAGCCTCAAAAATAAGAACAGCCAGCCTTAGGTCAGATTTTACTGGTTCTGATAAAGAAAGGGTATACTTGAATTTAATTTTATAAATTGTCTTTTTAAGGCTTCCTTTTTTTGAAAATACTCTTCCTTCTTTACACGTAATATTTTGTTAGCAGAGATTGGGTTCTGATTGCCTTTGATAGTTATTTGTTTATATGTCTATCTCAAAGTATTTTTTATATTATATATTAGTAGTATTGGCATTAGGTTTTCTTTTCTTCTTTTGTAAACCTGTATACAAATTTAATTGTATGTTTAAGTTTTATCCGAATTACAAAAAGCAATTGTTATTTTGAATTACATTGTTTCCTTTGATTTTATGGCATAAAGGATAAGGAACTTGTAAAGAGTCAGCAAGAATAAAGATTCATTATGACAGAATTGCTTTACACAATGTAATTTCAGTCATAGTTTTTACCTGTGCCCATAGTAACTTCACAGTCACTTTTTAACTTCTTCGCAAAAATTGTAAGAACATCTTCATTTCAGAATGAGTTCAAAATAAGTTCTTTTCTGGTATTAGATTCGATTCTACGCTGTGGACATTTTTATCTGAGATTCAGGCTTATGAGTTATATCATTTTAATTATTTAATGATACAGTTTTCTTATGGTTATCAATGCGTACAATAATTGACAAAATTTTCGTAACTTAGGGGAAATATATAGTCGCATTTTTGCGAATCTTGTTTCTTATTTAGGAAACTTAGCAACAATTCTAAACCTAGTAAAAAATGATTTTTTTCTTCAGTTTGTGTGTAACTTCTCCTACACTGAAGGACTTTTTCACTGCGCGAAATTAAATGTTGTCACATTTTCTAAGTCATGAAAACATTGTGTTTTCGGTTTCAATAGGCCTATTCCCAGAATTGCTTGAACACGACTTAGAAAATGAATTGTGAAGATTTTATTTTAAGGAACTGCGCAAAATACTTATTATGATTATGATAACCATAAGGATTAAAACAGTGTTAAAAATAGTTTTTCCCACTATTAAAAATGGCAGGAGTTAGACATCTAGTGGTTCGCTTATATATCATTGAGTTGGGCAGTGGATGATTTTTGCTTTTTTACTAACTTTTTAAAGGTAATTCAAAACGTTAAATGATGGAAATTCTAGAGAAACTGACGGTACGTATTCCTTCAGTATACATAATAAAGAAACAAAGCTACCTTTTCACTGGTCATCAAAGGTTCCGACACAATATAAACGTAGTATTATTAAAGGAGAACTCCATAGAGCTTTCCGAATTGGAAGTTCCTTCAACAACGAACTCATTAGGATTCGTAAGAAGTTCAAAGCTGCAGGCTATCCGACTCGCTTTATTGAAGCTCAAATTAACTCGTTTCTTCGCCCTGACTCATCAGATGACCTGATCATCCCTACTTGGTTATTCGAAGAGCAACAGAATAAAGTGTTTGTCAAGATTCCCTACTGCCCAAAGAACGAAATGACAGTAAGAAAAGTTATCAAAAACATCGAAAGCTTCACCAAGGATAGAGTCAAAGTTGTATATTCGTGGAAAACTACCAAGATGAGAACTCTTTTCCCTCTAAAAGATAAAGTTGAACACAAAAGCTCGGTTATATACAAAGGCGAATGTTCATGTAAAGCAGTTTACATTGGGGAAACGAAGAGAAATGCTTCAATTCGATGGAAAGAGCATAATTCAAACAACGAAAAATCTGAACCATCAAAGCACCTAGTCCAGCATTCGGATCACTTTTTCAACTGGTCTATTGTTACTCGAGCTCCTAAAGACACCAGAAAACGAAAGATCCTGGAAGCCTTTTACATAACTTCACAGAACGCTCTGATTAATGACCAGAAAGATATAAAAACCCTTTTGTTATTTAGAAACGGAGTGACTTGAATCCTTTGTTGACTAATCGTTTTTTTTTATTGCGTGAATTGCTTTCACTTTTTACTATTTACCATCTCGTGCTTTAGTCGATTTCTCCATTGGGGTTTTTCTCTGTATTTTTCTATTTTCTCGTTAATAGCTTTGTCAGTCACATCTACCTTTTTAATTTGTGTCTCTTGAGACATTTTACTTTGATAACCAATTATTTTACTGTAGATAGTTGTATAAAAGTAGAATTTTTATCTTGATAATCTTATTCACTTGACAATGTAACTCAGTTACGAAAAGCTTCGTGCTAGATTTTATGAAATATATCTGTGTTTTTAAATTTATTTAAATAGATGGAAATAACTTGTTTTAGTGTTGTCTTAAAAGGTTTTGTAAAATATTTTAAATGAACGTGTGAAAAATGGAAAAAAAAGTGATATCAATGTCATGGATGTTTTGTTTGTTTTCGTTGATAGCAATGTACAATGATTGATAATTTATAGAAGCCGACAAGGGCCAATCATTGCTTGTTTTTCAGATATCAGAATTTAAATATTAGGTGTGGTATTTTCTGTATTTGGTGTCGATTTCTATATTATGTGTAGCGATTTCAAATTTCAAGTGTGTCGATTTTGTTTTGCAGGTACCAAGATTTTTTTTTCACAGTTTAAACACACGATATCCATTCAATCCTCATGTTATACTGCTTGTGAGGTTGTAGTGGTCATAAATTACTATGTTATTCCTCTCAGAAGATGAAACATTTTGTGGAAGATGCGGAACCAAGAAACGTGTTGTTGGACTAATACCTTGAAGAGATGTAGTATGGTTTAAGAATAATTAGAAAGAAAACAACAACAACGGTTTGGACAACGTTTCGGGTGTTCGCACACCCATTTTCAAGTCAATATAATTGTTGTTACAAATTATTTTTTTTTTATACAATTTTTAAAAAATTTTTACAACTAATTATACATACATACAAAATACAACTGTACATACACGCTCAATTAAATAAATACAATGGTGTAGATCTGATATTATTATTCAATAATGGACTATCTCGCATTATGAATAAACTCTCTTTAATTTCCAAAAGATAACGGTTATTCCCTCGTGCTAAAATACTGAAATCGTCAAAAGATAGAGAATTGACACATTGTTTAAAGTGGTCTTTAATAGCTGTCTGCTGGGATGACGTAGATTTCTTACCTGTTGATGGCGATACACCGAGGTGTTTGCTGACCCGAACTTAAAGGTGACGTGACGTCTCGCCAATATAGGTAGCGTTGCAGCTACCGCACTTGTATTTGTAGATGACGCCAGACAAAAGTTCCTTGGGGATGATGTCTTTAAACCGAAAGAAACTGGAAATTCGAGTGTGAGTCTTAAAAGTAACAAATGGTTTACAGCAGCGTAAAGTGCTTTTAAACAATTTCTCCAAACTAGTCTTAGTTTGTACCGAGGTGACGCCTAAATATGGGAGAACGATTAAAATCTTTTTGTTCTCTGTAATATGCATAATTTCTTTGACACGTCGTGAAGAATTGAAAAAGCGTTTAATAACTTTATCAATGAAATTTGAACAGAACTTGAACAGATGTTAAAACATCGGTGTAACAATGTGTATATGACTAAGCCAAACTTACAGGTTTCTGGAATAAAACTGTTGAAATGGGTGTAAACGCCACTAAAAGTGGGCTTTCTATAAACAGATATAATAAATTGGTTTTCAGAATTGCGGGTGATACAGATGTCCAAGAAATGAGAATGTATTGTCATTTTCTGTTTCAAACGTAAAGAAAATGTTGGCATGACAACTATTCAAATAGGAATGAAACAAAGCCAAGTGTTCTTGAGAAGAAAATAAAAAGAAAATATCATCAACGTACCTTTGTAATAAACGGGTTTAAAAGCCGCCGGGCAGTTTTCCGACCAAGTTCTTTCATGAAAACATAAAAAAAGCGTTCACGAGGGTGGGACCTAATGGTGAACCCGTAGCAACTCCATCAATTTGTTGGTACAATTTCTTATTGAAAATAAAGTATGATTCCTTGGTAGCTAATTCTAGGAGAGTTTTAAACTCATCCTTAGACAATCCGTGATATTTATCACAATTCAGAAAAATCAAATCCGTACAGATATTAATAGTTTCATTAAGAGGAATGTTAGTAAACAATGAATTAATATCTAAGCTAGCCATATAATATTTGCAATTCTGCTTAGTAATATCCTTGGCAAAAGAAAAAGAATCGCGTACAGTGTATTCGTTGCAAGTTAAAGAAAAAAGTAAAGGAAAAAAAATTTTTGCAAGTTTATACACTGGCGTTCCTATTGCAGACAATATGGGTCTAAAAGGAGGACAGTTGTCAATACATTTCTTATGAACTTTACAAAGACCGTAGAGGATACCAGGTCTTGATCCAACTGGTCGAAACTTATTATAATTGGTCTCACTGAGACTACCTGCCTTCAACAGATTTTTGTATAAGTTCATTATCTTGCGTTCCTGACGGATGGTAAAATTGAGAAGCTTGTCAGAAGGTAAGTCAAGCTTCCTGAATTTGTTGGTATCAGCAAAAAAATCTTCCATTCGGGGTATGTAGACATCTTTGTCAACTAAAACAACAGAATTACCTTTGTCAGATTTTTGAACTATAATATTACTATTAGATAACGAAAAGAAGGATTCAAGTTCTTCATCTGATAAGTTTTTTGACTCACCTCTTTTGTTATAAGACCGATAGGATGACAATCCTTAATTCAATTAACATCCTTAATTCTAAATTTTTTAAAAAAAATTGTAACAACAACTATATTGAATTGAATGGGTGTGCGAACACCCGAAACGTAATCCCTTGAAAGTGAGAAAAATCCCCTGACTCAATTCTGACCACTCGTAAAAAATTTCCAAGTTGAAAAACTGTATATAATAAAGGATTATTGATAGGTTTAACTCAGCAATGAATATAGCAGCTGGTAATGGTGACATCGACATCGTTAAACTCTGCAAGGAATATGGTGCGACTGATTTTGACGAGGCAATGGAAAATGCAGCTACGGTAACTGAGATTTTATTTCTGTTTGCTTTGGTACCGATTATGTGGAAAGTTTGAAAGGGGATTGCTCACCAGATGCTGCGTTGACATGGGTAGGAAATGATCAACTGTATCTATTTAAAGGATATAAATTTGCGAGATGAGACAGTGTAAATGATAGGCTGGAATATGTACTACCTATTCAAGGAAATTGGAAAGGTATTCCAAACAACGTGGATGCAGCCACTACATGGGATGTCAAAAATTATTTCAATAGGTTGTCAATACTGGAGGTAAGATATTCTTAATATTTGTAACTTCCAAAAGAGCTCTTACTGAGAAAATTAAAGACGTGCCCTCAGATTATACCCCTGTTGCTATCCTGAGTTATATTGCTTTCCAAAAACCAATAATAATCACTCGATGTTTACAATTATCTATTTGTCACAACTTAATTATTCATTTACTTATTTTTGACTATTCAATGTCGTTTTTCCCACCATCTCAGATGAGAACATAAACTAAATATTTTTCAGATATTTCGAAGCCGACACCTCATGATATAACAGTGGATTGGAAAATTCCTTGCAATATAGATGCAGTAGCAACTTGGGGAGGACATACCTATTTCTTTACAGGAAATCAATATTGGAAATGGAATAATAATGTCTTTGTCGCAGGGCTTCTTCCCATTATAGACGCTCATTGGGAAAAATTGGAAGGAAACTTGGATGCTGGTGTGCAAAGGAAGGCAAATGATATCGCAGAGACTTTTCAACGAATTTGCCCTCTGCTGAGAATAAAACTTGAATATGGCGTCTACATCATCACATGTCACAGAGGGAATTTTATTGTTTTGTTGAATTTCGACAAATTCATTTCCAGTATTTTTAAATTTTCAGATGATCAATTTGATGGTATTTCCGTAAATTATGGAATATTCCAAAACAAAAATGTTGGAACAGATCTGCTATTTACTACCTTAAAAAAACGCAAATGAAATCCTATTGGACCGCCAAGAATGGGAGGTCAAACGAACTAATTTTATTATCGGACAAAACTTAGTCGGACAAAATTTTAGTCGGACGAAAATATTAGTCGGACAAAAGTTTAGTCACCTCCAAATATTTTAGTCACTTTTGTCCGACTAATAATATTGTCCGACTAAAATTTTGGTCCTTTTCTAAAATTCCATAACTTACTTAATTTTTGATAAGGATTATCGAAAAGCGTGTGGGAGTGCGCCGATTACTCTAAGTTCTAGATATGTATAGGAAAACGAGAGAAAAGGTATATTTAATAAAAACAGTTTTGCCGACGTGAAAAACATATGTCCAACAAAATCATCATACCACGACGGTACAATTTTACCGTCGGAAAAAAATCCTAATTAAATAGGTTGTAGCATAATTTAAATTTTTTTTCAATTTCATATTTCATATGTCATATTCCTGATCAGTATAAAAATCTATTTTGGTTCCTGTATTGGCTTCAGGCGTTTCTTCTATTATGGCTGTCTTCTTCATTTTCTTTTGAACCACCTCGCTATCACTTTCATGGGAAGTTTCTGTTATTACCGGTGCTTTTCTCTTTTCCTGTGGATTCCTTCCACAGGAATAAGTGGGGCTATTAAAAACGTCCTATCCGTTTACAAAAGGGTCGACAATCCCTTTAGAGCGTAAAGAATAAACAATGAACATCATATTATATTATAAACACTTTACCACTTTAGAAATTGTTTATTTATGACTAAGTCTTGTAAAAATATTGTATTCGTTGGTGAGCAAAAAGAAGTCATAAAAAAATTATAAATATTTAAAATTTTGTAATTAAACTGATAAGAAGAAGAATTCTGAAAAAAATGATTTGGACCAAATATTTAGTCGGACATAATAATTAGTCGGACAAAATTTTAGTCACTTTCAAAAAATTTAGTCACTTTTGTTCGACTAAGTTTTGTCCAATAAGGTATTCTCCCATTTCCTAAGGAACCAATTATTGTCTTGCATTTCATGTACAAAACAACATAGTTCTGTATATATAATATAATACATTTTTCAAACAAAACATCTAGCATGGCATCATCTTTAAGCCTTGATCTTCCAAACCTAAAAAATAAGAAGAACATAACAGATATAAAGAATTCCGAGTGCGTGACAGGTTTCCATAGGAACCATAACAAACTGACCGGCCCCCAAAAAAGTCCGAACAGAACAATACAAGCATTCAAGCCCACCTCCATTTTACGTGTTGTACCGTTACAAGCTAATAGCTACAAAACACTAATGGGGCAATAGACCTTTCCCGAATCTCTGTTTAAACGCCGCAATGTGGCCGAGTTATCATTTCTAATCTCGCTTTTGATATTCAAACTGCTTCTTATTGTTGGCATGACACTTGGGAAATATGTATTCCCAATAGGTGTTCCCTATTACCTCGTATATAAGCCAGCCTTGTTTAAAGGCGCTTCCTTAAAAATATGTTCCTTCAAGAATGTATCAACGTATGGTACTTCTGAAACATTTTCCCTCATACATAAGCTTTGAGTTTTTCTCCCAAGCTTAAAGTTAATGAACTATCACAAGGTCAGCCAGAGTAGAGTCCTAATATATACGCTTTTTTTTAATAATCTACAGTAACCGTCGTTTTCGATGCCCTCCGCAGCGACTCTCGCTTTTTTCCATTCCGGTCTGTAAAATACACGCTTGAATTTTACAGATCAGAAAATTGATGCTGACGTCAGCAGTTTTGATAACTCGTCGGTCACGGTGGAATTGCTGACAGCATCCCTCAGAAAGTCCCTAAAATCGAAGGTTCCCCAGAAACTCCCTAAAATCAAAGGTGAGTCAGGGAATTCCATAAAATGGCACGTCCGGGTAGGCCCTCATCAAAAACTCTCTAAAATCAAAGGTGAGTCAGGGAAATCCTAGAATCTCCCTAAAAGTCCCTAAAATCGAAGGTCCTCAAAATGAGTCAGGGAAATCCCCTGACTCAGTTCTGTCCACTCATAAAAACTTTCCAAATTGAAAAAGTGTATATAATAAAGGATGTTGAGTTATTTCAGAAACGCAGTGTCTAAATTATACAACGCTGTTTCAGCGCCTATAACAGCAGCTTGTGATGCACTCACAGATCGATTGCAGAATATTTGCGAGTCTGTTACTTCTTTATATAATCAGATGAAGGAGAGACTAGGTTATGGAAAATCGCCATGGATTTCGACTGTTGAACGCCAAGCTATGAGAGAAGAGGAGGCGAGCATGCAAGATATCAAGCATCTGTTTCCCACTTCTCGGGATCAGCCGGATGGCGACGCTGCACTCGAACGATCAGGAACTCTTTGACGAGCACGACACACGAGTGTTAAAATATGGAAATCGGGTCAAGACATGGCGGTTTGCCAAGAATTTTAACTGACTCTAGATGCTATTATGCGGAAAATCACGCGGCATATAGACATGAGAGTCAAAGTCGTCTACAGTTTTATATGCGATATATATGATGGTGATGTTGGTGTTAGACCCTATCCAAAAACGAAAGGATCTAAAATTTCACTTACAAGCCTGGCAGAGATCGAAGCATTCATAGAGCGATGTGAGAACCAACGTCTTGATCTTGGCGATTATGAATTTTGGAGCAACGCTTACTTGCCAGAGGAGAGATTTCTTGAGTGACCTGAAGCGTATGAAGGGAAGGTTGTGTTCGGTCACGTGCAAATTAAAATCATAGCTACTAGAAAACCGTTGTTAAGTTGTGGACCAATACCAGATTGGCTACGAAAGAAACGTTACATCTTCGCTGTAGACTGTAAAGACGAAAGAATCGACAACTTGTGCATGTGGCGATGCTTAGCAATCTACACGAGACGGGAGAAAGAACGAGATACAGAAAAGCTTACAAAAGAAGCCCTCAGATTGGCTAGAGACTACTATGAGCAACCGAAGCTAAAGCGAAATGATGTGCGCGCAACAAAGCTGATGGACATCGAAGGCATTGCGAAGCATTTCAATCTAAATCTTAGAGTGTATGAACCAAAGGCAAACGCTGACAAGGCACCTTGGAGACTCGTGTATGAGCAGAAGCAACACAAGCAAGGACTAGATACCATCAATCTGGGAATGCTACATGGACATTGCTTCTACATCAAGGATTTGGATGTTCTCACCAAAAGCTGGGAATGCGAAGCTTGCAAACAGGTGTTTACAAGAGTCACTACACTCACCCGACACAAGGAAGAAGAGTGCGAGGGAGCAAAAACGAAGATCGTCTGCAAAGGTGAGAAAGTGACACGATTACTGAGCAAATCAGAGCTAGTGTTTTACGGTAAAGGTGGCTTTAGCTATGATGCGTGTCAGTGGATAGAGTACATGTCGCATGAGATGGGGAAACACATACATCACGCACTCTGCGGACATGGTAGAGAACGCGTAATACGGGATGGAGGTCAAGAAAAATGGAAGGTGGATGGTTACGAACCTATCACCAAGACAGTCTACGAGTACAACGGTTGCAAATGGCATGGCTGCCCCTGTCAAGGGAGTGGAAAACAACATTGGTACAAGCAAACAAAAGCCAAAGAAGCACGCATAAGAGAACTTGGATACAACCACGTGTCAGTATGGGAATGCGAGAACCCACCAAAGATCAACCAGTACTTCAAAAAAACATTTACACCATATCCCCACTACATAGTGTTTGACTTTGAAGCTCTATTGGCAGGCTTAAACCAGCAGCAAACTGATGATCTGAAGTACTCTTCGAGACACATTCCAGTTAGTGTTGCGATTCACGATAGTTTGAATACAGAACCGGCGACGTTTCTTGTGCATGAAGATCCCCAGGTATTGATCGCTCGGTTTGTGACAGAGCTGGAAAGGAGACAGGTGCTCATTGTAGCTGAGGTAGAGAGATTGTACCCGAGACCTGAAGATTTTGATATGCTCCCGAAAACAACGCAAGATAAGTGGGATAAATGGGTAAACCAAGTCGCAGTCATTGGCTTCAACAGTGGTAAAGACGATCTCAACTTGATCAAGCGGTATTTTGTCGAAGAAGTCGCAAAGATTGAAGACAAGTCGATCATGGTAGCGAAGAAGGATAATAACTACATGTACTTGACCACAATGAAGTTCAAGTTTCTCGACATCAAAGACTATCGCTCCACACATGAGTTACGAAAAATGGTGCAAGTCTCTGGAATGCAAGTTGAAGAAGCTAGTTTTTCCGTACGAGTGGCTGGATAGCTATGCGAAACTTAGTCAAGTAGGGCCTGCAAACCTCGATGGTTTTTACAGCAGTCTTAGTGGAAGAAATAATTTATCTCTTAAAGAGTGTGAGGAATTTTGCAGGGGGTTCTACAAGCGTGGATGTGTTACGATGATGGATTGGTTGCGCGAGTACAACCTGACAGATGTAAAGCTATTTGTCGAAGCAGTGGATAAAACGAGACAACAATACTACGATGATGAAATAGACATCTTGAAGGATGCTGTCAGTATCCCGGGTGTATCGATGCGGTACGTATTGAACAAATTGCTGCATTTAAACCCGAAAATAGAGCTGTGCGCACCCGGGGAGCCATGTAAACACACATGCGCAGACAGTTGTTACAAAAAGAGCTGTGGCGCTTGTAAAGAAGTGCAAGAAGTCTGTGAAGAATGCACGAAGAATCGAGCGTATGAGCTGTTGCAAACAGGTATGGTAGGTGGTCCCGCCATTGTGTTTTGCAGGTATCATGAGCGAGACGTGACCAGGATAAGATCGTATAAACATGAGAACGCAAAGCTGTGCTTGGGTCTTGATGCAAGTATGTTATATCCTAGTACATTGGAGTACGACTTTCCATGTGGTGATTGAGATCGACAATCCTACGGATGAGAATAACCTCAAGGTGTTTAAGTGTACAAAATGGGTTGTTCTTCGGGTTTGCACACGTGGATATCGAGGTACCGGTGAAGTTGCATGAGACATTTAGTGAGATGTCTCCGCTTTTTGTGGTGAAAGAGATAGAAGACAGGCAAATCCCAGAGTATATGCACGAGTACCTGCAGACTACAGATCGCAAGCGCATTACAGGTACACGTAAACTTTGTAGAGTGATAAAAGCGAAGAAGATCTTGCTGTATACTCCATTGCTGAAATGGTACCTGGATCACGGATTGGAAGTCACTGCATTCCACAGCTTGATCAGGTATAAGCGTGGTAAACCATTTGCTTGGTTCCCACAGGAATTCGCAGACGCACGACGAGAAGCTGATAAAGATGCTGACAAACGAATTACTAAAGATACGGCGAAACTCAAAGCCAATTCATTCTACGGAAAGATGATTGAGAACGTGAGTAGGCACTGCAACACAACGTTCACGAGAGATGAAAAGAAAGTTGACGAAGCGATGCGATCCCCGTTCTTCGAGGATCTTGAGGAGATAGGCAATGCGTTTTAGATTTGCAAGCGTCAGCAAAAGGTCACCATCAGTAGAGCGTATCAGTGTGGCATCGTGGTTTACCAACTAGCAAAGCTTCGTATGATAGAATTTTACTACGATTTCCTGGATACGTACGTAGATCGTCGTGATTTCGAGTACATTTACATGGATACCGACAGTGCCTATTTTGCGATAACTGGAGAGACTTTAGAGGATGTCGTGAGACCAGAGTTACGCGACGAGTACAAAAACAATGTAAAAGACTGGCTGGTAACCGACGAGTATTCTAGTCGAACAGATGGTCTGTTCAAACCGGAATTCATAGGCAAACGCATGATTGCTCTGACAGCTAAATGTTATTTTGAAGAAGGGGAAAAGGCTACCAAGTACTCATGTAAAGGCATGTCAAAGAAGCAGAACGAACGCACCTGGAATCGCTACATGAATGCTTTGAAAGGGGAGCTAGACACCGCGCAAAATAGAGGCTTTCGAGTCCACGAACAAGGTACAGTGACCTGTGAACAAAACAAGCTAGGTTTATCCGCCTTTTACGACAAGCAGTGGGTCGAGGCGGACGGTATTCATACATAACCGCTACCATCCTAAAAAAAATTACATATTTAAAACGATTGAGTGATTTTAAAACAACATCGGTTTAATATAAATGAGTTGTAATTATGTTTTAATAATGATTGAGTAATTTTAAAACACTTGAGTGATTCTAAGCTATCATGCTGAATAGTGAGTAACTCACGAGAAGTTTTTTCTCATGAAATCATGACGCAAATTGTACGCTTGAGTGGTTTTAAGCGAGAAATACAATATGAGTTTTGACGCATGTGTTTCATCACATGTGTCAAGACTCATAGTGTATTTTAAGAAAACTCGTGAGTTTTTCGGTGTTGTGTCGAAACACATGTGTCAAAAAGAAAAGTTCAACATGTTGAACTTTGTGTGTCAAAACACACGTTTTCTAGTCAATCAGCTTTGAGAATTGCACTGCGGCAAGTGAGCTTGCATTTGATTTAGTTGTTCGTTCTTTGAAAAGTTATATGAGAAATGAACTTGAAGTGAAAATAACCTATAAGCATCACGTAAATGTGTTGTTTCTTTTGTGATATCATTTTTTATTAAACATGTGTCTTAAAAAGTTTTTATAAATTTCGCGGTCTTCAAACCTTAATTCATTTAACGGCTGGCTATAGCACCCATGTGTAACTCTCCGAATGGAAGCCAGGGTTTCACCTGATGTTTTTATTTATTTCGCTCTTTTTTCCGGCTCTGAGCAAACTGCTAAAATAATTGCAGCTACAACATCTTCGTCCGAGTCATTAGCCATGTTTGCAGCTCAATATGAAACTAAACTCATTATAAAAACACGTTTGTGTATACACTGAATGTGTGTGATTTTTTCATGCACCAAATGAGTAAAACCACGTGGGTTTCGAAACTCATGTGTCAAAAACTCATAGTGTATTTCCCGCTTTAAAGAGGCATTGGCCGGCTTAAATGTAAATATTATTCTCACGTGATCAGAACGCTATTAGAGATCAAAATCAAAAAAAACATGGCGCGAAGATCGCGATCGCTTTGAACATCGTTTACTGAAGCGTGAAGTGAGAAAATAAAATAATAGAAACACACGGCTTTTAATAATAGAAATACACCTGACACATGTATCTTGTGACATACGATTCAATGTGAAGACAGAAATAATATTTTACACAAGCATTGAACATCGATTTTTAAAATTCTGTTCCTTCCTATAAGAACGCAGGAATGTGGGAACGGGAAGAGACAAGATAACAACAACAGTTCAATTTGCCAAATAATGTTTTATCTCAGATTGAATCAGTGTTCTTCTTTCTTCATGATGCACACAATGAAATCAGCCATGACCATATTGGAAATCATATAGTTGAATGAATCGAAAAGAAAAATACAAGAAATACAAGAAAAGAAAAATGTTTATAAACTAAATCATGCATGGAGCCATCATAAGAATATGATCATTCTTTCATATCCAGTAAGCAATCAAATGCCCAAAATGACCAAAAAAAATTTTAAAAAATTTCAATCGTTTAAAAGAAAAACACAAGTTATTTCCAATGATTATTCAGATGCAATGTATAAACACAAAAAATTCAGGCAGAAATTATAGATATTTCATTCTGACAAAACCAAGATTGTGTTCTTATTTAAGTTTTGGAAACAGTAAGAAAGTAAGTTATTGAAAATTAAGAAAAGAAGAGACAAACAAATTTGAAAACAAATTGTTTCCACATACAGCGTCAAATGTTTGAACTTATTTCATTTTCTCCATTGACAATGCCTTGCCTTATACAAGGCCCATGTTGAAAAGGCTTCTCTTTTAAACTTTTACAAAATCTATTTTCAAGAAAAACAAAAGATAAGCAAAAGGCTTAGGTAATAGCAAAGCTTAGAGTATTGCTTAAGCTATGATAGAAGTCATGGTTTTCTCCCATTAATAAATTTAGGGAAAAAAGGTTTTTCCAGCTACGGTGTGCAAATATGTAAAGTAGACACAAAAGTTGTAGAGCACTTGAAGTCATGCCAGTAATTAAAAAATCTTATTCCCTAGGAAATGTTTTTCTGTGATTGTCAGAAAACAAATGGATTTTCTTTTACATTTTGAAAAATAAAAATAACAGACATCACAAAAATGAAGATAAAAATTGCAACAAAAAGTTAGATATTTGCTTCGAAAAATCCATTACGTGAATGTCAAAACAAGAGTGTGGTAGATATATCCAAGTATATCTTTATAATGACAGATTTTCCCATTGATATGTTAGTACATAGATGTTCCGAGAAGAGGTCAGTAATGTTTCATATTAATATTTTGTCTCTAATAGCAATCAACAACTCTAAAACAAGACCTTGAAAAAATAATTCTATCATCAACGAAAATTTTTCATCTTCTTGCTCGAAGTTTATTTTCTTTTCCTCGATAAGTCTGTTTTTTTAATGAGTAAATCCGTATGAGTATTTGAGTAATCGAGAGTAACTCAAACTCTATTGTTTTAAGCCGGCCAATGCCTCTTTAAGCTAACATAAATGAGCTGAAATCATGTTTTATTAATGTAATGTGTAGTGTGGTGGTTACAACGTAAAACTTGTAATCATGAGAAACACTAACCAATCAGTTTGTGTTTTTTTTGCGCCTTCTCGAATTTACGCCCACTTAATTTTAATTGCTAAACTGAACGAACTTTCGAAATAAAAGGGGCGCATTTAATCAAACATCCTTTTATTAGTCACCTTAGAAAATAGCGCCATTTCGTTAAACCGATGAATTACGTCGGCATAAGATCTAGAGGCTAGTCGCAACTTGTGGAGAAGCGTATTAAACTACTTTGTGAACTCAGTTTATATTGCCAATGGGATTATTTGAATTTTTATTTTTATGGTTAAATTGCTAACACTCTCCTACAAAATTTGCAGCTAACCTCTAGGTCCACCGCAGTACATGATTTCTGATACAGTTAATGAAGAATTTACAGGGTGTAAACAAAATGAGAGTTATGTTTAGTATGTGTTTACACTGGATAGTTTTCTAACTTCTTCATTATGTTACCAACTTGTCAATTACACGTTCACTGGATGTTTTTGTAGATGAAAAGACGGATATCGTTCATATGAGATTCTATGAACAGTTTTTGCATTTGTCAAAAGACACGGTAAAGTATTGTTTTGTATCGTAATTTGTTTACACCATTAGCTCAGTTCTTTGAAGTTGATGAACTTTTAAAATTCTACTTGAATATACCTGTCCCGAACTTGTTGTTTAAATGCTGTGGTTTGACCTAGTTAGTACATCTAATTTCTTTAAATATATATGACAGTTATTAAGTTATACAGTCACATATCATTGAAACAAAAAATGCAAAATAACGAACGATACATTCACAACGTGTATGCACCAACCCCGAAAAATTCAATTTATAAAGAACAGTAGCATTTCTGAAACGAATACTTAATGAAAATGAAAGTAATTACAAGAGGCCCATAGGCCTTAAGGTCAGCGCGAAGTGTATGCTAAGTCTAAAGATTGTAATCAATTTACAAAAGAAATGGCTAGCTTTCCAAAATACAGTTTGATTAGTATCTGGGTAAGCCCGCATTCGGTTGATGAACATGCTAATCGAAAATGTTAATCCATTCCAAATCCAATCCAATCCATAAAAACGTCTCGTGATAAAAAGGACCCCTGTAATGTTTTCACAAGGAGTAAATCGTCGAATGAATAAAAACCGAAGAAGCCTGGCATTACATTATAGATTATTACCTCTAATATAAGAACCGATCTAAACATATCTTATCGAGACCAAAACACAAATTTCTATGAGCCGAATAGCGTATTACATGTGCATTTTTTCCTAAAGGATTCATCGAACAGAAGTCGGCTTAAAAAAGGTAAATGTTATAAAAGGAAACCTTGCGTTTCCACAACAATCAATTAAATCCTTTTCCTAATTAGGGAGATTTTTGTGGCAGCATATAAACTACATACGGTAATACAATACGCAACAACAGAAATCATATGGGCAAGAACAACTACAACAACTTATACTTTAATGATACTTTAATCGGTTTTATTTAAGATTCAAATTTCAGTTTTACAAGTTGGACTTTCCAGCTTTACGTTCTTACGGGCTTGCGTGTTTGGTTAATCACGCAGGTGAACTTTCGTTTCTACCAACTAGAGTAGTCCTCAGATGAGCTTAAATGAAGATCTAATGCCAAGCAGTTGATGATTGCTAAATAAAAAGCATAAAAAGTTATGTATAACTGCACAGACCTTCAGAAATTCAGACCTTCTAGAAACTTGAATTACAGCATCATAATTTCAAATCAAATATTATACTTGAAGGGAAAATAGTAATACTGAATTTCTCTATTTCATGGTGGTGGGTGAATAATGATCAATGAAAGTCTATAAGTTTATTAGGTAAAATTCAGTTCATGGAAATTCATATTAAACTTTTCTTTTTCTTTGGTTATAAAAGAAATCTGAAATAATTTGTATTGAATTTTGTCTGATTTTCAAATATTTGTCATAATGGCACAAAACTATAGAAAATGACAACGACTAAATATGTGCTTTTGACGTCAATTTTCCTAAATACGCAAAACAAATCAAACTGTTGCAAATTAAAAACACTGCACGTCCCATACTCTCAATCAAACTAAAAATCATTTCTGCTAATGAATATGGATGTATCTGCTCATTGACCAGAATCTTTTCGCATTCAGAATTAGGAAGATTGCTAGTCATCGCTGGTCATCAGGCATCATTGCTGCTTGAATGAGTGAATCCACTTTACCAACAAAAGACCAACATTTTATGTATCTCTGGTAGCAAGTTCACTACACACAGTTAGAAGATTTTGGACACAGGCATCCATAAGTATACAAACAATTCCAGCTTATCACAATCATGAAAGTTTTCACAGTTGTAAATGATCCCTCAAATAAAATTCCACAAGGCAGAATTAAGCAACTTGTCTTGCTAAGAGAAACTTCTAGATGGGGAAGAAATTTGTAGGTGGACACTCCTTCAATAAGGATTGTTTCCATACCAATAATGAAAATATCAATATTTTAAGGACTAGTCCAACCTAACAAAATGGCAACTAAAATTAAAGTAAGGTTTGAATATAGGTTGAATTAATCCTGATTCAAATACCGTATTTCCTCTAATATTAGCATTTATTACAAATCCCAGGTTTTGCATGCGGCGTTTAATGGAGGGCGACATTCATTAGAGGGCGGCATTTATTACAAAATGAAAAATGAGATAAGAGCAAATTAAACAACAATGTCCTCTTATCCCAAAAAAAGATTAAGTGAAACTGTTTTACACAAAAGATTTGTTCACAAAAATGTCGAAGAAGAGCAATATTACTGTCACCGTTCTCTTCTGAGTTGAAAACTTTTATAAATATTCATGCAAACGTGAAAGAATAAAACAAATAAAACTATTGAACTGTTTAAACTAATTCTTGTTTCGTCTGTTTTCTAATAAATGCCTCTTTTAAAGATGCGGCGTTTATTAGAAGGCTGCCTTTATTAGAGGGCGGCTTTTATTACAAATGTCTAGCTGTAAGTGCTGCGTTTAATAGAGGGCGGCCTTTATCAGAGGGCGGCATTTATTAGAGGAAATACGGTATAATGCAAGTAAAATATGTTGGACAAATTTCTGTGAATTGAACCTCAAAAAAATCGTTATTTTCGGGGATTTATTTATGCAAATTTGCCAAACATCTTGGAATTTGTGGGAGAAACTTGTGCGACAAATTTGAAAATATAAATTTTTTTTTATCCTTTTACTCATTAATGGTGGAGCAAATTTTTGCGATAAATTGTAATAATAACTCCCTTAATTAATAGTGCTGCAAAAAATTCGCCAGCATTAATAAGTACGAATAAGGTAGTAGTAATTGTTTCTGCTTGTGTTTTGGTTTTAATGTTCTTTTCTCTGTCTCGTCTTTTTATGTGCTGATGTGTGTTATTGCTACTGTAATTATGCTTATATACATTTACCTTATATACGTATTTTATAACACTTTGTCTCCTGGCCAGTGGCCTTTTTTGAATAACTTTTCATTCATTTCAAATTTCAAGCTACAAAATTTAAGTGAACACAATAAAATAGAATAATTCAGCAAGAATCACCTAGTCTTCCCTTAAGGTATGGTACCGTCTATGTGTCTAATTACGGACAGCCCTCGTAATTACGGACATCGACAAAACATAATTCCAACCGTCTGTAAATTAAAAACACGGCACATCTCGTACTGTCAACCAAACTGTAATAAAACAAACTTCAGAGATAATTAAATTTATTTGAACGCTAGAAAATTACCAATATGCCATTTAGAATTTATTTTTCTAAACTTTAAAGATTTAAAATAGACTGCGCTCTCTTGAGAATCATGCGTATTTTAATGAGCTCCGTGTGTACAATGGTAGCCATATTTACGGATAAAAAATAATAATGGCCACTTCCGTCATGAAATATCGACCGGTCGAAAATTTATATTTAAAAATGAAATGAGGAATGAAAATGTTTTTAGATCATGCTTTTAGAAAGTCAATTATCATAAAATAAGTCAAATAAGTTTTTGTACGTCAATCACAGTGGGGGAGGACACTTTTTACTGAGTATTGAAATATAGGCCATTATGATTTTCACGGTCCATTCTTCTTCAAGTGTTGCTGCTAATTGCTCTCTATTGGATTGCTCTGTTTCATAAAACATTTTATTCAGTTATACGTGGTGAACTTGGCAAGAATGCATGTCTATTTTCGTGACAAGAATGTTTGTTTACATTTTGTGTCCGTAATTACGAAGGCTGTCCGTAATTAGACACATAGACGGTATGTAAGCTAGCATCCTATCTTTAATATACATAATGTTTTGGAGAAAAGGAAACATATAATTACTTGCCTGACTTTTTCTTCCTCTTATCCAATTAGGATACATGACTGTTAATGTCTTGATTCAATACACTTCAATATAAGATTATATTGTTATTATATTATCTGTTAAACCTAATTCGACTGTCAGAATTAAAATAATCCACTTCTTGGTTCTTGTTGATAAGTTTTAGCAGCGTTTCGCTCCCAGAATGCACTACGTTAAAATAAAGGGCGGGAAGAGGGTGCATTAAAACAAATAATTTATTTATTCATTCCGAATGAAGAGAACTCTTTCTGCATTGTAATATATTTACTTCGTCACACAATAGCGATATATTTTCCAAAAATCCACGTCGTGCTTTAAACTTTCTGCTTTTGAACTGTAAAATTTAAAGTTAGCAACACGGGCGCATAAAAGGGGCGTGAAGAACTGCGATCTTACACACGGACTGACTGACTGACTGACGGACTGACAGACACGGGGAAATGAAAGATCAGCTACCTTGCGGCGCTGACCAATAATCGCCAAAAGTTATAAAACTTCCCTTATGACGAATTTGAAAATACTATATTCTAGATTCGTTTTCAACAGTTCAAGAAAATTGTAGCAGATATCATGAAATCCATGTGCATTCCAACACTATGCAATTATACGCAGTATGGTTCCTTCAAACAGAGGTATTCAAACCAAAAAAATTTCTGGTATTTGCATTATTCAATTGTCAGTATTTTGAACTGGAATTTCGCTAGATGATCAAATTTAAAGATTAATAATAAAAATTGTGAAATAGCGGTCTTATCCAATCACAATCAGTAAAACATACGGCATTTGAAGTTAAAATGGCGGTAAAATGGGTTTCCGTGTTCCTTAGACTTGGTCAAAACTTTCATTTTTGATTTTGATAAGTTGTATGTTCTAGTCTGTATGTTATAGTTGTAAGTCAAGGCGTGGGAAACGATGACATAATTTATTAGTCAGCGGCTTTAGCGCGCTGAGTATTAAAATCGTCGTCGTTGTTTTTTTTTTTGCGGACAGTTTGAACCGTCTCCATAATATAAGTTTCCCTCCGCCCCCCCTAATAATCGGAAAAGGTGTTTATGATACAAAGCACTTATAACCACTGATCACCTCTACAAAAAAGTTAACGTTATCTCCATAAGATTGCGAATGTATTTCTTTATGCAGCGTGCTCCATGCAACAGCGCTGTCCTATTGAAGGAAGAAACTCTGTAGTAAGTTTAGTATTGAACTTGTATTGAGCTTGAACTTATATTGATGTAGCAAACATACCAACCGATATTAATGAAAATGATTCCTTTGATTTTAGTAATATTATTTATTATTTGTTGAGAGATATTGAAGACCCTATTTCGGTTTGCCTTGAAACTGATCAGGAAAGTGAAATTGACTTTGAAATTGGAGATGAATTAGAGACAACTGAAGATCCCCTTAATGTTTACAGACTTAGTGCTGATGAGACTACCTTCATGTCATTTATTCCAACTGATGATGAAATTGACAAGGAAATCCTGAACTTAGCTCCAGGTGAAGGGTCAACACCTTTATCTATTCTTAGTGATGAAAATTGTGAGGAACTTGCTCACCCACATTTATTTCCCGCTGGTAAATTTGGATATAATATCAAACGAGATGTCATTTTAAGCCCATCAAAGTATTTCAATCAAAGATTGTTGAATTACACACAAAAGTTTGCCTCTGATTCAGACTACTTATTTTTCGCTAATTCTGTTTTACAGCAATTGAATTTACATCGTTTTTCTCAGAGACAGTCACTGTTAATTTCTGATGTATTTGAATCTTCGGCACTTCAGTCAAAGAACCACTTTTCAATTCTTCTAATAACAGCACTGGAACTCTTTAAAAGGCTGTCCTGTTGAAACGAAATGTTGTCAATATATCTTTCGACGATGAAAACAGCAAGTTCATTTTCTCTGGAGATGCGCCATCTTGCAAATGGTAACACTCAAAACTTTTAACGTGTTGTGGGAAAAGCAATAAGTGATCTAATCTTTCCTGGATTTTTTCTAACAACACCCACATCTCTCGATTACTATAAGCAAGATCTTTGATTTCACTGGATCTAGCTGTGGTTATGTCTCTTAAGGGCAGTCTGAATAATGTACCGTTGAAAATTTCAACATCATCCGAACTAAAGTCTACCTTATTCGGAGAAATTTTGGCGCGGATTTAATTTGGCGCAGCCAGAAAAAATTAAATTTAGCGCGGATTTAATTTGGCGCAGCCAGAATGTTTCAAAAATTTCATAGTCGTTTAACGAATCAATCAGAACTAATTACAGTACCATACATTCAAAGAAGGTGAGACGGTAAAGCATAGAACTTCAAACATTCATGTATTCATGACTTTTTTTATTAAAACTATAAACAGAAGATTCACGACAGTGATATATTTTCTGTATCTTCTGTTGGTGAAAAAGAAAATTTCAAGATAAAAATATTTTTTATTCGTTCAATGTATTCCATAAGATCAGTGCCCAGCCAGCACAGGGGGCCAACTACACGATTCACATATCTAAAAGACTCCCTCGGTGCCGACTAGGTGTTGTTTGCGGCGTTTCTATACTTAGCCAGAAAAGAAAAAAATGATTTGGCGTAGCTAGAAAAAAAATAATTTTGGCGTGGATTTAATTTGGCGCAGCCAGAAAAAAACTAAATTTGGCGCGGATTTAGTTAGGCTATTTTTGGCATTTTGCGCCAATTGCGCCAAATTTTCTCCGTGCCAAAATTTCTCCGATTAAGGTAATCTTGCTCCAAAAACTTTATGATAAACTTTGAACTGGTCATTGAAATGAATTAAATCTTTTTTAGATTTGGATAATGTTATTTTGAGGCCAGGTCTTGTTTTATCCTTGATAGTGTCGCCTAAGAAGGTGGTATGTGGATCAAAAATCACCATAGCATTACCACTCACAAAACTTGGCACATCAGTAAGATGGTATACTGCACTAAATCCAAGACCAAATTTTCCAATTTTTGTACAATCGTGTTCTTTAGTACCAGCATTGAGTTTCGTTATGTTATTAAAATCTTCTTGTGAGAACTGAGCATCGTTGTAAACCAGGCTTCATTTTTTGGTTTTGTTATTGACTATATGTAGACTTCATTTTGTTGTTTATAATAAAAAAATTCAAAAACGTCATTATCATTGTTTTTTTATTTTGATAAGGAAATGGTTTAACCATACCAGTTTGTTGTAACCTACGCTAACATTTTTTTTGTGTGGCACAGCCGCTGACTTACAGCCTTTACGGCTGTTTTATTTGTGCTTATTTTTACCAATTCTCTGCACAAAACAATTAATATGTTAGTCATCAGTTTGATTAGCTACATCAAAACGCCATGGTGTTAACGCCTCACTAGCACCCTAAATCGGCGGTCAATATCGAGTGACATCATTATGCAAGCTTGGCCACACTGTATAAATAAGTTCTTTGTGGAAATTTCGCTAAACTTGGTAACTTTTTATTAGCTATATAGGCTGAAATCAAATCTTTGGACATCCATGCAGAGTAACGCGGTGTATATCGAAAATTATAAAAGGGTTTCCAGTACTAAGAAGCTGCAATCTTGGTACGTTGAAATGTCTGTTGTTCAGAGGATGGGTAACGACACTGATTCGTTTATTGTGTACAAGGCTGACGGACTTCGAAAATTACTGAGAAGAAACTTTCGCTTACTTAAGAGACTGCCTTTTATTATCAAGCTGTTGAATAACAAACCAAGTGAAACATCAACCTGCAACAGCAAACCAGGGATGTGTGAGAGATGGATAGTGAACGAGTATAAATCTATTGTACCAACCTTGTTATCTATTCAATTTTGCTCACGCATTTTAAAACAATAGAATATTTTCCTTATTAAACCAATCAGATTGCATTTCATTGTTTGAGTTGGACGAATGAAATTTTTTGTAGTTTTTCGTCCTGAACGTACAAGCTAGAATACCTTTCATTAATATTCAATATGGCGGCCAACAGCACGTGTTTTGATAATGAGGAATTTAATTTTGAAGATCTCGATTTTGACGAAGATATTGAGGTTTTAGTCGATACTGTGATTATGTCAGATGAAGAAGATATTGTTCTGGCTGATTTTGACGTGGATGTAGATGATTTGGATGAGGACGTAACCTTACAAATCCCCACTGTTGTTTTTGTTGGGGATGATGATGTATTAAAAGTTGTTGATTCAGTCCATGAGAATATCGAAGTTAATCTGTCATCTGCATTCAGTTACTCTTGTAAAAAATGCTTGAAGAAATATAAGAATTGTGGTTTTTACAAGAAGCACTTAGAAAAGTGTAGAAAAACAGTCGACAAGCCTCCACCAAAAACAGGGAAATGTGGTGGTAAGTTCTGTGTTTTATATGCTTAAGTATAAAAATGGGACCACAAGCTTTAAACTAGTTACCTATTATTTTTGTTTTTGATTTTTTTTATCATTTTGGAACCTGGTGACACATCACAAAAGTATTTTACTCATCATACATTTCTTTTTTAGTTCCATCCAAGAAAAACAAAGGTCATGCTGCTTCACTTAATCTAAATGTAAAGTTGAATATCCTAGCAAAAGCAACAAATTTCTTTAAAGAAGCGTTGAATGCAGCAGAAAGCTATGAGATATTTTCATTTGCTAAACCTGGGACAGACTGCATTGCATTAACTAAAAAAATAAAAGAAGAATTTCACATGCATATTGAACTTTGCTCACAATTTGCAGATACGCTGAGTCAACATCAACTTGGTATTATTGAAGATTTTGGTACATCAAAAGAGCTAATGTTTTCAAAATTTCACGAAATTAGCTTGAACACAGATATTATGAACTCTTGGAGAGATATAATTCACACCCTGCATGAAAACACCGAGCTTGAGCATGTGGTAATCTTATTGCAGTTTATTTGGGACTTCTTCTTCAAGTTAATGTTAAAAGAAAGAAACAAGTATTTGGTTAAAGATTGTTTTGTGGAAGCAAGTCATTTAAAGTTGACACCAGTAGAAGAAAAAACTCTACGTTATGTTGCCGGGTACATTCCATATGCTATCAAAAAGCAACTTCTCAAGCAGAAACAAACATCATCTGTTGAAGCAATGTTGTTATTGCTATCACAATGGAGCGCCACAACTCCCAATGCCAAAATCGAATCATTTTTAGACTACACTAGAGAATGGGTAGACAAGGTTAATCGAGGAGGACTTTTTATAGTCAATGACGAATTTTATATATTTGTGCGCAGAGTGGAAAACATTGTAGGGACGATTCTAAATACATCACTGATGGTCAGTGGCGGATCTAGAGGTATGTCGAAATTTGTGTAGGAGAGCATTAACATAATTTGTGGATTCAATTTATATTACCAATGGGATTATTTGAGCGCTTTTCTTTTATGGTCAGATTGCTAACACTCTCCTACACAAATTTCGACATACCTCTAGATCCGCCACTGATGGTGAAATATGCAAATGAAAATCTACGTGACATTATTTTTAAGAAACTTGAACAGAATGACTTTGTGATGACTGCATGGAGGAATGTCACACAGGATGTTGAAAATAAAGACCTTGTGATATATTGAGGACCATGGTTTTACATAAATGGATAACAATTCGGGGAAATGCTTTTGTAAAGGCATGGGTCAATGTTGTCAAAATCAAACAAGCTGAAAACAAGACAATAAAATCCAAAATTGACAACAAAGCTATGCCTGCTATGAGAAAGTCAATCTCAAAGTCAACTTGCAGCAAATAGAATTAGACAATTCTGCACTAGTTTACACACTTTTTTCCTTATTACTAATTTTGATTGTGTTGTTATTTACACCCCAGTAGGCAAATTTGTTGAAGATTCACTGCGATGGAGTGCATTTCTGCAGAAATATACACACTGTTTCATTAAAATTGCTGTTCATTGCAGTGACTTTTTGAAGATTTTGCCCACTGGGCGTGTGTTAAGCTTGAAGTTTAACTTTTGTTTCTTTTCTTTTCTTTTTTATGAAATACATGACGAAGAGCAAGTTTGGATCAGCACTAAATCACTTGTCCATACCAAGACACGATTCGAACGATTTTGTACGGCCTTAACCCTCGGGGCTTAGTGGCTACGCATTAGGTCGAGGAATATGTGATTTTCCCCATCGGGGTTTTAGTAGCGCATCCGGCTGGTCACGTTGGTACGAAATCATGTTCGAAATTATCGATATGTCAGTAATGGAAAACAGCTTGGAACGAACTCTTATGGATAATTATTGTATCTTCACACACTACTGATAATCACCTCGAGACAAATTGATGCAAAGAAAAATGTCGTGTGGTTTTACTAGCGCATCAGACTGGTCACGTTGGTACGAAATCATGTTCGAGAGATGAAGTCAACATTTTGAGTATTTACTTGTATGTAAAGAAGCCTCGATACGCAATGAGAAGACAACTCCTTTTTTTCACTCGCCCTTCATTCATTCAATTTTGCCATATATGTCTTCTACTTCTTAATATTCCTATATTTTCTACTTGCCTTTCTTTCATTTAATTGCTTGCGCTTCTTTGCCATTCAGAAAAAATATTCTTGGCCAGCAAACTTTTGGTCCATTATAGAATTTGAATTTCTTTTCTCGTAGAAAATTGTCGTTAGCCTTTTTCCAGTCTCGAAAACCTTTATCAACCATGTAGTACTGTTCCTTAACTTTTTGAGAAAAATTACTGGTGTTGCTTATAAACGTGTTGCTTATAAAAAAATGCGTAATGTTATTATGTTGATGTAATCAGGTACAGTGTGTCTCAGAATGTTTTATCCATATATTTTATATGGAAAGTTTTATGAAAGTTTTATAATATATTCTTCTAAATATTCTAAAACAAGACAAAAATTCTTGATCAGTAAATCTATTCACTAATTTGGATATTGAAAAAATTGATTGAATAACACATGCTTATATATTCACAAAATGACAATTGCATTATCGGCAATTGTCGTATTCATCCCATGAGTTCACGTAGGTAATCATCATTACCGCCCATAGAACCCAAAAACGCCGCCATATCTGAACTTTGCGCTTTCTTCGGAGTTATCTGAGGAGTTGCAGTGGCTTGGTAACCTTGGTTACCTTGATTCCGTGGCTTCGATTCGTTTGGATTCATTAATTCACGCATGTAACCAGGGTTACCACTCATCGATCCTAGTAAGGCCGCCATGTCATCGTCCCTAGACTTCTGCACTTTCGATGATGTCATCACTTGATTCGTATTGAAGAGAACATTTTGGAACGAACTCTTATGGACCCTTATTGTATTTTACTTCATACACTACCGATAATCGCCAAAGACCAATTGCTTGAAGAAAAAATGTTGTGTTGTTTTCTTTTCTCTCGATTAGGAAGAGCAGATAAGAAAGCGTGGTGTGAAAAAAGGTTAAAGATTTTGGTCTTGTGACCTGATTGCGTTATGATCTTGACATGACCTCGTTTTCAACTTCACTTAAACAAAACTTCAACGATAAGTAAATTTCTGGCAAAGTGCGCTGAGAACTAAATTGGGTTTAGACTGAATTGTTACCTAATTTTTCTTACATGCGTGTGTCATAAATATTGCAATATTCCATGACAAATCGTGTTGGTGGGATAGCTCACTAAATGCATGTAAGTTCAGGGAGCTGGCCTTTAATAGACTTAAGATCAGATTTTCTTTTTCCGAAAAAGTACCCGTTTTTCTCTCAGGTTCGTAGAGGAAAACCAAATTATTAATTAGTATGAAGTCTCATCACTAGCGTAAGGTTTAAAAATACAAAATATGACCTATCCGGATTAAGTGATCATCGCTTCCTGGTGCAACCCTTTTCGTAGACGAAAACCTGCCTCTCCAGTTGAAACAGGAGTCTGGACTTTTGCCTAGTATTTTGGCAGGACAAAAACCACTGGCCGCTACACTATAATCCAGAATACAATTATTGCATAATACAATTATTACATTATTATTATTATGTAATAACAATTATTACATTTATTGAATAAAAATAATATTGATAAGCTGTGTCATTCCAGCGCTCTACCGATTTATCGTCTATGCTGTGTTGTCTTTACGTATTTCCATTCGATTCGTAGTTGGGATGGCGTCTCGCTTGTTTCGACTTACTGTCGTTTCGGGATTTGATCCGTCTCGACGGCTTCGGCTGCATGCAATCTTTTATATCGTCGTTCACGATGTTGCGCTTTTATCGTTTGTCATTTTTCGTTGGAGAGTGTTGCTTGTCGTTTGGTCGGCTCGAAGATATTTCGCATGGAAATAAAATAAATATAAATTAGTAAAATGATAATTTGGGAAGTTTTGTGCAAATTTGACGAAACTTACGTTGTTTATACAATGCAAGATGAAATTCTCAATTTTGAAACGCCTTAAATATATTTGTAGTCACGTCCGGAATTGTTAGGGAATTCCATTCGAATCCCACTTCAGCTCGTGTACATCCGCATAATGTCATTTTTTCTTTTTCATTGGTGGCAACATAATGTCGTTGATATCGACAGCTTGGTTTTGTCTTCTGCCTCGAGTATTACCACTCATTACTTTGATCATATCGGATTTCATTACTTGAATCTTACGTTCATTTCTACCGTAATCTTCTAACGACGGGTTGTCATTTGCGCCACCTCTAGCTCTCTGACGCCCGAAATGCTCTTCCAACGGATCTTGATTTAGCTTGTCAGAAAGTACGCAGTTCACTCCGGCAATGCCCAAAAGCTGTGGAATCATCTCAACAAAGGATCTAACTAAAAATATCGGAAATGTGTTCATATCTCCCATCATGCTTAGACTAGAAAGCAAGTCCACTGAAGATTTACTGTGAAGAAAATCAACTTACCAGTTATTCTTAACCCTTTTAAAGTTTGCATACTTAAGCAAAGTGCGTTCTTTTCATTCTTAGTCAAATTGGGGATTTGGTATGATTCTTCTTTCCACTCATTAATGAATCGTAGAAATTCGTCTATAAGCCACTAAAAATAAAAACGTCGTAAATAAAAAACACAACTTAAAATTTACACCTAACACACTTATCAAACAGGGCAGCATATGACTTGCCTTTAACCTAGGATCGTTAGGTGACTCATATGGATTCAGGTCCATGTTTCTGCTTTTCTGACCATCATATTTTGAATGCACATTTAAGCAGTCAAAGAAACGGTTGAACATGTAAACAAATTTTCTTGTTGATGAAGTGTTTGAGGAACCTTGCCCTTCCAGTGCCAGATAAACCGAATTACTCAGGACCTAAATTTGGAAAATTAAGTCATATTTTTTTATAAAGAATATAATAAAATGTACAATTGATGTCATTATGCTGTAAATCATTCATACCAAAATGGTGAATCAAAATTATTACTTAGTACTCAATTATTGCTGAGTTAAACATACCTGGGCAGCCAAAGAGACATTCATCCGTGATCTGGGCGTTAGATATACATGGTCGCTGGTTAATTTGGTCTGATGAAACCCCAAAGCACTTCGTCTTAGTCCAACATCCATTCCCAACAAAGATACAATATGCTGCCAACTTATCTGTTTCCCATCATACTAAAACAAATAAAAGGTTTTGTCAAAGTTTAACGGTTATTGTCAATATCCTTAAAGTTTATCAAACCTGTAAGAATGCAAAATTTTACCATAAAGTTACTAACCATCAGATTTCTTGTATTCATATGGGTATGCGAATTGGAGAAATTGTTTCTCGTAGTTTTCATCAAGTGAGGCACGTCACATATAAAATAAATTTTTCTTGATGGTGCAAATCTATTAAATGTCCAGTATGTCACACCATCACTTGAAACATTGACACCATCTGCTCTCTTGTGTAAACGATAAAAACGTCTATTCGGAGATGCCCCATCACTGACAAAAAACCACACTTTCAAATTTATACTTTCTAGCACTTTTACAGACTCCCAAACACATGGATAAAGTTGGTCACTGGTGAAGCCTTCACTTGCATAATAAGCAAACGGGTATTCCAAATGTTTGAAAAGCCCTCTTACCATAAAGGTCAGTACATGGGTAGCAACAGGCTTATGCTCAAGACTCTCCTCAACTCTCACTTGGAATTCCATCAGTTCATTGTTGAGGTTGCCAAGATCACAAAAACCAATTAACTGTCCACCGTGTTTATTAAACACCAAACCACTTTTGATCTTCATTTCATCAAATAGAATACCCACATGACGTTCATGATCACCAAAATCTTTTGTTTCATTAAAGAGAGCCTTAACCACATCTGGGTTAATTCCACATTGGGGTTCTGTAAAGTTGGTGTATTTTTCCAATGTAGTACGATGTGGTAGATGGAGAAAACCTGATTTTCTTAAGTGCTCATATGCACCTGGAGATTTTAGGAATATGGACATACACCACCTTATCATAACAGGGTGCCATCTCATGCTCTTACTGTTTGCGTATGCTGCTTGTTGCTTTTGTTGTTTCCAAAGTAGAAACTGTGCAGAATCAGGATCAAAACACTCCTCATCGACTTCATTAAGAACATTTGAACATATGTTGTGAATGTCATGGTTCACACTGATACCTAAAAATAACATATTTTTTAACAAAAAGATATCATTTATGACAGCTGGACAGGTTAAAAATATTTGCATCCACATGCATACCTTCATCCTTCACTAACTTTGAAATGAAATCATCCTTGCTTTTATCAACTCTTCTCAGTGCCTTAACATCTTTGGTAACTTCTTGAAGCTTATGCAATACACATTCTCTGTTTAAATGAATATTCGGTATATTCTTTGATGATGGCTGATTATCGTGTTTTTCTTCACTCCACTGTAAGGCTGTCAATGTTTTCCTGTAATTGTGACATCAGGGATATGTTAAAGCGTAGCTGGATGCAGAGCGAGATTCGACAAACAAAAATGTTCATTGAATTTCTTTTGTTTTAAGGAAACAAAGACGGTCCTATGTGTGTTGTCAAAAATGGCGGCCAAGCGGCATGAAGCGATCAAAATGATAAGTCACAAAAAGCCACTTTTTACTTCATCTATACGTTTTCTGTACAATCTCAGTTCAGATAGACTTTTGTCAAAGAAGCTTTTAGACTTTTAAACATGATTTAAATTGTATCCTGCCTTATAAAGATGATAAACAGCCATTTATAGCCTCGCACAGAGCGAAATCTGTTGGTGTTATATCGATGGAAGAAGGAATTCCCTGATATCCTGCTAATTGTCAAGGCAAGATAAAGCATTAAATTTATCAAATCTTGTGAAAATAGAATCAGGGAAGACCACGATCTCCCACGACTTTCATTTTTCTGGGGCATATATCTACGCCATTTTCTTTTCGTCTATATCTTTTTCCGTCACTTTAATCACGTGACTTTCAGTAAATTCTTGTATGTCATGTGATATTATTCTGAACTGCAAGGACACCTGTAATGAAATGGCAGAAATTTTCTATTTCAAAACAAACGAAAACTCGGTATGAATATCTACTATGTGCAAGAAATCGCTTCGTTTCACTGTGATTATGGCTGAGTGTGTTGCGTCACTGGCTGCTTCAGTTTTCCTTATGTTTGTCTATTATATGTTTGTCTATTTTCATAATGATTTTGCATTTTCAGATGTAGATGTGTTAAGATGTATGTAGACATGAAGTAGTAAGCTTTTATCTATATGAAATATGCAGTCATATTTTTGTTTTTAGATTGTGCATGAAAATATTTTAAAAAAATACAAACAATAATGTCTTTCTAAAATACTTAAATGAGTGGCAAGAGGAGACAATGACTGTGTCAGGGACAAAAACAGATTTAGCAGAGTTTTGAAAGTATTAGAATTACTGGTGATTAATGTTCCTGCTTATATAAATCAATGATAAAAATTCCTGACTTGATATTGTAATTATTCTTTGATTTGAATCCTCTAATAATTTAAGTGCAGAATGGTAGGCTAGATATGTAGCTACCCCTTTTATTGAGGTTTATATATCTGCATTTTATTGCATTCCTTCAATCATCAAGCTTGAGCCATTGTTATTTTACTTGGATGGAATTGAAGACTGTTTGTCCAATAAACTGAATCTTTTGCAAGCAAATAGTGCACAGTGGCTGTGTTGATAATCCCAGCTTAGAACGATATGTTCAATAAAAGAAAGTTAATTGTTGTCAAGTCAGATATGATAACTGGCAATGCATGAAAATACAAGATGACGTATAAGAGAGAGAATAGACCTCAATATTATTGCTGAAAAAGTGTTATCAAAGAGACAAAAATGCTGATTTTGGATGTTTTATTTTTCAGTTATGGGTGAATATATACTTTTGTGTTGATACAAATTGCCTGCACATTGCAGAAAATATATTCTCATGTAAAAAAATAACAAAAATAACCCATTTTTGCTGTGCCTAAAAAAATGTGGTTATATTCTCTGAAATGTAGTATGTCTTCTTGTATATCGTACTGTTCAGTATTATTTCATTGTATTTTACATATACATTGTCTATATATTTTATTTAAGTTATCTAATTAATTAATTTATTTTATATATATAATATATTTTGAGCATGCTGCATGGAAGAAGATAAAAAAATTCAGAAACTTTTTTATTATTATATTCAATTTTTCCCTTTGAGAACTACACATCATTTACTCTAAACCCTTGGTTCTTTGTTCTTTTTGTCTTCTAAGGAATGCTAATCTAGGTTCTAAATTCTTAATCCTTCTGTTCTTGGTCATTTTTTCAGCTTTTTAGATTTTCAGGGGTTTTTTTTGTTTTTTGTTTTTCCCCATGTTTTTATATATATTTGCATTCCCTAAGTATGTAAACTCCTACTACCTTAAGGGAAGAAATTTTGGCGGATTTTGGCGGTTTTTGAAGCAATCCGCCAAATCGGCCAAAAGGAATTTTAGTTCATTATATATATTATATATATTATACATTTCTCTTCTCTGAAAGTGCTCGACAGTCAGGAGCAATTTTATTTTATTTTAAAACCAGTTCAGTTAGCTGATGAATCCGTGAAGGAAGAAACTTAAAGTTCAACGAAAAATAGTTTTCTTCTTTCATCCTTTTATAAGTACCTTTATATTTATATATAAGACAAAAAAAAACAAGAAATTTTCACAATATTTCGATTTATTAAAAATCTTTGTCAAGTGTTATGTTTATATTTATATATACATGCAGTAGGTCCACATCAGTATTGTACTGTATTTTTCAATGACCTTCTTTACCAAATAAATTATCTATCTCTAACATGGTCTAACAAGCTATCTTGAGTTTTAAAATTTTTTTGAATTGTGTTGCTAAAATTAATACATCTTTATTTGAAGGTCACATAACTTGTATGTTATCTGCAGAGGTCAATTTAGTATATTTGTGGTTATACCAAGCTATTTCCCTCAAAATAAAACATGTTTTTTTCAAAGCAGGCGTTCTAAATATATTTAAGCTAACGTTTGGGTAATTTTTAAGATGCTGAGCATATTACCCAGTTCACTTTTACACTTTTTCCTCTTGATCAAAATCCCAAATCAAAATCTTGTCGCTTTGAACACTATTCCGCGTATAGCTAGGATAAAATACAAGTCAAACAGAAGTTTGCACGATTTATTTCACGTCTTTTCATTGGTTGAAAATACGCTTTCAAGCAATTTAATTGGCGAAAAAAAACAATCACATACATTCCTGAAATTCCTGACAACACACATAGAACATAGCAAAATCTATCGCTCTGCATCCAGCTACGCTTTAACATATCCCTGGTGACATTTTTCGCACTGCATTTGATCAGTAAGTATCAATTTTTCACAATCAACAGTACGAACAGTTTGCAGCTCTTGACTATCCACAAGCTTTCCAGTTTCAATCCTAGCTTTTACATTGCCTTCTTTGTCTTTAAAATCTGTCTGACATCCCATTTTCAATTTCTTCTGACATAAATTAACAAATCCAACATTACCTAAATATGAGAGAAAACAGAAATCATTAAGTAACTAGTAAGTAACAAGTAACTAGATATAAAAGTAAGAGAAGTAGAAGTTACTAAAAATCTGGCTACTTGAAAAAAGAACAACACTCAGTCTGCATATTGGAAGAGATCTCTCCCCAAACTATACTAAACCTGTCTTAATAATTAATAAAGTATCGAAAAATATTTTTTCTTGCTTTTTTTGTACCAACAGTGTTTAGAATTAGGTGGGACAAGTTATAGATATAAACAGATAATCATATACCTGGGCATAATTTTCGTTGGTTCAAATAATTAAATATCAAGTCTGCTGTGTTTGACACACACAAGTCTGGTAAATGATCTGTTGGCATCTGGACATCATACAAAAATAACCTCCATTCACCAGTTTCCATATTCACGAGCACTGACAAGTTTAGAACAGGAATGGTATTCTCAAATACTATATGAGAAAAACATTGGTGCCCCATAGCAGCCCTAGGTATATATAAAAATCCATGATTTTCAGCAATTTCCCTCACAGTCATTTGTGGCTTGTGCTGTGTTTTACATGTAATGTCTGTTGTCTTTTTATCTTCAAACAAAACTCCAAATCCTGGACATTTTATTGTTGACACTTTTGGTTCACCATCAAATCTTGACAATTCACCCTCACGCAACTTATAATTTCCACTTGATTTCTTACATCGTTCCAGTTTACGTTTGCAAACTTCACAGATAAACTGTGGATGAACTGTTGGAATATCCTCAGTTAAATTATGCCCAAATAACTTCAGTATTTCATCTTTACAATCCATTACTTCTTTCGGATTCTTATACTTGACATAAATCTTTATTTTGTTGCCACATACACGACATACGGAGTTTATATCCCTATAAATATTGCCAATAACTTATTGGATGAAAATTTGAACTGAAAAGACAGTTATTCCATCAGATATAAAAGGAATAATTACATAATAACAAATTCAGTCTGTTTACTGCAGTAACTTCTATCCAAGTGCCGCTTGAAAATACAAAGTGCCGCTACTAATAATCAACTTAAATGCAATCTATGGTCATCAAAGATACCACTACACTTATTTACAACACTTCCAGACTTTATCTATAGCAGGAATTGAGTCCTGAAACACTCACTTTTTAACAACGTGAAGTTTCGTTCTAAGAACTTCTACCCACGTGTTTATAGTTTTTTTTCTTTGGCACATCGACAAGTCCAGGCACATTTAACTCTATAATAATTCAGGAGTGTTTTTCCTTGCTCGGCACCTCTCAGAGTTTTTAAATTACAGTGAAAATCAGCAAATAATTTTCAGTTCCCCTGCTACATACGATTTATCATTCGCCATTTTGAACTTCCCGCTTATAACACAGTTAGAACATCAAAGGTTGCCGACACAAAAGAAACAACAATAGATTTTTTAGATATTGAAGCCGTTCACTATCCATCTCTCACACATCCCTGAGCAAACCAAATGATGCATCAAACTGTAATGAAACGAATAGAACTAGAAACACACGACTAATACGAATCTCCATCATCAGTGTTGGAATATTAGCAGCTTTCATTCTGTCAGCTTTGTTTGTTTATTATAAACTACGGTAGGTACCCCTATTCATTAAAAAATCACTGCGAAGGGGTGCATTTCTACAGAAATATACACGCTATTTCAATAAAAATGCTCTTTATCGAAGTGACTATTTGATGATTTTTCTCATTGGGTAACCTACTAAGCAGACCTGTTGATATTCAGTACTTCTTCCGAATTTTTATATACAATACATTCACACATATTAAAAATAAAAATTTGGAAAATAAAAACATGCAAAGTTAACCTTTTGTTCTATCAGTTTTGTTGATTGATTTATTTATTCGTTTATTTGTTATAAACTGTGGGAGGTACCCTGCGCAATTCAATTTAGCGATCCGAAAATAATGTTACACGCCCGTTTCATATTATTAAAACATTTGTAACTTTCCAACGGGAAAATTGGTTGAAAAACTGAAATGCAATTCTATAGAAGTATACACACTATTTCAATAACATTGCTCTTTGTCGCAGTGACTTTTGATTCTTTTCCGAATAGTACCTGCAATTTGTTTACATATAAAAATTCGGGGAAAAAAATTTAAAGTTAAGCTATTCAATGAGCTTGTTTTTGTTTACGACTGTTTTAGAAAAAAAAGATCGTTACGATACTCAAGTTTTATTCACGATGACGTCATTGGCCAAACAGTCAACGATGCTTTTGGTCATTCTCAAACGACAACGACTGTATCATTCATAGTAAATCCTGATCTTCTACAACAACTGCCATCTTATGTGGGCCCGCCATCACCACCGCCATCTTATGTGGGCCCGCCATCACCACCGCCATCTTATGTGGACTCGTAATCACCACCGCTGCCATATTCTGAACTCGATGGAATTCAAGATGCTACACCAGAGAACCTTTAATAAGTAGCCATTGAAAATACCTACCTACGTCACTTCGTTTTGGACATGAACTTTGTAAATAAATTAATCTATTGTTTTCCTTTTTCATTTTATAAAAACGGTGTTTTTATCCTTTAATTTGTAGATGAAAGAACCATATTTTATTGTATGGAAGTCGAAAAAAAATACAATTTAGCTACTTTAATAAAATTGTCATAAATAAACCCAGCAGTCCATAGAGACTTCCATGTAAAAGAGATACTAACAATTTGTCTTACGAATTTTATGACCAATTTTTGGTGAAGTTTCAATAACAATAGATGTAGGAGAATGCAATAAGAACCTTTATAAGTAAGTGACATGCAAACTATATTTTTTGTACAATCCAAATAAAACAGTACACATACTCATCGAAAACGTTTCTTTAACTGGAACTTTCAATGGACCAAACAACTTTGTTATGAATCTCTCTTAGGGTACAAGGATTTTAAGGGCCACAAATTTTGTAAACTAAAAGGAAAGTCGCAGTTTTTCGTCCTTGATACATTGCCATTATCAGGATTTTTAGATAAGGAAGAAGGAATGACATCTCCATGAATTGACTGAGAAGTAGGATAACATCTATATGATATTCAATTTCTTAATGTCTTTTGTTGATCTCTGGTCATCACTGACATTTCTTTCGGGGCGTAGTTTCGTAAATATGGTGCTAATTGATTTGTGGATATGCTTAATTCTGATGGCGCAAATAACAGGGTTTGTACAGCTGTTTCCAGATATGAGCAAAAATGTGACATTCCTCAATACGTGTCTCGTTGTACAGTCGCACGATACGCAAAAATGCTGAATATATGTGATCAAAATCGCAGGGACGTACGTGCATACATACACAAGAAGGATGACCAAAAACGTCCGAGTTACTTTCTTTTCGAGTTGAACTCGCTTTAGATTATACTCGTCTTCGAGTGAAAGCGTACCAATTAGATGCTTTTTCATTTCTTTTGTTTGATGACGTAAAAATCGATAAACGCAAATATAGATAGTTACTATGACGACAAGGCCAACTATAATAGCTGAGTTGGCGTAAGACATCAAGTAATTCAGAAATCCCCATTTCGGATAGATAAACGGTACGGATAACGATAGCACCCAAATTACTATAGATGCTTGATTGCCCAAGTGATAGCAACGTAGCGATCCACTGAGAGTGCAATGAGACTGAGTAAACTAGCTTACGGTGATATGAAGTAAGACAGGTGTAATAACTGCACAAGAAACGAATCCAGTGAACCTTTCGTTTCTTCATAATGAACATACAGTGAAATGGGCATGGTTATTGCTCCGACAATGAGGTCGCTTATTGCTAGATTCACCAAGAATTAATTAAACGGTGTATGTAGCTTCTTCAACAGATCAATAATGACAGCCATAACGATGAAGGCGTTCCCTACGATAGTCACTAAGCCTACTACGCCCGATGCTGAGGCGGTAACCATTGACAATATTATCGGCGCCCAAACGTCTGGATAACAAGCCATTGATATCTCTCTATCCTAAAATTAGATAACTTTGTTATTTCAGATCGTAATGTTAGTTGAACAGTTGAACAGTTTTAAAACAATTCTCATAAGTAATTGATCTTTTATGTAACAGGCTCTTCGATTTTAACCTAATGTATTGTTGAACTCATGATAATTCATAAAAGGTGCAATGATATACCAAAAAGACACTTTTATCCTTTAATCTCTTTGTCTGAATGTGATTGGTCATTTCCACCCTGAATGTGATTGGTCATATCCAATAGATACCGTAAACTTAAGCCTTCGTATTGAACAGAAAGGTGGATTTCTCAATTCATTTTTCTCGATAATATTTTAATTCCTTACTCTAGAATACTAGATAGGAGCAGTTATGTATGTGTGAAGGAGACACACATTCTTGGCAGGAAGCTGTCTATCTGCCCATTTAAGGCTATCAAACCAGTTTTGGTTGAAGGTCTTGTAAAAGCATTCGAACAAAACAATAACACGTGACCAAATTTACACCGGATGTTTCGGTGCTTTGAAAAAACTACACAAACTATACGTAATTAAATTTAATTTTTTTACATCGTTGTGGAACTGGAAATAGTTAGAATCGAAACAAAACACTTTTCTTCGAAGCCGGCACAATTGTTAAAAAATCTCTGCGAAGGAGTGAATTTGGTTAAGGAAAATCACAATCATTTTTCAAATACGTCAGTTAAACATTTTCTGTAATTAGGTGCCGCTCCAGAAAGTTATCTGTTGATTTAAACCACTGAAACTACTGCATGCAAATCCTACGGAATCCACTGACTGGCACTGACAATGAGATAGTAAAGATGAAAGGGGCAATTATCTCCATAACAGATAAGTAAAAAGCCCTGCAGAAAATTGCGGAGGGAAAAAACTACAAACATAAGCATTGCAGAAGAATATGGTGTAAAGAAAAATACTGTTTCGACTGGGGTAGCAAACAAGAGAAAAATCACAGAAGCTTTACAAATCAGGCCAAGTAAATATAAACCGAAAAAACATGAAGAAGAATGTCAATAAAGATTTTGATTAAGTTGTTTCTTTATGGTTCAAAAATGCGTGCTCGAACAATATCCCTGGATCATAATTAAAGGAAAGCGATCTCACTTTCCAAAAGCCTCGTTCTGGCTGATTTTAAAGCCTATGGTTTTCTAAACAAATGGAAGCAAAAATATAGTATAACTTTCAAAGCTGTTTTCGAACGTCTTGTGTTTGTTCGAATTCGCTTTCATTTTACTTTTGGACGGGATCCTAACTGAAAATACCGATTTAAAGCATTTTTGTTCGAAAGGACTACGAAATGTTAACAAATTAAGCAAAATTTTCCGATTTTTTCTCACCTTTCTATATAACGAACTCTCGATATAACGAACTTTTTTCATTTCCCCTTGGAGGTTCGTTATATAAAAGGAAAAGATAGGTTAAACTTACGATTTAGAATAGGAGGACAAAGCCCATGAAAAGATTTGAAAATTTCTTCAAGCACAAGATTAAGAATTCGAGTGTGTATAGATGTCGTCTTTCCTCGCAGGAGGAGATGTTCATAGGTAGTTGAAAAATCTTGAAACCTAGCTCTTAGCGGTAATGATTAGATCGTATGAACCTACTTTGTAATTTTTGCCCCACTTTGTAATTATTATCTGCCCCACTTTGTAATTACTACCTGCCCCACTTTGTAATTTCCTCTCCTTCTTTTTACTTACACGTTCGCTGCTAAATAAGATTTTTTACAAGCACTTTATTTCTAAGAACTATCAAATAACTTCACTAAATTGGGCAATTTGCGCCAAATTTGTACCAATTTTTGAACGTTCTCCTGATTTCACAAAACATTTCTCAAAGAACAATTGGGAGGTGCTGATTTCGAATTTGGCAGTGATTTTTCGCAACTGTAATCATAACCTTTCATACTCGTCTTAACGTCTTTGACAGTTCATGATACATTTCCATGTAAAAGCTGTAGTTATGACATTTTCGAATAGTTTATATTCAAACACACAATAGGAAAATTACACATAGTAAATCGGCCATGCAAATGAAAGAGACGTAATGTACAGTGTGTCTCTGAAATCGTCAAACTTTGAATGTGAAAAAGTTTTCCTTTGTTCTTGTAATAAACTTGATTCGTATATCACCCGATAAGAAAATTTTCTAAATTTTTCCAAAACTTAAGTTTCGGAAGGTGGAAAAAAGAAGGGAAGAAGAAAGAGCAATTTTTATGAACTATTATATTAACTTTATAAAAGTCCATTGCTTGTTGCGTTATTCCTACTGCGCATGCGCTAGAGGATTTCAAAAACATTACCACCTTCAGCATATTCGATTTACTTTGAAAACTAATGAAACCGACAAATTGATAATAAGCGATTTTTGGGTTTTTTTCTACTCACTGAGCATAGGATACTTTAAAAATAGTCATTTAAAAAATAGTATAGACATTAGGAAAGAAAACGGTAAAATAGGATCACAAATTACAAAGTGGGGCAGCCAGTAATTACAAAGTGGCACAGCTTGAAAATTACAAAGTGGGGCAAAATAATTACAAAGTGAGGTAGAAATTACAAAGTAGGGCATAACAGATGCGATAAATGTGTGAAATAAAATGTCACGTTTTGATTGATTTAAAGGTACTCAAACTCATAAGGGTTTTGATTTTGTTATTCACATTCTGTGTTAACCCTAACCATAGAAATACCTAAAAGCTTTACAATACTATCTTTAATATATGACCATTTAAATCAAATTCTATGTTTAAATTTTGACTAACTGGAAAAATTAATTTTGCTGGATTGGCAAATCCAAAATTTCAAATGAAGGGAATTGATGACAAAGTGTAAAGAAGGTCCACACACGCCAGAACTATGAACCCAGAACCTTGCCTTTCAGATACATGGAATTCGAAAAATATAAGACCACGAACGTGGCAAACTATTGGTAATAATTTTAACACACTAGTTACCAGTCTTTGAATACTTACAAGTACTTGAACGAATCTTTTGATTGTGGACAACATTTAACTGGTGAATGCAAGATAATGAGGTCGAGAAAAAAGTGTATCAGTAGTTTTATTGTGACAAAATATGCCAATCACGATAACTCATTTATTTCATCTATTTGGTCACAAACTAGGTTTGGTGATAAAGATCCCTTATGATATTTGACTCATGTGTTCACCAACACCTACAATATAAGCAGTTGTGAGTATGCAAGGAGACTTTTAAACGTTTTCAATACCTAATACCCAGCGTTCAATGTTGTTGAAAAATCACTGTGAAGGAATATACACACTATTTCTATAAAAACGTCCTTCATCGCAGTGACGTTTTAATGATTTTTTTTCTTCAGTTTTCCAAAATCTAATTTGAAAAACTGCCATGCTTTGTCCTAGCCCTCTATAGGATAACTGGACTAAACCTTTATCATAAAAAACTAATCGCGAATAAAGAGCGATTAATTTTTTATAATAACACATGCTTCACAGCAAAAATACGCGTGTTTCATTTACTAACATGTGAAATTTTGTTCAAAACCATTGATATAAATGAATGCATGAATGAATGATTATTGCTTGGGAGTGGATGAATGGATTATCCTAACATGCCTTCTTTTGTTTCATTATTAAATCTTATCTCAACAATATTTCAATATTTAACCTTGTAATGCATACAAGCGAAAGTTAGAAGATTAATATGAGATCTGCTTTGACCTGGTGAAGACATTCAAAATGGCAAGGTTTTGGATTTACTTAACAACAATTGTTCATGTAATGATTGCAGAATGTCAAATGAAAAGAGGATCGTACTCAAGATCTGCCTTGTTTGTACGAAGTCTTCCAGTCAATACCTCTTTGCAAGTCACACCCTTAACAATACATAAGCTAATACGACAAGTCAAAGATTGTGTCAAGTTGTGTCTGGGAAATGATAATTGCTGGTCCGTAAATTATGAACTGTTGAACAACTTTACGTGCGAGTTGCTTAGCGAAGACAGACGCTCAACGGAACCAGAAGACTTCATCAGTCGCGACGGTTTCATCTACTTAGATACGGTAGGGATCTCTATTTTTTTGTGTTTACGAGTTCATCAAACAATTTGAAAGCATCAAACGGTGAAGCTTCTTAAAATAGTCTAAAAAAGCCAAGCATAGCCTGAATCTAACCCTCACTAACCAAAACAACTTTTTAACAACGTTTACACCATGAAGTTTTGATGCTTTCAAATTGTTAGATGAACTATATGTTAATTATGAATCTTTCCAAAACAACCTAATCTTAATGAACTCTTGTGGAGGTTGTAAGAAAACAAAAGTCAACAGTTTTCCAGAAGGGAATCGCAACGAGATAGACAATCATTTATCTATTTTGTTATTTTTCAGCTGCTTGTTTTCAAACTGATTTCTCATTGTTGTAAGAAGAAATAATATTGATAATTTTTTGTTGATTCTTTTTTTTTTTTGCAAGTGCTAGTTTTCCGGCTACTTTCCGGCGAATTTACCGTATATATTGAATAAAACCCACCCTCGAATGCGGATGTACAAACAAGCCGCCCGAAAACAGATGCTATGTTCAAAAAAAAAGTAGAATTTCTCGAATTTCTCTGCCAATTTGATCCCTTCAAACATTTTGGTGAAAACACTTTTGAATGAACGAGAACCACCCTCTCTAACCCAAACAAATCTGACATGATTTACACTAATATATTTTTATGGTTTAGAATTTGTGGATAAAAAATAAATAAAAATATACATGGCAATAACGCAATAGAACTTAAAAAGCATTTAAAATATTCCAATGTGGGATTTAGTATAACCAAAAATTTAATTTTCTTTTCTTAGGTATTACCTACAACGGGATGCATAAACAACAGCACGTGTTATCCATGTTCATGTCTTCCAAGCCTACTAACCTATCAAACATGTTATTGCACTGCTGGTGAGTTTGTCCACCTGTTACTGATATTTATATTGAGAAAGCCATCAAAGTGTTTACTTTGTTCTATCGAATAGAATAGAATCTCTTTCCATATGTTTTTGATTTGAACCATGATTAGGGTTAGGGTTAGGGTTCTGGGTCATGGACGCAAAAGAAGAGGCAGCCTCACAACTCATTTCCACAAACTCTCAATTTTATTGTTAAAGACTATTACGCCGGCATTCCTTTCCAACTAAATTTTTTTTGTCTCTCATTTCACTGGATTTTGAGCATCCATCCAATGAGATTCCACTGATTCGTAGCATTAGTCAGGTTCAATTGAGCTGTTCAGGTCTGCTCGTCTGAACTAGTGTGATGATAAGGGGCCGGTAGCTTAGTGGTTAGAGCAATTGCATGGCAAGGAGGCGTTGGTACGAGTCCACTCGATCCAATAACTTTGTGATGTAATTGGAAAGGTGCATTGTGTGTATGATTAACAAAAAAACGTCACTGGATTTTGATGAATGCATAGATGCAGCCTCGAAGCAAATAAGGTTTACCAAACGTTAAGCTGAATCTTCTTTCCGAAAGACTTTTTAAAGAACCAATCTAGGCACATTGTTTGTTTTGTCAAAGGAGATTTTGAAAAGACGTCTCTAAAGTTACACACGATCTATAGATCTATAAATCTATTTCATCTGTTGATCTATTCCATGATCGGAGGCCACTTACATAAGACTCAAAGGAAAGACAAACCGGTTTGAGACTTCATACCAGCCACATTCATACTGAAATTTTACACTGGTTTGAGTTCAATCCTGTTAATCGCATGTTTAGGACGCATGCGCAGTTTTTTAAAATCACAGTAACGATTTTCATTTAATTGTTGTACTCTCAGCGAATCCTTCAGATGCACAAAAATTATATATAACTCGTATTGAAATCTCAAAAGGGGTTTGAGTTCAGCACGTTTTTCGATGTTGGTGTTTAAATGGAATTGCTTTCATTGCAGTTCACAGTTTGCTCAATTAAACAACCGAAGTGAAATCTCAAACCAGTCTGTTTTTCTATAGGATAGTTTGCTTTTTCAACAACATTACACAGGCGCGTAAATGATTTCATTTCCGGTCAAATGCTTGATTTAAGTATTTAAAAAAGTTTTTAAAAGTGGTTTCAAATCTCACGCCAGTTTGATACGACAGTAGCTATCTCGTGATCAGCTTGTTTCTGTGCTAGTGGCACAGAACTTTTAAGTTTGGCTTTATCCAAAAGATTACATCCAGCGTTCAAAAACATTACTTAACTATTTCTACAAACACAATGACGGCAGTTTTACGTTATTTCATTCAATTTCTGATAGATACAGAAATCATAGCGAAACCTGATGTGTACATACCATTCAAAAAGTACAATACAACATGTGGTTGCACGCCTTATGGAAGAGGCACAGATCAAGCAAGAAAAACCGACGTGACATTGTTAGGCTCTGAAAGCTACATCGCACATGATCAATTTGGTAAAGGGAATGTGTTCCACCATACAAATCACATGGATATTGTCCTAGGAGATTTTCGGAAAACGTCGATTGGGTAAACATCCCATAACCGTTTATCTCTTAAAACCCTTATTCTTGTATTTACTATGTTTGTCACATAATCCTGAAATAATGATTACTTCAATATGTTTTTAGGATTGTTATATATAAGTTTCTGCTTTAGAGAAGTGATGTATTATGGGAAGAGATTTACAATTGCATTATGGATGAGAATCACTGATGCATTCCAAGGTCGTCGAAGGATAATAGGAACTGTAGGACATCGAGGTTTGTTGATTATAATGTTGAATCCTATCCACTTGCTTCATGCATCTCCAGTTAGTTTACTTATGCTTTGTTCTTGTGTGTTAGACCATGATAGTGGTATGATTGTGTTTAAGTTGGACAGTGAAAGACTTGCGTATGCTGTTCATATGAATACGTTGCATTTCTTTCCACTTTCCACTTCTTATACCGTATGCCTTATGCTATGCAGGTTGTTTTTCTAAGATACAGTATATTTTGAGTTGAGTGACGATATTTTTAAGTTTTTGCAACAAATAACTCTGATGTAATTTTACAATTCTCATGCCAGGGTATTCGAAGAACGTACATGCTGAAAGAACAACATAGGGTAGATCAAAGACTTTTAAAAATATCTACCAACTTGTTAGGATATCCTGATTTTTTTTAAAGACGTTTTGAAGTTTATTTTTATCAAACAAATGTACCTACAATACGCATATTGTAACTGACTAACTTACATTCAAAATTGGTTTCAGGAATGGAAATGTTTCTCCACAGAGTATCCGATACGTCAATAAAGCCGGGTCTTTATGTCAACACAGGTGGTCATCAACATTGGTTAGAATGTCGTTTATTTGATGTATCCAAATTTTTTTATTGGACACATATCGCAGGACGATGGTTAGGAGGTAATAAAGTTTTTCATTTATCTGTAAGGTAAATGAAACAAATATAGAAATGGACTTAAGCAGTGTGCAGAATTCTTTTTTTACCCAATTCAAAACCCTATAAAAATGGACTTAAGCAGTGTGCAGAATTCTTTTTTTACCCAATTCAAAACCCTGTAAAACAATTTCCCCAGCTTTGCCAGCTTGGCAAAACTAGTTTTCAAGTACCAAGGGAACATATAATGAGAAAATAAAACAAAAACCCACATATACTAATTGTATGGGTGCAAGCAAAATACCCCATTTCGCCACTGGACTACAGGCATCGACAACTATTAGAAAGACCGTTGCTCTAGGAAACCATATTTTGGGACCAACTGGGGACGAACTGGGTTTCCTATGACCCAATGAGCATACTTCTTTCACTTGCTTCTGTATTCCACTTATAAATGTACATCATGGTTTTAATGCACTCCTAAACCTATTTCTTAAAAAATACAAGCTCTTTCCTCAATAAATGTTTCTGCTTTTTTCTTTTTTTTTTTTTTTCTGCTTAATATACTTTCACCCATACTCAATTCTCTCTACACTATTTCCTTTGAAAAAACACGTGGCAGATAAACAACATCACAATCGAGCTTCCAAATTTCTTTCAAATTCAATAGAAAAAAACGTCCAACTAGTTGGCCAAAGTTGAACATGTCCAACTTTTCTAAAAACTTATAAAACTAGAAAAACAATGTACGTCTTTGCTGTTTACACGGTCAGTTTTTTTATTTTCCAACTAAACGGTCCAATTAAACTTATCGTGTATTTCAGCCTTTATCGTGTATTTCAGCCTTAATGTCTAATTAGCTGTTGAATCCTTAAATGTTATGGTGAGGAGATTTACAGTGATTATTCCACCTTTAGATCAGCCGAGTTTTCACGTTTTCGTAAACGGTTCTGTGGTTACGGCAGCCTACCACATCTGGGTCCATTACACTTCCAATGTGAATGTGGCTCTAATCAACTGCGAGAACTGTTACATCAGTGATTTAGCTGTGTGGTTTTCTAATCTCGAAAACTACCATATTAAAAGTATATATCAGTCTGGTAGGTTATGTTATATTTCTATACTTACAGTTATATTTTTCGCGACCAGTTTTTTCGTGTCGTTTGGATGCTAGTATGGTGTGTTTTCATTAATTCCGAAACTATTCCGAACATAACCAATAATTTCATCGGAATGGAAGACATGAACCCGTTGGCATTCAAGAGCTGACTCTCACATTAAAGATTACGTCTGTTATGACCGAGCCAAAAAGTATCGCCTCGTCTTAAAGACTTTAAAGGATTTTGACCATCCGACTGCGTAATAGAGAAATAATTCACTAAAACCTGGTTTACACCTGGCGATTAACGAGGATTACAACGATTAAAATTCCGTGTAATCGTCATAATCGTCGCAAAGCACCTAGCGTTTACGACTATGAAATATCAAAATTTACTGATTGATTCTTAATTACTAATGAAATACCTAATGTGGCGTTAATTTTGGTGCGCGGCGTTAAAAGGGCCGGCGTAAAAAGGGCCAAAAAAATGGAAATTTTTATTAAAAAATCGGCATTATTTTTGAAAGTTGAAATTTAGATTTTACAGGTCTTAATTCTAATATATTTCATTATGGGCTTTATAGACTTTGACTTTAGAGGCTTTTGAAGTAAAAAGCCTGACAGTAATATATAGATTTGAAGATTTTTTCTCGATAGTTTGTTAAACCTTTACAAGATCTTTGTATAGAACAAATATTACCTCAGGAGAAAACATATTTTCCGGAGAATTTCTCGAGTTTCATAAAACAGTCTATGAATTTGCAACGGCCAACAATCGATTTTTATTAACCCTCGTGAAATCCAGTTAGCGCCAAATCTTCTCTCCCTAAGGTTTTATGAAAAAATATAAACTAAATATAAACTTTGAAGAACATAATAGCTTTTGATTCAAGAAGTTTTTTCAACAACATCGATTTCTTGGAAAAGATTTTCACAAAGATTCGCTAAATTAATTGATTCGGTGACACTGCTTTGGTAATATGAACAGAATTTGAACAGAAAAAGTGAAAAATAGTGCTTAAAAAAATTTTTTTTTCTTTGTTACTTTTGAGGCGTAAATAACGGCCCTAAGTGGCGTTAAAGCAAAATGTTGGGGTGGCGGAATAAGGGCTGGCGTATAAAGGGCCGGCGTTAAATTAGGGCCGGCGTAAAAAGGGCCGATAAGGTACTTAAAAATTATCACACCTGGCGACGACTATTTTTTTTAATCATCGTAATCGCCAGGTCTGAACGAGGCTTAAGTAGTATAGATATGTAATTAATAGAACAATAGAATACATAGAAACGAGGCGAAATCGGGTGATAACACGGCATTTAAATATAAATTCGGGAATGTTCTAGTGTATATGTAGAGTGTGTTCATCTGACAATTTGAAAGCATCAAACTTCTCGGTTAAAGCTTCTTAAAATAGTCTCACTAACCCAAACAACCTTTAAAAGGTTTACACCATGAAGTTTTGATGCTTTCAAATTGTTAGATGAACTATATGTGCTGGAATAAATTACTTCCAGAGACTCAATTCGTCGTTCCCACAATTCAGTTGTATTCAGTTGTAACACATACAACAACTACCATAATTCAATTAATTGTTTCTTTCTCCGCTTTTGGTACAGGTCGGGCGGAAATTAATCAGTCACGAACTCACATCACCGCCAAATCCTGCAAGGCGTTATTGCAAGAGGGCGTATATACCACATCTGGTTATTATTGGATAAACTTGGCGGGCGCTATGAAAACAGTATATTGTGACATGATTACTGATGGAGGTAAGGCGCGTAATAAAAGAAAATTTTTGTATGGATAATTAGGATGGTCACATAAGAAAAAAAACATCCTACATCACTGCATTTTATCTGTTATGTTTCAAAGGCTCTGCAGTTGTACAGAATTGACCGTTCCCATAATGCAGCTCTCTCCCGAAAACATACTACAACCACCACAATGCAATGCTAAAATTACTTGCTTTGAGATTACTTTAGTACTGTCCTAAATAGTCGTGAGAATATGTGTTTTGTTTTCAAACGTTATTTGATATTTATGCATTGTCGCATTGAATTATGGTACCTCTATTGAATTGAATTGAACTGAATTTATTTACCTTATAAAGGAAGGGGATCACCATACTAACTAAGCTTAAGGTGGCCTCTACCCAGCCGGCATATTTGTTGAAAAATCTCTGCAAAGGAGTGCATTTCTATAGAAATATACACACAATTTCAATAAAAACGCTCTTCGTAGCAGTGATTTTTTGAGGATTTTGCCCAGTACTCACGAAATATATGAATTAAGGCAACGGCCAATCACTTTCCAAATTATTTTTCAGTCTAAGCTGACAAATTGTTATTATTCAATTATTGCAATAGAACAGAGGAGGAGGAAACAGAGGAAAGTTCCAAATGAGTTTAAAATGAGTTTATCACGCCACAAACATTCAACTAGTTAATAATCAGAAATTTTCTCATGTTCTCCATTAAGCGTTCATCGGGTGTATTCAACCTCGTCCCCAGACCTTCTTGCCTTTTCGATGAACTTATATCGGTATATGAAAAAGACAAGAAACCCTGGGACGAGGTTGGGGGGGGATTCATTGGCAACATTTGACAACGCCCTGTAATTCCACACTAAATTTTTAACTTCCACTTTAGATATGAATACCTTCCGAAATTCGACATTTTCTCAACATTGATATTTCTGAAATTTGAAGCCTGTTTAGTTAATAGTATGCTGTTGCCAATGACGTTCATATTTACGTTGGCGTTTAATCAAATATTAGAAAATTTTAAGTAACGTGAAGGTTCAAGCTTAGTCGAAAGCCATTAAAATGCAGTTTTTACGTTTAACCAAGAGGTCTATTGACAATTATTAGCCATCCTTACTAGGTTTGCTGTGGAAGTTGTAACATTTCAATAATCCACCAACTGTACGCACTATAGCACTTTCTGACACCTGCCGACCTCACTTTCTGACACCTACCGATCTTACTTGTGATCTTTGACATTTCACAAAGCACTTCTTTGTTTGATGTTATACCAAAATTGTGGTAGCAAATTCCGACTGAACTTTTGCAATACTGAAAAATTTCTTGGGGACACCTTAAGAAAAAAGGTTTTTAGTAAACATCTCCATTAATCTTCCAGTACAAATATTGACCTATATATAATAGCTTACTCGTTTTGACAAGCATTTACACCCATAAGCTATTTTATCCTACTGTTTCAAAAATATTTGAAAAAGCTATGGCAGACTAACTTAGCTCATATTTCCAACAAATCTTTTCTAAACTACTTTGTGGTTTCCGGAAAAACCATTGCACCCAGCACGCCCTGTTCAAACTTCTAAACTCTTGGCAAAAAAGCTTGGATAACATGATAACAGTGGGAACAATATTAATGGATCTGTCTATGTAATCTCAGGCACAAAGGACACAAGTATTTCGACTTGAGTATGTTCAAACTAAACAAAGTACAAAAATACAGAAATTTGACTGAAAATTTTACATTGAAACTGTTTTTAAAAATAAATTAAAACATAGATATTGAAGTGAACATAAAAATATTAGCATAAACTCACCAGCTTGCCATGTGAAAATAAATATGTGCCTGGATGTTGTTGAAACGATAAAAAATTTACCTGCTGTGACAGAGGTTTGATGTGAAGTGAAGAGAGAAAAATGTGAAAAACAACTGTATAAAAAGGTAATTAACATAAAGTAATTAATACATACGAATTCCCTAATGACAGTACAGTAGCAATAATAGAACATCACAGATACAGTGTGTATCAAAATGTCTTATCCACTAACTTTCAAGGCGGATATTTCATTTCATGTCTGATAAAATATTGCGAATTTTATATCACAAGAAAGAGCTTTTCATGCCCTATCCATTAATATTAAATATTTGATAAAATATTTGTTCTTCGAAAAGATATTGAAGAAAAACTCAACGATTTGGCTCATGAAATTCTTAAAAGTCAATTACTCTGTATGAGAGTGGAAGAAGTAGTCTCTGTCCTGCAAAAAGAGACTGAAAACATTCTCAATTGGTTTAAACTTTCCATGGCTGCAAATCAAGCAAAGTTTCCAATTATGTTTCTCGGGGATAAAAAACAAAAGCTCTCCTCCGCTTAAGACCATACTTGGACCTTACTTCTGCCAGACGCCTATGTAATGCATATATTTTATCTGGGAGGCGTGAGTGAATTCCATTCGATATGATATCGATTCATATGTTTCAGAGGTAGTCTCCCACTCTCCCTAGTGACATCAAATCTTCAAGCTCTCTCGTCGAATTTCGTAGAAAAATCAAACACTGGAATGGAGATACTTGCACCTGCAAAGTCTGTTGTCAATTCTAAATTTCAATACGTGTTTTATTTAATTTATTTACTTTTAAGTTGGTTTTTGTTAGTTTTTTAAACTATCTTATACTATTGGATATATATTTATGTGACCAACTATAAATAAATTGATAATAATAATAATAATAATAATAATATGACATCACAACTGGCTTCAAGTTAGGGGTTAAGTTGGTAATCATAATCCACATGCGCAATTGGTGTTTTGATCTTCAACAAAGTACAATCCGTCATCAATTCTTTTCTCTATTTATTTATTTATTTTATTTATTGCATCTGCTTTCCAGGAGGGGCCACGGCTTAGGTTGGAGGATCCGAAGTATTTGACACTCTCATGAGTGACACAAACCCAAGCACAGGGCCTGTGCTCTTCTGGATTACCTCCTGCAACACCCGATGTGTCATCTATCCAATTTCCCTCACATGGCATGGGTCAACCCGGCGCTATGGTTCATTCACTTGCGCATGGTGAATCGCCGCCAAGGGGAATTGAACCCCGATCTCCCGCATGAAATACGAGAGTGATAACCACTATACTACTATATACTATACTACGGCTACCATTTGAGAGTGATTTCCATTTTAATCCAAATGCTTTCCAGTTTTGCTAACCCATCTGAATCTACGTGACCTTGTTTTATATTCCAGGTGGTTGGACAGAGGTAACCCGTATCAATGCAAATATAGTCGTATCGCTTGATGCCGTCATTAGTGACGATATTGACGGTATCACGAAAACATATCTTCACAGATTTGCATTGTCATCGCTTGGTTTTCGAAAACTGAAAAATCTTACAGAATATGATCAAATACGAATATATTGTTCTTCTCCTGAAGAACCTTCGCGAACAGTTGACATGGCAACCAAAGGCACTAAAATTGTCGATTATCTGACGGAAGCTGAATCTGACGCCACGTATGTGATTTGTGGCTCTTTCTATCCGATAGGAAACGACACGTCATATTTGAAAGTTGGATGCCAACAGGTTTCCGCCACCGCCATCCGAAATGCCAGACTTTATACATCACTTGTTCAAGAGAAAAATCAAACAAGGTTATATGTCGGACATAAAGGAGTCTACAACTGCGATGCATGGTCAAACTCCAAGTCAAGTATCTTCAAGTTTTTTGTACGATGATTCTATAGTGTTGTACGAATATACCAATATTGAGTTGGACGGGTGTTAAGTGAAATGGAATTTCAACAGCATTTTTCTTACTGAATGTGAATTACACACGAGAAAAAGTTTGTTGAAAATCACTGTAGCGGAGTACCTTTCTATAGAAATGTACACAAACTTTCAATGAAAATGCACTTCGTCGCAGTGGGTTTTGACGAATTTGCCCACTGAGTAGACACAAACATGTCACGAAAAACTACGAATTTTTACCCGTCCTTCAATCAGAATCAACTTCGTTCCCAACTCATCATTGAGTTGGGAGTCAAGTGAATGAGTCAAGTGAACAAATACTGCTATACTGCCGGCTTCCGAAAAAACTCCAACAAATATTTAAGAAGTTATACACGACTGAAGGTCGGGTCTACTTCTTTTCCGGACATTACTTGGGGTCATTTCCCATTGGGCAAATTTGTTGAAAAATCTCTGCGAATGAATAAATTTCTTTAGAAATACGTACACTGTTTCACTAAAAATGCTCTTCATCGCAGTGACTTTTTTACTGGGTGAAAGCAAAGATGTTATTTTTAGATGATTCAAACATTTTAACATTTACTGGAATGTAAGGGATGTTTTAGATACCCACTCGAAATGCTTATCAAATTTAATTTTTTTCCTACAAGATGACGAGTAAATCTTAATTTATTATGACTTTATATTTGAGCACAATTTTATCGTAATAAAATGCTCGGTTTTACACCCATTTGACCTTTATATATGACGAAACTCTATGTACCGTATTTCCTCTAACAAACGCCGCTACGTTTATTATAAGTTCCAACTTTTGGATGCGGAGTTTAATAGAGGGCGGTGTTCATTAGAGGGCGGCGTTTATTACAAAATGATAAATGAGAAAAAATCAGACTCTAAACAACAATTCAGGGTCTGATATAGGATTTTTTCCCAGGTAGGCTTGATTGATTATGTAGACAATGTTTCGATAGAGAGCGTCTAAAAACGCTATTCGAGGCCTTAATCAAAACAACCCAGTGGGCAAAATCTTCAAAAATTCACCTCGATGAAGAGCATCTTTATTGAAATAGTGTGTTTATCTCTATAGAAATACACTCCTTCGCAGTGACTTTTCAACAGATTTGCCCACTGAGAAGTGATACTTCATGATACAGGATTTCACTTTTCTTAGAGTTAAAATGAGGTCTTGCAAATTACACTAGTGCTTTCCCAACACTGAATTACGTATAATCAATAATTTTGAGGAGTGGCTTGAAGTGAGAAGGTAATTTTGATTCCAAATCAACATTATGTTTACTTATCTTAACTTCTACATTTACATCAAATATTTCAAGAATAGGATATGCTTGTGGACATTCAAAACACACATCTTCAGGACCTGCGGAAAGAGGTGAAACCATGCCAATATCCATTTGCTTTAGAGTGACTAACAAAAAGAACATAAATATTACTTGAAACATCATGTGTATTACAATAAGTCCTATAACACTACTGATACCTATGTCTTTAATGGACATTACCTGGTCCAGTCGAACTGCTGTGCTTGAAATAAGTAGAAATATTTGGTTGCTGCATTTCACTGTCATTAGCTTTTCATTGCAAATGATGGTATTTGCATAATGGGAATAAAGTGATTAGGTCTTTGTGGTGCGTTACTCAAGACACTGATACTGAGATGGTTTAGCTATTCAAATAAAACAAAATGAAACAATTCGGAAGAACCCAAGCAGCTATGGAGTAAAATTGTATCAAAGTTGTTCATGCTAGTGTCACCAAAACTTCTTTTAAACTACTTTAACAGCAACCTTAAAAATCAAATTACAAAATTACTAACAAGCTTTCAACAGAAATGCTTAAATTATCTTTGTTCATCATGTTTTTGAAGTAGTCCTGAAGGGACTTTCAAAGTGCCTGTAACATTAATTTCCCTTTTAAATGTTAATTCTCATCAGAATCGTAACTTTGATAACATATACAAACGTTTGTTACCTGACTTACACTACATTAATACCATCACTCCATACAAAAGAAACCCAGTTAAAATTTCTTGAAATATATATTGCCCCTCTAAGAATGGTATAGTTATAGTTGTACATTCTTTACACCACATATCAAAAATGGCTTTTGTAAACAATTTATTTAATGATATATCAGAAGATATAATAATAATTATAATATCTTCATATCTTCAATAGATATAATATATAAATGATTATAATAATAGTAATAACAACATTGTTTTTACTTTTTCAAATGAACATGACAAGATCATCTTGCAAATTTATATATAGTTCAACAGTTGTCAAAGTTCGTAACTCACTATAGAGAGATTCATTTCAAAACATGGCAGCTGACACCACTCGAAAGAGGCAATTACCATCATTTCCAATTTTATGGGAAGTTTCACAGAATAAAAGATATATATTATATTTCGAACAAAAGTTAGGCTTACTACAAAATAAGCTACCTAGTAATTGAAACTTTGGGAATGGGATACAAATCTTCAACTGATTACTTTTTAACATGAATTTAATGTTCATATAATGCAAGATAGTGAATCAATGCCATACCTGACAGGTGTAACCTGGGCCCATTAACATTATTCTAACACTTCCTTCTCCTTTTAGATTTACTGCTGAAAAACAACCCAGTGGCCATGCCATCTTCTTTTAATGATGACTGGATAACTGATTTCATCAAGTTTTGGTCAATTCATCTAATTTTGCTTTAAATTTGTTTCTTTCCAGAATTTAATAATACTTCTTCAATGTTTTCCATAAACTCGAGCTAGAGCAATATTATTTTCAACAAATGCAAATCAGAGAAAAAACACGTTATAGAAAAAGTAATTAAAGAAGGTTCATCTTCTTTGTGCAGTCTGTGACTATCAAGATGATTTCCTTCCAAAAACTAATGTTTTTACTGTTACACATTTACCCATCCGCTTCTTTACTTGGTTCACTTCAGTTTAGCAACATAGCGGTCGCAGACTCTTCGCTATTTCAGTTGCTCAATACTGGTGTACAAAAGGCCTACCTCAGATAGGCAAACTAGACAGAATTCTAAGGGAAATAGAGGCTTTTACGATTTGGACCATAATGCAACACGATGAAGAAAATCCACCATCTTGGTAGTAATTAGAAGACCTCCCGCAGTGTTGTAAACAAAACTTGGTAGTCACGTAAAGTTGGTTGAAAGTTTTCTTATAATCATATCGTCTTATTTCAATTCATTGGTCGTTGTTGCTTGCAAAAGGTACGAGGAGAATATTTCACTAATTGGTAATCAAGATCCGTACCAAATCCCCGATAAAGAATGGAATTCTGATCTTAATTCATTTCCTCCTCTCGCCTACATTGATGTTTTCAACACACCATAGAAAACACAACTTTCATTGTTATTCGAGCAAGGGTTCTTCATAGTCAACGCCTTTGTGAGAAACCGGTGTCTTCTTGGATAGTTTGCAACAGCGATTTATGTAAGTTGTTAGCTAATGTTTTTTATACATACGTGGCTTTAAAAAAAGCTGTTGTAGTTTGTCCAAAAATCAGTTACTCATTAGGAACAACTGAGGGACATAAGTTAGTGATAGCACATGCCACAGTGGTAATTTTATCCAACATAGGTAAATCTTGTCCAGGTCTTGGTACTTTCTAGCATTGTAAACTTTTATTTACATCAATAACTCGTTACACCAATAACTCGTTCTACATGAATTCGTGTACTACTAATTTAAATGTAATCACTAATTGAATGGTCACTACAACCTAACTTCAGCGATGGCACCCAATCTGGGTTTGTATCATCCAAAACATGAGCAGGTGAACCACTAACAAAATGAGCACTACAAACTCGCCAAGTATCGATTTTTTTGTACGACGAATCAGCACGATGGATAGCAGCTAGCCAACGATTTCTTCGCCTCTCTGTTAGTGCTTTTATCTGGTCTCCTTGGATTGTAGTAATCGATAAAAGCTTACATTTTCCTGTTTGCCCTGTATGTTATCACACTCTACAACACAGCAAGCTGTAGGCATCTTGATAGTGATTTGTGAATCGAGTTGTTTACTTTACTACCAAGTTTACTACCAAGACGGCTGACGTGTTGCATTTCAGATGATCTCAGAAATCGAAAAAGCCTCTATAAGGCATCTCTGGGTTGTAAATGTATCTACTATGTTTAAACTCAGTATGCTTTACTCGAAGAAAGCCTACTTTGCTCGAAATAAGCCTACTTCCGCGAAACAAAGTAGACATTTTTTACGCGGTTGTCCCGTGTAAATGATATCAAATTTGTTACAGAAAATAGGCTTTCGGTCAGCAGAAACCCGATGCTGGTGACTAACGGCGCATTTGATAGCGCCTTGTTGTTCATCGTTGGCGCTATATCTTCCGAAAAAAATAAGCATGGCACTTAAAAAAACAAAAAACAAAGACCGAATAATTTTCGGCGATCTTTTCATTAGAAAATGATTTGTGGTATACGGAATAAAAAATTCGACAATTCCCAAGTAGGCTTCAGCCTACCTAGCCTACCTATAGATCCGACCCTGACAATGTTTTCTTTTACTTTTACTGTGCGAAAGATTGTGGGAAAATGTTTTAAACAAAAGGTATACTCCCATTACACAAAAGTTTCCTGCACAATTAATTACGCATCAATTAAAATTCATGCAAACTTGGAAGAATTGCTGATAGAAGGCAAATAAAACCACTAAACTTATATATTTCTTGTTTCACCTGTTTTCTGATAAACGCCGTTTTTCCAGATGCAGCGTTTATTGGAAGGCGGCATTTATTAGAGGGCGGCATTTGTTACAAATGTTTGCCTATAAGTGCGGCGTCTCCTATACAGGCTATTTCAAATCAATCATGGAATAAGATCACGTGTAACGATACAAGCAGAACGGTTACAACGGAGAATTTGGCAGACACACACAAGTAACCTTCTCCAATGGAAAATGACCCACAGTTAGAGCTTAACCGGAAAAAATAATTTTTATAGAAACGCTTAATCATATATGAAGGTGCGGAGATAGAATGATTAATTAAAAAGTCCACGTTAATGACCAATCTGGATACTATAGCTCTTCTTGCCACGAAAGTCGTAGAGGTTTTCAAAAAAACATAAATAACTTTAAAAGAACATAGCCTTCTGTTTGTTTACTATCAACGATTACCACATCACCCTCAGTTGACATCCTATAACGATTTCCTAAAAATTTTGTTTTGTATTGAACTTCTCATTAAATCAGAATGTTACATTTAGATCTTATCCATTTCTTTTATGCTCCCTCGTCTATTTGTACACAAGTCAGAAACAATACGCATGCATTTAAAAAAGTGATTACACAGTGTCAATGCCGACTAAGCGAAGATATACAAAAAAATGATGAAAGTTTTTTATTCAAGACAACGAAATTTTTCCAAATTCACTATTCCACACGTTCATTTAGCTTCAAGATTAAAGGAGAACTTCACTTTCAATCTCCCTTCTTTTTTTGATACCATGGATATCTAGAAAAAATTAAGAAGTGTTTAGAATAACTTTTAAATGACAAATAAACCTTACTGCAAAAAAACATGTATGGTAGTAATATGGGGTAAGATGAGTTGGCGGGGTAAGTCGGGTCATTATAACTTTTAAGTGTAGATAGAGCCTTAGAAACCGATAATTTTATCGGATTCAAAATGGTAGGTGAGAAGTGCCGTTTGTTATGTTAGAAATTGTCAACCTCGTACCCATGGTTTTTTGCCTTTTCGATATACGAACGGGCGGCGAAGAAGACCCTGGCGAACGCCGATTAAAATTTCCCATATTTCTGGAAATTTTTAAATTTACGACGGCCCGAGTATAACAACCCGATTCTTTCAGATCAGGCTTGTGTATTACAATCGTACACAGTCGTGATGACGTCATAATAACGTCATGTGTTTGGTGGGCGAACTTTACTATAGTTTGTTGTATTTTTCTTTCGATCGTCATAATCTAATATCATTGTAAGGTTTTTTGTATCGTTATACATTTGATTTATGTTTCTTTCTGACAATCAAAATAAAAAAATTAACAACAATGAAGAAATGAAAGTCAAGGTTTAAAATCATGATGTTTATGATTTGGTGAAAAGCAGATTATTCCTTTCGAAAATTCTGTACATAACTTTGGCACAAAGAAGACACAGTTGATTTAAGGTATCGATTTGTTTGAATTCATTCTGTACTGCTATTGTTTGATGTTTTGTGTTTTACGTCTCCAGGGTAAAAAATAATTTAACGAAGCATTCACACGGCTAAATCTTTACATGACACTACACGTACATGAATTTATACCTATTATATAGTGGGATGTTTGCTTATGCCTTGGTGTATAGTTTTGTGTTATGTTGTTGCTTGCATTATGTAAAATTTGTTATTCATCTTCTCAACATAAAAATGTTTTTCGTAAATAGTAGGGCATTTTAAGTGTTTCAATGTTCGGTTGTATTTCACATCTCCAGTGCAGAAAGTAATTTTGAGCCCGTAAAATTGTTTTACATGTGATGCTACACACGTGCACATAGTGGGACATCAAATATGTTTTCTGTTAGAAGTAGGGAATTGTTCAAACGTTTTATTATTTTGATGTTTGGTTTCTACAGGGCAAAGTTATTAATGCACCTCTATTTGGTTCAGCTCCTGGGTTGAGTGAACCTGTAAAAAATAAATTATCTAGCCTGGGATACTAGAAAGATAACTCAGACGGAGAAGTTTAGATCTATTTGCGAGTTAGTTTCAAAGTGCTGCTACCATTTGTTTGAAAATGTAGAGATGTATAGACACATACATTTTCTGCCTTCTCATTGGTTTGCACATCTCAATGAATATTATTGACCAAATCAAATGTCAGAAAATTTAATCACTGCAACATTTTCCGTATAATGAAAATGTTTTGTCCACATTAAACTGTATGTGTAACTTAAGAGCAAAATAGGACATCTAATGACACGTAAGAGAACACAACTCAAGGTGAATCCCATCAAAATTTCATGATGTTAATTTTTTGATTTATATGTTTCGAATGACTTCTTTCAGGTAAAATGTTTGCATAGAATGAATATCGAAACTTGGATGACGCATAAAAACAAAACATGAAGCCATCTTGACATAATAAAACGAATTTTAGGAGACAAAACTTTTGAAAACTTAAAAAAAGTTTTTGTACTAAATAAACGACATCGAAATTAATAAAACTATGAAAATTATTAAGTTCTCTGTGTATTATTTGCTAATATTTACAAAAAAAAATCACTAGAATATGCTTTACTGAGCATATAGACAAAGTGTCTCAAAAAAACTAGAAACAGGTTCTCATATATCTTAAAAATCCAAAATTATGTCAGAAAAATATCTGTTTTTAGACACAATCTGGGATGGGTCCAGATATTCTCAGTCTCTGTCGTAAAAACCCAAGACAACCTACATCGCAGATGATCTGCGATTTATGCGATCTCATATGAACTACACTGATGTTTTGGGTTTGTGACATGCGTCGATTGAAAGGAAGAAATCTATAGTATTTGCAGAGAAGGCCCAAAAATAGTTATAAACTGTAGAGGAGTGCCATGTAATAAAATCCTTTCCAATCTTCAGTGATCAATCACATCATTTAGCAGCTTACTTAGATTTGACTAACTCTGAAAGCTATATGATCTTGAAATACTATTGCTAAAGTTGGTGAGACCAGTCCGTTCTTTCAAATTGAAATATAAATATAAATATATATGTAAATGTGTTATCTGAGTGAATTGGTTGGACTAACAGAAATCTTGATGTCGGTTTGCCTTTAGTTGATTTCAAGCAATGGAAAACAGTTAAGCTGAACAGACAGATATAGCTAGACGTTTCTTACAAATGCGATCAAATTGTTTCTTAATGTTTCTGACTGATCGGGACAAAAATGTCTGAAAAATATCTCCATAACATTGGTAAAACCACGTCGCCAATTCATTTCATTTTTGATGGTATCTGCCACTCTTGCATGAATTTCTTCGATACACATTTTTATATCGGGAAATGATTTCTTTTTGATAAAATGCCAATATATTTTGCGCATATCATATACATCATCAAAATCATAGGGCCAGGACTTTGTAAAAACTCTACAAAAATTCAGCTTTTTTAGCAAATCACCAGCAGTTTCAAAGCCACTGCCACTATAAGGTTGTAAAGGAGTTAGTCCATTAAAGCAATTTATGTACGGAACATTTGCAATTGCTTCAATGAGACTTGTAATCTGTTCTTCGTCTAATTCGTGTCGGTATCCATTGTGGTTGAATTCTTTCTTTTCATATACGAGGTAAACATAGAACAAATAACCGAGCAAGTTTCCTTCGACAAATGCTGGAACTTTTCCTAACATTTCTCCTTCCTCAAAATGTGGTCTTGGGTCATTGCAAGCTACGTATGTCATAGAAGTTATATAATCAGAAGGATTCCAATCAAAAATAACTTCGACAGTTACCGGCTGGTATACACCATTTCGGCCTGTATAAACGGTAGGTTTATATAGCAAACCGTCATTGATCCACAGTGGTTGGTTTTGTGCGTTTGGATTAAATTTACGCAGCGGAGGATAATTGTTAGGAGAAATTAGCACTCTTACAGCTCTTTTTCTTCGATAATCCAAATACTCTATCAAATAAAAGTGAACGTTATTGAAAGGAGGTAGATTCATATCAAGACTGCAGTTTACATTCCCTCTGGCATCTTTATCACAAACATTGGTTATGCTGTATTTTACATTCCCATAGCGATTTATTTCATTGTTATCAGGTTCAATGGTGCTCGGTGACAACCACACAACTGGTACATTACACAACGGATGCATTGCTGGATGTCTACTCACCACAGAAAAATCATTGACAAGTGAAAGCTTTATTTGACCTTGTCTGACAATGTTTAAGGCGTTTTCTATCGTCGTGATATGACTGAACCCATTGCATTCTTTATAGTCAGCGAAATACACCAAATCATTCGTTAACCATGAATAATATGTCACAGGTGGTTGACGGTGGTGAGCTAACATTGGAAGTGTACCGAAATAACGCCAATCCGGAATTACTTCATCCATATTATATCTAAAACGCAAATTTCAAGATGTGAGTTGAATGATCCACTCTGAAAAATTTACTATTTTTAAAACATGAAGAACAAATTCCGCGCCTATGAAGGTTTTGTTAATGAATTGTCAACAGCGTAATATGACATGATTTTAACTGCCAAGTAATCTATAAAATTTTACGATACTATTTTCATTTTAATCAGAAAGTACATCGTAAAAGTTATTTTGTCTGTTTTTCAGCGCACTTTCTGGATTCTTATTCTAAGATCATTCTTTTTCGGTTCGATAACATGAAAAATACCAAAAAATAATTTGATTAATTATTTATGAAATAAATTCAGCATAACCAGTAACGTTGTAACATCAGAGACGGACATTGAAGATAGAGGTCTAATCCTCATTTTTTTATTTCTGTGAAAAAGAACTTTAAAAAATTTCTTTTGCGTCAGATTGGAAGGAAAGCATCTTTAAAGCCTGCTCCCCACCAAACGTTTAAGTGTGTTTATCATTGAACGCATTACGTATGCAATTCAAAGTTTACACTTATAGTCAGGCAGCTACTTGCATAAAAAATGAGAAACCATGCAATGAAGGGGACAATTCAAAAGATACTGAAATATGTTCTAAAGATACTCAGTATTAACTATTTTTTTACCGGAGCACCTAAAATTATTTATTAAACAAGTTATCACAAAAAGAAAAATCACGCTAATTCCAACAACAGCCAACTAAAATTTATCCGCCATCTTTCCTTCCTTCTAGACAAATCGGAAAGTACATATTCAGGGGGTGCAACACATGAAAAAAAATCATTAATTGTATCATTTAAAAAAACAAACAAACAAAGCCCTTGTTACTTTTAAATAAAATGTTTTAAAACAATATACGTTCGATGTCTTTGTTCAATGTCTTTTTAAAAAAAACTTTGTAGCATGATTATTTTCAAAAATGTTGAACCCCGTCTATTATTTCGAACGCTCAAAGATTCCATTATGTCTGGAAAAAAACAGCAATGTTTTATCGGGTGCACGAAAAAAAGAACAAAAAAAAAACTGTCGGCAGGAGAAGAGACGAAAGGTCTTCCTTTGTGCCAAACGACACTTTTTTCAGAGCTGTGATATTTTTTTGGACGGTTTTGCTAAGATTGAGAAAAAGTGTTTCAGTGGTTTTCTTGTGATATGAGAGCGAATCATTTCTTTACCTTCTTTGAACACTTTTATTAATAAACAGCTGCTCGTTTCCAGGTCATTTTCCTATTGTTCTATTTCTGATGACATCGTCATAGTGCAATCTTCATCTCTCCATATAATAGCCCTCAGGGGCGGCAGAACCGGTAGGGGGTCTTTACGCATTGCTATTGTCACTCATTAAATCTATTGATGAAGATGACCACAAAACAAACAAGAAATGCTTTGCATATTTACAAATCGCGTTTAGGAAGACTTTTAGATCAACATGAAAAATAATATTAAAGGATGATGCGTATCCACGTAACTTATTTTAATGTTACTCTGAACATTCTGAATTTCTGAATTTGATATATGCTGCCAATCTTTCTGACAAACTTCCAAAATCACAACCGCAAAAAGGAGAACATAGATTTGGTGATGCAAAATGTACCCATACCAAAATCAACATAACTGAAATCAGACATTTGTGCTTTAGGTTGATTTACAAACATTCTTGACCTGAAATGACATATTCAAGACCAGTATTTATATCAAAACTCTTTATACAAAATTCGAAAAAAGATTGAATTATTTATGACATTAATTTGATATCATATACACTCCAGGGCATTGTGAAACTTTGTATACATATATGAACTAATGGTGTAATGTAATGATGTAAAATTCATCTGAAAGACCTAAAACATCATTTCTTTGGGGATGAAAAATAATAGTAAGTCTGATCCTTCAGATATATATGAGAATGATTATGACATACGTAAATCACATCCTTTAAACCTTTGATATATGTATGTATATGTGACCGTCCAGGGGATTTTGATAACAAACGATAAAACGTTATATGAATAACGTTTTATGGTTAAAAAGAACAAAAGAAATAACGATATTTAACGTTCTTCTGTAACGTTAATACGATACTCAAGTAACGTTATAACGTTATCACTAAAACGATAATATCGTTTTTGTAACGTTATAATCTTTAATTAGCAACGTTATAACGTTTTATCGTTATAGTTATAACGATATCATTGTTTGCGAAATAAATTCGTCTCCTGTTTATTAGAAAACACATGACAGGCAACAGAACAGGAATTGCACTTTAAAATTATGCCATTTATGTTTCAAAGAATAAATAATCTAATGAGTTTATTACAGTTGGTATTATTTGCGAATAAATTAGTCTCTTGTTTAAAAACACATGACAGAAAACACCCAGAACATTGTGCTTTAAAACTATCCCATTTATGTTTCATAGAAAAAATAATCTCCTGAATTTAGTTTCGTTAGAAAAACAGGGAAAAAAATCAATTTAACAAAATTTAATACGAATACGATCAATCAAACATGTATTGCTTCGTTTTAAGGATTTCAACTAACATCAGTTTCTTTACCTGGTTCTCATTCAGTTACAGATAAAAGATACGATAGTAACTTCATAAGCTACTACAAATGGAAACCGTCCGCTATAATTCTATTTTAAGTTGTTCGACAGGATTGCTATTACAATCAGTGGCGGATCTAGAGGTATGTCGAAATTTGTGTAGGAGAGTGTTAGCAATCTACCCATAAAAGGAAAGTGTTCAAATAATCCCATTGGTAATATAAATTGAATTTACAAATTATGTTAATGCTCTCCTACACAAATTTCGACATACCTCTAGATCCGCCACTGACAATCCCTTTGGGAAAACGTTGTATTTCAAGAAGATGTATTTTCACTCAGGGAAAGTTTTCAATTTCCTTTGTGAAACTTTTTTTACACCGCAACGGCATTAATATTTTTGTTAAAATCTTGGAGGGCTGCATATATACTCTTTATGGGAAATCTCTTAAATATTTAAATTTGGCTTCATGCTACCTATGAGAAAAACATTAGGAAGATCTTTTATTTGCATTGCATCTGCATTTTTAAAAACATTCGAATACATACCGACTGTTCATGAATGTAAACATTCGATATGAACTCTCTGATGCTTTGGATGAAATCACGTTTTGGTTTTATATAGTTATCTTGTTTTGTTTGATAGCATTGTAAATAAAAGAAATTTCTAAGATAATACATCCTTCCCTGAAATTCAAAACACACCATCACAGACAGCTACCACAGAAAGAGTTAGAACTGTATAGGGAGGCAATTCCTGAAAAATAACCTACTGTGTATGAAATTGACCGGAGTACGAATTAATTGTTTACTTCGGAAATGGAGAAGTCTTCCATTTAGTTTATATCAAAGTGTTGTAAACTGAAAGATCTGAAAGAAATTTCATGTTTGTTACTTTCGCAAGAACTGCTAGAAACTGTTTTCATAACCGTTTAACGTTTTATCGTTATGTTGTATTGTTATATCGTTATCGTTATCGTTACAGTAACGTTACTTTATAACAACGATATAACGTTATATCGTTATGCATAATGATATAACGTTATAAAGAATATCGTTTTGTAACTATATAACGTTTTATCGTTTGTTATCAAAATCCCCTGGACGGTCACATATATCTTCCTAATTCCTACATTGTAAACATAAAAAGTTAACCATCACGAACAAAACATGATCCAAACTTACACAAATCTGCACCAAAAATATATAACTGAAAGCAGAAATTTGTATTGAATGCAGATTGTGCAATGTTTTGAATTTGTAGTTGCCGTGGTGCATTCGTAGTAAATAGTGAAAATTAAAAACTGATTTGAAATCATCGATACGATAAAAGGCTAATTAAAACAAAAAGTAAAAATTTATACTGTGGGTTAGCCAAATGATTTGTATGCCACAAATTCATTTAAATAGCTAGAGAAACATCAAATATAAGTGATGCAGTAGACAGACATTCTTGATGTTGGAGCTGAGAAGGACATTGAGCTGAAGCTGTACTAATCCAGGAGGGCTTAAAAAGCAATAACCCACACGTGCACCAAGCGAACACTCAGACATTCATAAAAGAAAACAAAAATAAAAATACAACAAAAGCTTATCTCTTTTAATCTGTTCACAAAATATTGATAACTTCTTTACGATTTTTTTTATCTTTAATTTCCTTTAAATCCAAGAAGCTTTGAAATCTAAAAGTGGGTTGCTGCGCTGGCATTTTGAAGACGTGCACTGTACGAATTCTTTGGTTCATGTATTGATTTCATGTAAACTTATGCACGAAGTATACATTTTTTTGCTTCACGACGACGATCGGTTTGCATTCCAAACACCTCGCGTATCCGCGATTTGAATGAAGCTTCTGGTAGGGACGTCATGGCCGAAATTGTTGTTCTGATCGAGTACTCACGGAAAAGAGAGCAAAAATTGCAATCAATCAAACTATTGGTTGAGGAAGGGGATGATAGCGTTACTCTAATCCGCATCAGCGAACTTTCAACTACCCGTGGGACGTCTTTATAATGTGTTCGTGCGAATTGATAGGTATTTTTAAGGAAAACCTTTTTGACACGTGTTTTACACCTTTTACCCATGAAGATATTTCTTGAATGCTTAACTATAATTAAAAATTATGAGTGCGTTTTAGCCAATCTAGATAACCGAAATTTCATAATTTTCTTGACCTTCAGAAGAGAATATTTTGCCCCCCACTTTCAAAAACGCTGCGCGGCCCTGTTCTGAATGCTGTCATGCGATACCAGCACTCCACGCATTCACTGGTAACGATTATACCAGCGCGTTCTATGGAGTTTGAAAAACTACAGCATTCAAGTTGTTGTAAGCTCCTGAAGAATTCAAATCTACTTTTGGGTCATTTGGGAACTCTTTTGAAATCAATGCAACATTGCTCCAAAACATAGAGGCGTTTGTCTGCGATACGTACGCAGTTAAATGTAATGACACCAACGAAGCCCGTTGCAAAAAGTTTTGTTCGAGTCGCAAGGCTCCCGAACCACAGAAACTACCACCAACAAGAGTCGCTTTACTGTGTCATTGCAAGCGAGTGTCATATGTGACAGCAGTCATAAAGAGATCTCTCGAAAACAAAACCCGAGATACCAAGTCCCATTGGTCATGGATGGAAGATGGAGGCTGGTGTCTTGACCATTGACTGGAAGTTGCTTCCTGCAGCACCAGTCGACGTAATCGAGTTGATTTGCTGTAATTGCTCGAAATCAAAATGCCGCGCCCAAGTATGCGAGTATCGATCACACGGCCTAATGCATTGATTTATGTGGTTGTGGAGAATGATGCGAAAACTTGAAATTTGATTATGATACTTCTGATGAAGATAATGATGACGGCGATAGTGACAATGAAGATGGAAATCTTTTACTGAATAATGTACATAATGTAGTTGGGCGCTATTTCCTATTCGCACCCCACTAAATGTATCTGCCATATTTTTTTACTAGTTGGCTCTTCATCACGGAGGTAAAAAATAATCCCAAGCCTGACCCTAAAACATCCTAGAAGGAGAGTGAGGAGGGGTGCAAAAAGGAAATAGCACCATGTAGTTGCAAGTCGTTTATTCCTAATAACTTTTTTTATGTTCAAAATCACACCATGACATATAATTGGGCTTTTAATTCAGCATAAAAAAACCTATCGAATGATATAATAATACTTGAAAAATTTCGAAAAAAATTTTGGTTTTATTGTGTGACGTCATCAAAATAAAATTCGTACTGGACACGCCCAGTAAATAATTTCAGATATTCCGGTAATGATTTTCTAGTTCGAAGGGATGATATCTAACAGTTCAAAGTAGTTTTACATTGTCCCTCTCATTTCCAATTTTTTTTGTAAGTAGCTACCTGACTATTAAAAACAACGCAACTTCTTATAGACATGTCCCGACATTTTTTCTGTCATCATCAGTATATAATAAAACTACAAGCTGAATCGCACATATATATATATAGCGGAACTTGATTAGTAACATCAAAGGATAAAAGTGTTGTAACATATTTATGATGAGCGTTGGCATTGAATTGCAATAACACACCTCGACTTATAACGAGACAAAGAAGGAGAAAAACATAAAACAAGGCACAGGAATCAGAAAACACATGTGTTGTTAATTAGGAATGCTCTATGTCTATGAAAATTGATAAAACCACACTTATATGAAAACGATTGCAACAATATACTGTTCATATAACAAAAAAGAAAAAGAAAAGAAGAGGCCCATGGGCGTTAAGGTCAGCGCGAACTGCATGCTTAAGAATCTGAAGATCATAATCACTCATAATCAACTTCTTACAATGATAGAAGTATATTATTTTAACTTGTGTCTTTTTTCACCTGCATTATCCCAGCAGGCACAAGACGTCTTTGAGACGTCTCATTTTAATCGTAAAATGGTCGTTTGCTTTCCAGATCATTTTGCGACGTCGTAGGGACGTCTGAAACGGGACGTCACAATTGCGATCCTTTTACGACGTTTTTAGGACGTCTTTATACGGATTGAATAACGACCTTCGAAACAATTATAAACTTAAGATCATTTTGGGACGTCGTAGGGACGTCTGAAACGGGACGTCGCAATTGCGATCCTTTTAAGACGTTTTTGGGACGTCTTTATACGGATTGAATAACGACCTTCGAAACAATTATAAACTTAACATCATTTTGCGACGTCGTAGGGACGTCTGAAACGGGACGTCGCAATTGGGATCCTGTTACGATCAGATAGCGACCTGACAAAAATTTTACGACGTTTTTGGGACGTCTCTGTGCAGATTCAACAACGATCTTCGAAACAATTATAAACTTTCAAAAGCAATCAGTCTGTATAGAATGATTTATTGTAAATGTTTTTAAAGGTCTTGACAACAAACAGTGGTGGCATAACGGTTACGAGTTCGGCTGGCACACCAGAGATTCCAGGTTCGGGTCCGCCTGTAACCTATTACAGTTTTTGAAAGAGTAAATTTCATAATCCTGCGACGTCGTTACGATGTCGTTGGGATGTCATCGAGACGTCTCAATGAAGATGTAATTGGGACGTCTTTTGAGATTCCCACTTCGCGACCATTTTGCGACGTCTTAGGGACGTCTTGAAAAGACGTCTTTACGACGTCTTTACGACGTCTTTGTGCCCGCTGGGATGTGCGAATATATTAATGATGGAAAGATATGCGGCCCGCTTAAGAACTTGCAAGCTGATATTGGGTTTCTACCGAATGGCTACCATTTTTTAATACAGATATATTTCACTTTCATACTGCGTTACAAAATAATTTGACTCGCTAAGATGGAAACAAGAACAAATTTTTAGCAAAGGAGTTTGTAAAAAATGATTTTTTATTTTACAGGAAGTTCCGTAAAAAAATTGAATGTGAAACTGTGTTCTTAAAGCTAAGAACAAAATAAGAACAATTTGGGCTAAGGAGAGCTCAAAAAATAAGAACAGCCACCCTCACGTCAAATTTTGCTGATTCTTATAAAAATAAGCGTGTATGCTTTGTTTGTGAGTACTCTGTGTATTTTCTGTAATTTCTTTTATCTGCCTTTGTCTTGTGCCAACGTGTGTTATTGCCATTATAATTTTAGTGTTTTACACTTACCTTAAATAGTTTTTATTACTTCCATTAATTGATATTTAACACGTGAAACCTTTCCCAGCCGGCACAGGACGTAATTAGGACGTTTCAAATTAGCCCTAATTTGGTTACGTTACTTTAGGACGTTATTACAACGTCCCATTGACGTTTTATTTTCCACGTTCTTTTCAGACGTCCATGGAACTTTTTATCAACATTGCATGAAAGTTGATAATTTATAGAGGAACATAAGCGGTTCAAAATACGTTCTGGATATAACCAATGTATCCCAAATTATTATTAGAAAATAACCATCCAATATATTCTGTGCACGTCATTTGAGCATCACGGAATTTTCTTTGTTGAAAAGGTGTGGAACGTGACGGTAAAATGTGTTTAATAGATTCTTGAGGTATTATTTGCTTCCCCAACAACCATCAAGGTTCTCAGCAATAATCCATGGTTGTCCAATTCCTCTTGACAGTAATTTTTAGTGTTGATGTACGGAAAAAGATTTCGATGTACGCACAAAGATTTCGACGTACTCACAAAGATTTCGATGTATGCACAAAGATTTCGACGTACTCACAAAGATTTCGATGTACAAACAAAGATTTCGAGGTAAGCACAATAGATTTCAATGTACGCACAATAGATTTCAATATACGCGCAATGATTTGGTGGGAAAAAGTTTATTCGTTTATAAATCGCACCAGACACATGACGTCGTTATCACGTTACTGCGATGTTTGAATCTGGTAACAACGTCATATGACCTCTTTATGACTTTTTCATGACGTCATTCAAAGTCATTTACTATGACGTCAGCAAGATGACGGAATCACGACCAAACCAAGACCTAAAAAGTCGTGCTTACCACACACATAACCCTAACATAAGTTAACAAACACTTAAGAATGTGAAGTAATGATAGTATCGTTCTGAATTTTCGTCTGCCAAATACAAATTTCCAAACTTGGCTTTCGCTAAAAAACTTAATTTGACAAATTTATTTCTCTCATTCTCCTGTTCTCAATTTTATTCCTTGTATCATCTTAACTTTACAGTGTGCATGTTTTGCGCATCCTCTCCTTCACGCGCCTGGTTTGTCTCGATTGTGAGTTGCTTGCCACATGGCTTACACCTTTTTTTATAAGTATCAGGTAAATTTTGGCTCAGCCTCAGTTATGCTTAAAGATTTTTAGAATCGAGCCTTAATCCAAGCTTATAAACGCGTTATAAATAACTATATAACTATATAACAACCATATTTCAGTTTATTTTTGTTTTTTGTTTATTTTACTGTTTTATTTTCAAACCTGTACTGTTTTAGTTTTTTGTAGCAAGATGTAGGGTTTTTATATGGTAAATAGCAGCAAAAATGTAAAATGAAATGACATAAAATATATTTTTTGACAACTGTTTATGCTTACACAATTTTTTCAGGGTCAAAGGTATGCGTAGTATCCTTACTTTTTGGCAATTATCAGCCTAATTATGCTTATAATCCGTTATGCTTATATAAAAAAAAGCTGTACCGCCAAACATTCCAAAAAATTAATCTTAACAAATATTGTTTGCTTTTGATGCGCGGAAAATGGCTTTTATGTCTACCATGTTTTACGGCAATTCAAAGTCAATGTATGAAATAACATATTTTAAATAGGGGGTATATTATATATTGAAATTGACAGTATTTAAATTTTATCAGTAATTCTGATAAATTAGTAAGTAATAGATTGGTAGATTCTGATTCTGCTTACGCATAAATTATGAAGAATTAAAAACAAAATGCAAAACGAATACGTTTTTTAAGAACACAAAGTGGTTTTCTAGAATTGAACACTTCAGCACAGATCCAGCGGGCAAATATGTTCCAAAGACGTGTATTTCTGTATAAATAGCGCTTGCATCGAAAAGTAGCCCTAAATTTATCGCTAGCATTGGCGAATTGTATGTGCATTTCCATATGAATATGAATATACACGTTATGAAAATGCTCTGTATGGTAGTTATGTTTTGCCGTTTTTGTCCGTAGTGCCGGTGTCACAGTAAATTTTAACTTCCCTAAATAATGACTCCCCAGTCATAATAAACTAGTTTATAGTCACTCCCCCATCAAAATAAACTAGTTACTTATAACTCCCCAGTTAATATAAACTAGTAAATTATGACTCCCTAGAGTTAACATTTCCTAGGAAATCCTGACTCCCTTGGTTTAAAATGACTCCCCTCTAAATCTTGTTTAAAAACTTTTAAAATTCATATGGCCATTCCTTGTACCTCGAGACTTCAAAATGTTGAAATTTTGTGTACTCATTCCTTCACCGTATACCTTACTCTCAATTTCAGTTGAGCTAGAATCTGAGAATGTCTGTGTGTCTGTCAGTCTATGTGTCTATCCGAAAAAACTTTGGGGCAGCCTGAAAAAAGGTTGGATTCGGCTGAAATTTTGCGCACTTGTTCCTTGGGTGAATATCTGGGGGATGCTTTTTCATTTTTTTAAAAATTTTGTTTTTTTGTGCCTGGGACGGGGTTTCGCGCCAAAACGAAGCTAAAACTTTGGGGCAGCCAGGAGAATTCAAAAATGGTCGGATTTGACTACTGAACTTTGGTATATTTGAACAACTACAATTGGGCCTTCGAGTTAATTGAGCAAAGTGTGGTATATGATAACCTATTTTGTCATTAAATTTTCTCAGGGTTTATAGGGTTTTATAGTTAAAGATATAATGGGGAGTCATTATTTCCTAGTTTATTTTAACTGGGGGAGTCATTTATCAAAGGGAGTTAAAATAATCCGCTACACCGGTAGAAGCATCCAGGGATGTTCTTTCGGTTTGGATGCAGTACTCCCATTATTTTTCAAAATTTTTGCTATCAAAACATTGTATAATTTCTTTTGAAAATTTCTTTTATTGCTTGTTGCAACATCAATTTCATACGTTCTAAAATGTGTTCTAAAATTTTTGCAGTGTCATTGTGAATGGTTTCTATTTAATCGTATCAGGTTTCACCAGCTCGTGAATATAACAAGTTTAGTTTTACATTGACAACACCAAACTTCGGATGATCGTTAATTACCCCTGCAGCGAGTGTAAGCGAGCGAGGAGGCATAGTAGTTTCACGAGATAGGCGAATGTCAGTTTCCAATTTTGTTCTTCATCTTAATCATCTCTCCAACTTTTCGTGTTGAAGTTACACGGTGGTATAGAATTAATAGCTGACTTTGCTTTTTTCCGTTTCAAAGCATGGTGCTGTAAGAGGGAGACAGAATGTTTTTCGTATCTCTTTCCTAATTATATTATACTATACTATGTTACTTAGGAAGTTCAACTCAAGAAAGTTTAACTCAATTCTAATGTAAGTGAAAGACCATTTGTCAATGAGTTTTCAAATCTGATCACCCATTTCAAAATGATCATGCTCACAATTCTTCTTGATTTTATTGTGTTTATACAATGTTATGAAAAGTTTAAATGTTTGTATTTGTTACTGTGGAAAGTTTTACAAAAACATTCATTTTAATTTTTTGATCTCCCTTCACCCTTGTTCTTTCAAAACAATAGAAATGACGTCTAAAACATTTGTTTTCAAACAAAATTTATTTTTATTTCCGTTGTATAGCTTGCAATGTATAGCTTGCTGTGTTTACAAATTGGAATGCTTGAGTGCGGGGGTAATTTTTTGCTAAAGCTACATGCTAGTTGTTATTTATAAGAATTTCTGTATGGACAAATTTTTGCTTTGCATCATGGTTTAAGCACGTTTTTAATCATTGATAGTGAAGTCAGGACGGCGTCATATGACACCTTAGTGACGTCACAGTGACGTCGCGGAAGAGTCACGTACAAAGTCATGCAAAGATTATTTAATGGCGTCCTTTGGACGTTATGAATTAGACGTCACTTTTTTTTTTAAAAAGCTCTACTTCTACAACTTCTACAAAACATGTCTACTGTCTACTTGAAATTTGTTTAAAAAAAGATCAAAGAAATTATAAATTTTGAACCCATTTACGTTGTTGAACCAGTAAAATACTTCTTTATTGCTCTGTGTTCTATTCATTTTCAAACTAAACAATGTCATGTTAATGTAAAAAATACACATCGAACAGGTTTTTAGCAGAAAAACCAACATATCAAAACAAACAAGGTGGTTGTGTGTGGTAAGACAACCGTTTGAGAGCCCATGAAAAAATTCATTTTTCCGCAGATAAATAGGCAAAAACACCAAAACTATTGTACTAAAATCAAAATATAAGAACTACTAGCCGCCCAGGCGGCGTCACTCGCCACCCATGTTCACTATGCGTTGTGTCGCAGAATTTAACTCGTGTAAAAGTTTCTTTTCAGGCATTAATTTTTTAATTCATTTCTTACATTTAAAACATAAAATTTAAAACTGAAACAAATAGCAATATGGCTTGAAATATATATCTATATGCAGAAGAGAAGTAACTTTTGTGTAAAAATAGCAAAAGCACAGAACTGTTTACCCAGACATACAAAACATTGAATAACATTACGAAATGTGAATTGAAAACGAATCGATACCTTCCAACTGTGTTTCTTTTGTGCCAAAGTTACATTGGTTAGCAATCGTTAATCAATTTTTGAAATGATAGTCTGTTCTTCCCAAATCCATCAACATCATGATAAAAACCATGAGTTTCATTTCTTTAACGGTTTACGTGCATTTTTATTATTAATCTTACCTAAAAAATATTTCAATTGTATAAAAATGCAGTAAAAGATAGTCATGCTATGACAAGGTTGAAATAAAAAACAAAACAAAAAACAAAAAGTAAATTCATGTACGCATTTATCCTAAAAATAATTATAATTAAAAACACAAATTCAATGACAGAATTTGTAAAGCTTTTGATTGGAAAGTCTATAAAATCAACCAATACTGTATGTTTATACGGGTTCAACACTCAACACTGGAGCTAAATTAAATAAAGACTTTCAACGTGGGATACACAACCAAACATCAAAATAATAAAAATAATTGAAACAATGAAATGCCCAGCCATAATTTAATACCGAAAAGATAAGAAGTAACAGATAAAAACATAATGCCAAACTTATATACGTAAACAACTACCATAACGCAAAACAATGTGTCAAAATCATGACAAAATTTCAGAATCCATCCAGCAATGCAATGCTTTTTATTTGTAACAGCACAGCAGCACACAGTCTTATCATATTGTACAGCAATCGCATTGTACAGCAATAATTAATGAATTTCTGAAATACATAACTAACTAACCCTTAACTAACCCTCACAACATCATAATTTAATCATTTAATGGTTTATATACGCTTTTTGACCTAAAAAAAAAAGATTTCAGTGAAGAACAGCTACAATCCACACTACTGCAACAACCATATTGAAGCAAACAAAAGCAAAGACATAAATGACAGATAGGCAAGAGAAACAAAGCACCAAACATCGTAAATAAAATATACAGGAAAATTTAAAAATAGCAGACATGGTTGAGATGAGATAAGGCAGCATAACACAGTCATGAGAACCATTTTTAATTGATCTGTAAATAAATAAATCTTCTTTGCTAACTAATGGCGCGCGTTACCAAAACAAATTTTTACTGCGCTCCCCCTTCGTTGCTCCATCTCCTTTTCGCCTTCATCCAGCTTTCATACAAATTTTCATGCAGCTTTCATCCAAACGATTGAATTACGTTGACTCTTACACTCAAAACAAACTTAAAGTTGAAATTAAAACCATTCGTTACCGTGTAAATAAACATCTTTTTGTTCTGCATTTCTTCACTGCTCTTTCTTCTGTATAGCGATATTTGATAACTAAAATGTAAACAAACATTTAAATGCATACATAACTGTGTCACCTGTTAAAAAAAGCAATGAAAGTTTTGTAATAATACTTTCGTGCAAACCTGTTCGTTCGTTTTGCACAGTCAATTTTTAAAAACTTCACTGCACTTCTTCTGTATTCGAACTATGCTTTCACATTGTAAACAAACAACTAATCACTTACACATGTGCTTTTATTAATCTAAAATGCAATAACAATAAAATTTTAACAATAAACAGTTTAATAAACAGCATGTATACAAACCTGTGTTTCTTCGTCAAACTCACAACTGCGATAATGAAATTCGGTTATTAACGAACAAATTTTTTGCAAATCATCAACCAATCAAAATGTCGAAAAAAGAATTTCTTTTGTTTCGATTGGTTTAAAAATTTAGACGTCACACTTAGATTACGTAACATGAAAGAAAGTGTCTCTCGCATCTGCGTGGTTTTACAACGAAAAGGGAAAAAATAAGAAGGTTTTGACTCTCTAAAATAAAAGTGGTATGCACAACGCGGATTATTACAATAAGACTAGTATCCCGGGTAAAAACTTTTTACCGAACTTAACTTCGAAAAGGATGGGTCAAAATCGCCTTTCCCGTGAACGATCCCCGTGATGAAAATTTCAATTTAGGAATTGGAAACGGAAAATGTAACCATGTTGTAGAGCTCGAAAAACTGATCAAAAAAATGTATGGGATCGTTTCGCTACGACCAACCGTTAGAGAGATATTGCTGATCAAAGATTTCGATGACGTCATATCCGCAGTACCAAATTAAATTTAGGCCCAAATGATGCGTCACCCCATGACCCGTATCGCTGACCCCAAAAAACGTCAGTTATCTCTATTGGTTCTTGATATATTTCCCCAAAAACGTCACATTCGATTGAGGATGCAATGCAATGATTCCCCGTGATCATAAAACATCTGACGTCAAATGATGCCACGTGCTTTTGGAATGATCGTGAAAAAAGTGTCTCTCGCCTCTACGTGGTTTTACGCGCACATAAGAGGACGATGACCGTAAATTGAAACTAAATATATCACTCTCTAAAATAAAAATGGTATGCACAAATGCCCGTGTAAAAATTTTTTACAGGTTTTAATCGATGTGAGCTGAACAGAGAGAAAGTCTTAGTATTATGAATTTTAGTATGATAAAGTTCCTCAATTGTTTGGAATGTAGAATGTTTAGAATGTAGTATCCCGTGTAGAACACGGCTTTTAATTCATCAAAAATAAAAATACGCGCTGTGCGTCCACTTTTTTCACTTTTTACATAAATTGTATAAATTGAAGATGCAATGCAATGGTTCCCCATGATTAAAAATATCTAACGTCAATACAAAAAAAACACTCTTCACTCTTTTAATCAAAAATCTCTAGGTATTCCGGCTAAAGCATATATTTAGTTCAATACTGGAGTTATGAACAGAAAAACTTTTTAATCAGAAGATCTGAAACACATCAAAATATTCGTAATAAATCTTTCACGATACGATATATGCAGTAGTAAAAATAAATTGTGCGTACAGGTTAACAACGAAAAGACTAAAATCGCTGTAACTGTTCATGGAATCCACACCCCAATGTAAATAAAAACCAAACGCGAAAGTCGTAAAAGTGTCAAAATGTGAATTAAAAACAATTGCGATTTTCTTTACGAACCCAGACCGTCATGATTAAAAACCATGATATTAATTTCTTCAATCCCGTATTATTTGAAAAGTAATGACGCAAAAACCCTATTCATACTATAAGAAAAAATAAAACAAACAAACAAAAAAAGTTCTAAAGCGTACTTACCCTAAAAACATTAATAAATCTTCGCTCAATACTTTCGTTGTTGTCTATTGTTTCTTGATCTCGCGAATAATCAAAACATTTGAAACGATTAAATGCAATGCAATGTTTTCCCCTATACTAATCGTAGAAAAATATTAACCGCCGTGGTCTGACACTCCATTATGAATAAGTGACCGCAAAAACGACCCGAAATTTTAGAGAGTGAAAGCGTGAAAAAAGCGGATGCACAGCGCGTATTAGAATATAGATAGTATCCCGGGTAAAAACTTTTTACCGAACTTAACTTTGAAAACATTAGGTCAAATCCACCATTCCCGTGTACGTACCCCATGACGAAAAAATAAATCATAGAATCGCAACTCAAAAACATCCCAGGCGGCATCGCTTGCCACCCTTGTTCAGTATGCGTTGTGTCGCAGAATTTAACTCTTGCAAAAGTTTCTTTTCAGGCATTAATTTTTTAATTCATTTCTTACATTCAGAAAATTTAAAACAGAAACAAATAGCAACATGGCTCAGAATATATATTCATACGCAGAAGAGAAGTAACTTTAATGTAAAAAAACGCAATATATAACTCAGAACCGTTTACCCAGACATACAAAACCAAACATTGAATAATATTACAAAAATGATACCTTCCAACTTTTTCTTTTGTTCAAAAGTTACTACTGGACTGCAACCATTAATGAATTTTTGAAATGATATATTTAGTTCTTCCCAAAACCATCAACATCATGATTAAAACCATGAGTTTCATTTCTTTGTGCTTTTTTTATTATTGCCTAAAAGAATAATATTTCAATTATAATACCGAAAATAAAAAAAAACAAAACAAAAAACAAAAAAAACAGGAAATTCAAGTACGCATTTATCCTAAAAACAATAACTAAGAACAAAAATTTACACAGAAGATAAAAAGTCACAAATAAAATCATACAGCCAAAGTTATATACCTAGGCATAGTACGTAAACGATTACCATAACACAAAATATGCATAAACGCGATAAAATATAAACTTAAGAAAAATACAGCCAACAACGCTTATTTTTTGTAGGATAGTTTCATTGCACAGTCATTTAAATTACATAATCCATTCTTCTCTTAAGTAACCCTCTCAACATTATAACCCATCATGTGCTTCATTTCTACTTAACAGATGAAAACATTCAAAAAACATATACAAAAAACCTAATCATGCTATGAGGAAATCTAAAGAAAAACAAAACAAAGTAAAAGAAACTTTGAAAATATATTAACCTTAAAAATAATAATTAAAAACACAAACGTAATGACAGAATTAGTGTAGCTGAAAAATTTTTAACATATGAAAACATTCGTGGAGCCATTTTTTATTTCCAGTTCAAAACTCCTCCTCTGCGCTGGAAAATTCAAAACACAACAGTAAACATCCTTCTTATCCTTTATTTATCCACTAATACTAATTGTGTTTTAACTAAATAGATACTATTTTAACTTTACCTTTCAATACTAATTCACATCATCATGATAGTAAACAACAATATTGATCATGTTCTGTAGCCATTATCAAACACTTCTAAACTCTTTTACTTTCTATATTTCATACCTGTAAACAAATTAATAACACTCGATTAACTTTCCAGCATACTTTCCTATTGTAAACATACACTTTCTATTTGTTTTCTACTGCAATTTCACTACCATTTTTATACAGTGAAAGACATAAAAATGCTTTCTTCGTAACTTCATAACTGTGGAGCCATTTTGAAATAAATAAAATAAGGAACAGTTCGTTACCAAAACAAATCAGTAACTGCTCGTGTAGGACCTGCATCTTTATGATCTGATCGTTTGAACTCTGTTTTTATTCTCTTTTAACGCTGTATTTATTAAATCCGTTTGACTCATGTACTTACGTATATTACTTTATATCTTTTCCAAACAATTTTCCACCGAAAAAAAGTAAAACCATTTTCACCAATGTCAACTTCATCTACACTACTTCTGTACTGCTGCACTCCCATAACTATTTGATAACTATAAAAAGAAATTCGTAAAATCAGCACGACTTTCTTCCACTCGTTCTTCGTTTGGTTTTCATCTGAAAAAACCTATATATAAAAAAAAAACAAACATCAGTTCAAAAACTCACCTACGCATGTGTGCTACCTGCTAACTAATCACTTACACACATGCTGCTGCCTGTTCTTTTATTAATCGTTCGATCTTTCTGCAGTTTATCTTTTAAAAACTTCACTGCACTTCTTCTGTATATCTAAATATGATTTTTCATTGTAAACAAATAACTAACTCACTTGCTACCTGTGTTGTTTTATTAATAAGAGTAAAAGTTTAGCAATAAACACGATAATAAAACGTTTTATAATAATAACAATACCTTCGTGCATACAAACCTGTGTTTCTTCGTCAGTTCTTTCGTCGATTTGCTGCCTAAAACAATCAAATTTAAATTAAAATATTCGTATACAAAAAGAAACACGTCTTCTTCGCGAAGTTTCTTGCTCACGAAATGATCGTTGACAAATTTCGAACGAAGAAGATTGCATTGCTCGCACTCCTCCAAAGACGTTTTTCGGCTGATTTCCACTGCGCAAACCAAAAATAACAAAACGGAGGAGCATATACTAATCGCGGAAAATCAAAAAAAGTGTTCTCGCCTCTACGTGGTTTTACGACAAAAAGGGAAAAAATAAGAAGGATTTGACCGTAAAAAAAAAACAAATATGTCACTCTCTAAAATAAAAGTGGTATGCACAACGCGAATTAGTATAATAAGATATAACATTATTCTAAGTAAAAATAGTGAGAATCAAAAAATCGAGCCACTTTGGAAAAACAATCAAATGTTTACTTTCTTGAAATTGAATCTTTTAGAATCGTTTTTTGGTATTTTCAGCTGTAAGAATATTAGTAAATCATTTATCTTTGAAAAGGTGCCCAAACTGTATGGGTGCAAGATGTAATTGGGTGAGAGAACTGACTATATGTGACCGTCCAGGGCATTTTGATAACAAACAATAAAACGTTATATGAATAACGTTATATGAATAACGTTTTATGGTTAAAAAGAACAAAAGAAATAACGTTATATGAATACCGTTATATGATTAACGTTTTATGGTTAAAAGGAACAAAAGAAATAACGATATTTATTGTTCTTCTACAACGTTAATACGATACTCAAGTAACGTTATAACGTTATCATTGAAACGGTAATACTGTTTTTGTAACGTTATAATCTTTAATCAGTAACGTTATTACATTTTATCGTTATAGTTATAACAATATCATTGTTTGCCAAATAAATTCGTCTCCTGTTTATTAGAAAACGCATGACAGGCAACAGAACAGGAATTGCACTTTAAAATTATGCCATTTATGTTTCAAAGAATAAATCATATAATGAGTTTATTACAGTTGGTATTGTTTGCTAATAAATTCGTCTTTTGTTTAAAAACACAAGACAGAAAACACCCAGAACATTGTGCTTTAAAACCAGGGGCGGATCCAAGGGTAGTCAGATTGGTCGACCAACCTGGTAAAATCAAATCAAATAAAAAAATTTAAACCAGCGCGATTAAGTTCTTAAGCTGAGAGACATGCACGCGCGCGCCGTGCCGATCAAATCTTCACGGGAATTAGCCTTGAGAAGTGAATGTTGATTGTGAGTAGGATTGTGAAAACTTCGCCAGTTTAAACTTGGTCTGCTTGATATACAATGTGCATCGAAATCTCTACCAGTTGAGAAGAAATTAATGGCTATTAGGTAAATATGACGTATTATGTAATTTGACATAAGTTAATTATTTACGTAAGATGTTTGATTTAATCTGTTTTGATAAGCATGATGTGGTTTGTTTTCATTTTTCGAATTAAAGATTGCTGCTGTAATGAACGTTCATAAATTCTATTTTAGTTCAGATACAACTGGAAATTGCCTTTTCAGTTCTGCATCTATTGCTCTTGTTGGTGACAATACATTATGTGATGATCTGAGAATATTATCGTGTTTGGAATTATTTCTTAATTCATCATTCTATGCTGCACACCCTGTTTTGAATAAAATCTTTTCTGAAAGTCAACAACATCAAGATGAGATTTTTCCTTTTAGAAATTTTCAAAGTGTTCTTGACTGTTTTTTATCTGTTAAAGATTCTAACTATCCTTTTCTTGAATGTTTATCTAAAAATGTTGAATGTGAAGCTGTTTATGCATGTTGTAGTCATGCCTTGGTTGGGTTAATGTTAGTTTTGGGGCTATCTTCAATTATTAACCAAAACATTCGGGTTGCTGTACCTGACTGTGCCCCTTTATATTGTAGACTTCTGTGGGGGTGTCTTATTACTCCTAGAACTTTAACTACAACTGAAGAAATAAGACTGTTGTATACACTTTATGGCATTTCACTTAAGGCTGGGGAAACATTTCAACCAAACCACTTCGTTCCATGTCTTTTTATCCCAAAAAAATCATTTAAAAGAAAGTCAGGAAATATATGTAGTGGGATAAAATCCAAAATTCAGGCTGTAAATGAAACATGTAAGCCTGTTAAATTACTTGTATCGTTACATTCCAGTTCATCTTAAAATTCTGCTGGAAAATCTGAAGGTACTCTTTTTTCATATTTCAAACCGAATATGCCTCTTGCTAATTTTTCATCAGCTGCCATAGCTGCTTCTTGCCTTAAAAACGATTCATGTATTAACCTAGTTGTGCTGATGACGCCTGATATTGGCAGAAACAGCGCTGTTTTGCCATTGTTTATTACTTCATTTACGCATACATACTTATTATAGGAAATTTCTTAAATATTTAAATTTGGCTTCATACTACCCATGAGAAAAACATTAGAAAGATCTTTTATCACAGTCACAGTCACCCGAGAAAGAGTTAAAACTGTATAGTCAGGCAATTCCTGAAAAACAACCTACTGTATATTAAATTGACCGGAGTACGAACTAACTATTTGCTTGGGAAATGGAGAAGTTTTCCATTTAGTTTATATCAAAGTGTTGTAAACTGAAAAATCTGAAAGAAATTTCATGGTGATTAATAATAACAAGAGGCCCTGAGGCCTTAAGGTCAGCGCTTTCAGCTAAGTTGAAGACGAAGGGCTGTGAAGCAAAACCAAACAAGATTTCTGCAAAATCAGCTGAAGTATGAAAATGGAAGACTAACAATAAACATTCTTGAAACTTGAAAGATTTTGAATGATTGAACAATAACAACAGGTGGGGATTGTGACACACAAATTAAAATGAGCTTTGTTATTGAAATTTTGAAGTTAAATATGTTCAAACAGCTGGCCAAAGGTGTCCTACCAGTGAAAATCTTTATGAATAAATGATTTGAAATTATATGTTGACTCCTTTGAATGTTTGAATGAGAGTGAGAAATGTAAAAAGTACTCTTATATATAATTACATAAACAATACACAAATTACATATAAAAGAAACGGATGACATAAAAATCAACCCAAAATGACCTAATTTAATCTAACACAATAGAAGAAAAGTTTATAAAAGTTCTTTTAGAAATTTGAAAAGGTTGAATGATCTTTACAAGGCATGACGAAAGTGTAATTGCCGCAGCGAGCGTAAGCGAGCGAGGAGGCATAGTAGTTTCACGAGATAGGCGAATGTCAGTTTCCGATTTTGTTCTTCATCCTCATCCTCATCATCATCTTCATCCTCCAACTTTCGTGTTGACGTTACACGGTGAAATACCATTATTAGCTGACTTTGCTTTTTTCTCGTTTCAAAGCATAGTAATTTAAGTGGGAGACAGAATGTTTTTTCGTATCTCTTTCCTAATTTATTATTATATTATATTATGTTATTTAAAAAAATCGTATGCTAAAATTAATCAAACATTTTTTATATTACTTTTGTAATATAATTATATTATTGTAATATAATATACAAGGATTTTAAAGCACAGCTTGAAATCTGAAATTTTGCCAACCATACATTTTATGTTTGTATATGTTTTGGCTCTAAATCTTTCATTCAATAAATTTTATTCAATTCACTGATTTTTGGAGAATCTTGCCATTTTTATTGGATTTCTGAGTATGCAAGAAATATTTCAAATTCTTGTTTTTCTTCTTTAACTGTCCTCCACTAGTGATCATGATCAATGAAACTTTTTATATTTTTTTTTCTTGCTATTTCATGTAAACGTTGGCTATTTTTTGTTTTGAATTAAAGTTTGAAACGCAAATTTCTAATGGATTTTTCGCTTTAATTTTTTCTTTTTGAAAAATTTTTTTTTCTTTTGGCTCTTGCATAATTTCTTTAACAAATCTTACTTTGATTATAAAATACATGTCCATGTTTCAGTTCACACATTTCTTTTGTTTGTCACAAATACTTTCTGATATTACTTGTTAAGCCTCATTTACACTTTTTGAAAGGTATATTAGCACCAGTGTGACATAAGCCTAAGAGATAACAAAAAGTAACAAAGTTTTGTTTGTTTTTGTTTCCGTTGTATAGGCTTGCAATGTATAGCTTGTATAGCTGTGTACAAATTGGAATGCTTGATCGCGGGGGCATTTTTAGCTAAAGCTACATGCTAGTTGATACTATGTAAAACTTTATTGCATATATACATCTGAATGACTTGAAACATTGTTTGTTTTGGGTATACAACATACGATTAAGTTTATATTGATCTTTTCTGATATCACAGTGATTACGTATGAAAATCATGTAATATGCTTTAAACATTTGATATGTACTTCCAATCTTCTTAATAACATACAAACAGAATTCCCAATGTTGCAAATACAAAAAGTAATCAAAGATCTTGATCATTAAAAGTATATGCTCTATGAATTTATACCAAAACTTACCAAAATTTTGTATTGTGTTACTAATAGTACAGTATTTTGAATTTATACACAGAACATTTCAATTTGCCAGGATGATGATCAGGGCTATATTATTACAAAACAAAACGCGATTATAGAAAAAACATCAACAAACAAATCAACAAATATAACATAATAATAAATACGTAGTTTACACTGACGCTTGACCCACACACAAGCCACATACAAAAACAGGAATAAATTCACAACAGATAACATGAGCAAATAAAAACATTCAACTACAAAGAAACATATCAACTGTGACTAACAATACAATACAACATTAACACTACATACACGGGTCCACACAGCACGTAAAAATTGAACACAACGTAATTGTTCATTGACAATCGTGATTAGGAAGATCATTCGTAAATGGGGGCATTGTCAGTATATCTTAGCTAAAAAATCATCAAGCAAAAGTGGTGCAGAGCAGACAACCAATACGTAATGTTGGAGCTGAGGAGAAAAAGGTGTTAAGGTATTACAACCCAAACAAGAAACAAAAAAATTCTTTCGTATCTAGAAAGGCTTAAACATTGAAACATTTTCCCCTAATACAAACACATAGCTCTTTGACTCAAAACTTCTTAATTTGCAACTTTTCAGTTAGAAAAGAATTATCACACTACAGTTATTATATATAAGTGTACGTACTCCCCAGAGCTTCATGAAGCATAATTAACACTACAAAAACTTTAAACTATATACCACCAGACCATATATTTATTTACATCTGAATGAAAAATACTTACTTTATTTTGGAATAAAGTATACAGAATAATGTTATGTGTACATTGATCATTTCTGATCAATCTCAGTAGTCACAAAAACAAAACATCACTTTTCATTATTTATAAAACGAAACGAAAAATCACCATTAAATCATAATAATATAATATAAGATAATAATAAATTACTGCTACAAATTTTATCCTTCATCTTTTATCCTTCAAGTTTTGGAAATGTGCATCTTCTTTAATCATACTGACTAAAGCAGCTTTGGGATCCTTTTGGTTGGTTCTTTGTTATGAGTTTCTTCTTTGACTGAAATGCGTGACTTTGGCTTCGTGTAAACATTCGCACGAGATTTCAAAAAACCGCTAAGTTTGGACAGCAGAAAAAAAAAGAAAAACAAAGCCGGTTTTAAAGTATTTCTTGCTTTCGCAGAAATCCAAAAAATGTTTGCTCCAGAAAGGTCAAAACAGCAATTTCTAAGTTGTAACTAAGGTGGTTAAGGGAATATTTCTTTTGTTTCAATTTCAACTGCTGTTTATCAGTTTCATTAACACTTACAAATAATTTTAAATGGGGCCAGGATGTAGTTTATTCATACCGGGAGTTAATGTTATAACGCTGCTACCGTTTCGCACCGTATGGTTTTTGTCATCTTTTCCTTATTGGTCGAGAGATTTTCGTGGCAGCATATAAACTGCATACAGTAATACAGTATGCATCAACAGAAATCATATGGGCATTACAATACTACAACAACTACTTTGATACTTTAATCGGTTTTATTTAAGCTTCAAATTCCAGTTTTGCAAGTTGAACTTTCCATCTTTACGTTCTAACAGGCTTCCTGTCTGGTTAATTACGCAGGTGAACTTTCGTTTCTACCAATTAAGTGGTCCGCAGATAAGGTTACATGAAGATCGAATCCCTAGCAGTTGCTGATAACTAAAAATAAAAGTATAAAAAGTTCTAATTAATCCCATTTAACAAAATTCTGACCTTATAAAAACTTGAATTACAGCATCATCATTTTAACTCTCACTTTATACCTGAAGGGAAGATAGTTACTGATTCGTTCAATTTCGTAGTGACTGGTGAGTCAATATTGGCCAATAGAAATAAAAATAAATTTATCATACCAAAGAAGGTAAAATTCAGTTCATGGAAATTCATGTAAACTTTTCTTTTTCTCCAGTTACAAAAGAAATCTGAAATAGTTTGTATTGAACTTTGTTTGACTTTCAAATATTTTTCATAATGGCACACAATTGTAGAAAATGACAACCGCTAAATATTTGCTTTTGATATTTGTCAATTTTTCCTAATTCTGAACACAAATCAAATCTAACTGTCACAAATTAAAAACACTGCACGTCCCATACTGTTAATCAAATGAAAAGACATTTCTACAAATGAGCATGGATACATCAGCTTATCGACCGAAATCTTTCCGGATTCCAAATTGGGAAATTTGCTGGTCATTGTTGGTCACATCAGGCATCATCACTGCCTGAATGACTTTTTTTTAAATGAGCCTGAATCCAATTTGCCAACAAAAGACCAACACTTACAATATCTCTGGTAGCAAGTTTACTAAATCGCAAGATTTTGGTCAGAGGCATCCATAAGTATACAAAGAATTCCAGCTTGTTACACGAAAGTTTTCACAGTACGTAAATGATCCCTCAAATAAAATTCCACAAGGCAGAATAAAGCAATCTGTCTTGATGAGAGAGACTCCTAGATGGGGAAGCAATTTGTCACAAGGAATGGAAATTTCCCTTGTGGATACTTCTTTCCATACTGATAATGAAAATATCAATATCAATATTTATCTTTATTTAAGAAGGCAAAATATAAAATATGTTACCTTATTCGTATAAATTGTTTGCAGCAGAATTAATTACATAACAAATTTTTGCAAATTTAACCCCAAAAAACGGATCTGCGGGATTTATTTTTGCGAATTTGCCAAAAATCTCGGAATTTGTTGGACAAACTTGTAAAAATAAAATTTATATATCCTTTTATCCCTTACTTCATCATCATTTCCATTATCGAGAATATCAAAATTATTCCTATTTGTATATACTATTTTAAGAATCTTCCTCAATGCTACCTGTACAGTCAAGAAAAAAAATTTCTGAACATGCATTAATAATAATGATGTAATAAAGATAGATTGAAAAGTAAAATATTATGTCTTCTTGTTTCGGGGTCCATTGTTTCCATATATTTGATCATTCTATGGTCTGCAGATACAATTCCCTTCCCCTTTACGTGTATAATTTGGGAAAAAATTTACTCTAAAAATGAGAAAAAGCTTATTAATTGCAAGGGAAATTTTTGCGATTTCATGGCAAATTTACAAAAATAAATCCCGCAGTTAATAGTGCTGCAAAAAATTCTCTTAGCATTTATAAGTACGAATTAGGTAGTATAATTTTGTGTTTGTGTTTTAATGTTCTTTTCTTCATTTTTGTTTTCTTATGAGTTGATGTGTGTTATTACTATTGTAACCATATTTACATTTACCTTAAATTTACATTTACCATATATACATATTTTTTTAACACTTTCTCTGATTAATAACTTCCAACATATTTAACCTTTGTAGTATTTTTACTCTAAATTAATTTCTTGTTATATAATATACTTACAATTCAGCTTGTAATTTAATTTTACAACTAATGATGACAACAGAAATGTGGAAACATGTTTTAAAAAAAGTTGTATAGTTCGTAAAAATAATTACTAAACTTCTGCCATTACCTAAGGTGTTTTGTTGGTATATAACTTTTTTTTGTTCATTCAAAATTTTAAGTTACAAAATTGAAGTGTCTAACAGTATATACAAGAACACAATAAAATAGAATAATTACGTAAGAATCACCTAGTTTTCTCTTAAGGCATGTAAGAACGTTTTGAAGAAAAAGAAAACATAATTTTGAGTATCATGAGATAGGTAAATAAATCTATGATGCAACTTGCCTGACTTTTTCTCCCTCCTAAATTTTCCTAAACCGAGATCTCGGTAAAGCGGCCTGAAGAATTTCTCATGTGATGGCTTTCAACTGAGCTGGCCCCCTTTGTCGGGATGAAATTGCATATACGAAACATGCGTAATTTTGAAAAATATAACAAATATCACGTGATCGATCTTTCAGCCCGGGTAAGCGGGCTGTTACTTTTCCATGTGATCATAAAAAATTATTAGCCCGCCTAACCGAGCCATGCCGGTTTACTGGGATAGCCCCCCTCATGTGATCACCCCCTTAGGCATATTATGTGTTTATATTGTTCATATCTTTTGTTTTGATAGATAAATCACATTCTTAGAACTAAATAAGAACGGCGATTGTTGAAGTTGTTGAATGTATAGGCCTTCTTTGATCAATAATATATTCCAATTATCGCTACGGTCAACATCTGCATTGAAATGAGTTGCAAGATGAGTGAAATTGAAGCAAGAAAAAAGCTTCCATCCTCTACAATAAAGTTTGCTACGACAATCGGTAGGTTTCATGGAAAAAGAGTTCTACGAAGAGTATGCCACTCAAAAAGATAAGCAATGGTGTTGATGATCTAGACAACCCTGAACCACTCAAAAAGTTAATGCAAAATGGTTAATGATGCTGTTGATAAGATGAAAATTTTGAAAGCAACTTTGACGAGTCTCAAGTTGTTTATTTCTGTTGATTCAGAATATGGAAATCCATGCGTCTAAATCAGTAGAGATTACATGTAAGCATGAATTTTATATTGTAAATTATTACGGTAGCAGCGAAAGCAAATACACGTTGTTTTGTTTTTATAAGAAGTCAGTTTATAAGAAACCAACATGTAGAATCTCGAAAAATTAAGAAACTTTTACAACTAAATTTTTATGACTATTTTTCAAATAAGAAACTTTTTTTGAATATTTAAATACAGAACAAATAATCATTCCATTAACCCTCCAATAAAACATTGATTTTGTTACCTTTTTTGTTAGGAGACCCAAAAATTATAAAATAAGAAATATTTAGAACTATCACTCATTGAATAAAAATTTTTATCAAAAATAATTAGAAACTGACTAAGAAACTTTTCGAACTAGAAACACCAAAAATTTTACCAAAATTAAGAAACTTTTAGAACTTGATCCTTCACCTAGTTTCTTATAAAAAAAAACGTGTACTGTATTAAAAAACCCGTTGACTCCTACTACTACTACTACTACTATTATATATCTTCTAATGAACGAACGCAGACTTCTGAACTTTTCAAGGTTTCACATCACATACATTTAAAAAACGTTTCCTTTGATATTTTATCACTTAAGTGATGAACGAATTGATATTAATCAAAAAAGTCTACATAAAGCTGGGACTTTTAGTTAGTTATGGTACTGAATCAATGTCCTTTGGCACTTGGAAATAGATATGTTTTTCGTGTCAGAAGCTCAGATCAGACTTTCTTATTACTTTCTACGTTTGTTAGCTATCTGTACTGTCTTTGAACATCAAGGTTTTCAAAAATCGAGTTAAAAAAAGACAGTTTCTGTTCGAATTCATTTTTGGTTTCAAGAAATTATAATTCAAAAGATTTTTTTTCGAAGAAACGCGTTTTTTTTCTACATAAGCTCTTATTAAAAAAACGTACGTTAAGGCCCTAATACACTTATGAATTTTTCTTTCGAAAGATTTGCAAATTTTCTTTCAGACATTGCTAAAGAAAAATTTCGCAATGTATCTTCTGTTTTTAAAGAAAGTAAATGTTTTAAAGTTGAAAACTCTGAAAATCTTTAAGAAAATAACGAAACGGTTCATTATTTTTTGCAAGAAATTTTTTCTTTTCACGAGACATCAAAGAATACCGACAGAATTTGTGGCACGATTTTTGCGAAATGAATGAACTTTGAAGAAGCAAGAACTCTGTAGGGAGAATCATAATACACGAAAACGAAGAAAGTTAATTTTGAGAATACACGGAAATAAGAAAGTTAGTTTTGTGAAAAACATGGACGAGTTGAGACGTTCCAGGTAGAGTAAGTATATTTGTGTTTATTTTTTCAAAGTAGCTACAACCCTCCACAAAATATATTGGGAAAACTTAAAATATTGGTTTTAAAAGGGAAAATGCCCCTGCAAGTTGATAAGCCAGGTCCCCCCCCCTGCCCTCAAATTCAATGTTGCTTATGTTGAAAGATAACAGAATGTTTCTGGGGTGAAGAAAAGTAGTCGAGGGCCTAGCAGCACTTCATACAACATTGAGATCAGGGGGAAGGGGGTTTTCCCAAATATTTTGTGGGGGCTTGTCTGAATTCAAAAAAACAAATGAACAGAGGTTTGTCTACAAAATATTAAAAAGATCTCTATTTACTGCATTTCAATAACACACAGGCATTTCACAAAGACTTTCTGGCCAAAAAACAGATCTACATGGCCACACGAAGGTCAGTCATGGTTTCCGGACAGTCTTATTAAAAAGATAAACAAATAAGCATACCATCAAGTTTGAGCTGCTAATGTATCCCATATAAGTTGAAAATAATTATGCATGTCACTGTGCCACACCATTGATAGCCAAAGCTATAGAAAGTATGTACAAACATACATTTATGATTATTCAGGCCAAAGAAAAATTTATCAAGTATTTGAAGGCAGCAGAAATAAACTGGACTATATATACTATAGAGAGTGAAATACAAGGTCATTATCTTGAAGGAGATATCTCATCATCAAAATAATTGTGCTTATAATTCCCTGTACTCCTTTACTACCATTGAGAAACAGTCTTGGAGTCCAGTTTAAGTCATTGCCTCATGTATTAGGTATATATATATACATAGATTATGTAAAAGGGGTTTTGTTTATTTAGTTTATGGACTTGTGCTTAGTTACGACTGCTACTTAGGACATCTTGTCAGTGTAGGATGGCTCAAACAAAACAAAATGTGACATAATGAAAGTAGAAACAGAAGTGTTTCACACGTTACACACACGTTACACTTGTTTTTTGGCTGACTTTTCAATAAAGTACACTGTTTTGGAACACGTTACACACGTTACATCAACTTTTTTTAAAAAAACAAATACATATCTTTTTATAAAAAAAAGTGTGTAACGTGTGTAACGTGTCAAATTCCCTATAGATTTCTTAGAACATTAAATGTAACGTGTGTGTAACGTGTGTGTAACGTGTGCGTAACGTGTGTGTAATGTGTACAATGATATCCCTAAGTTTAAAATTACTTATTATAGTTCCCTCATAAGAACAAGGTCTGCAAAATGGACAGTTTCATATCATGAATCGTGTAAATCTTTGCGTATGTCTGCTGCGACACACCATTTTTTTTTTACAGTCAATGAACTAACATCAGCTGGCAACTTGGGTATTTGACGGATAAGAGGACACTTATTTCTTTTAGTTAGTCTGGGTAGATTTCCCTTTTTTGTGGATCTTGTGGTGAGTTGCCAGACAGAATAGGCAGCTTTCTTAGCATGTCAATAAATACTTGATGATGAATACATTGGGTACATTTTGCAAACTGTTCTTCCTGATATGTTCATCTCCTGATGCAGATATCTTAAAATGTACAGCCATTTCAAAGGAGTCTTTCTATATGCTGTCTTCATCCAAAGGGGGGTGTCCCACACAATGTTGTGATACGTGCAATGTTCTCCATAAATCAGAAAACTATAGTCTCGCCTTTGCGCATTTCTGTCCAACTTTGCACTCGCAGTTTCGCACAGAGTAAGCAAGGCGAAGCGAGATGGGAAATCTTGTTCCATGTGCTCTTCGATCTATATGCTAACACGTGGTGTTTACGTGAGCCTTAACAATCTAAATTTCTTATCACAAAGATGTTAAATAAGTTATAACAATATTTAGCTTTACAGAATCCCAATTTCAGAATAACAAAAATGTGTCCAGCTTTATCTGTCTGCAGGAAAAACAAAACGGTCTGTTGGTCTCACTTATTCCAAAGCACCGGGAGAACATTGCTCATTTCAGTCCAACATTGCACGTGGCGCATTTCTGCCCAACATTGCACGTTTGCCCAACATTGGTTGGAACAGCGGAATATCAAACTGCTAATTTTCTTTGTTTACTTTGGAAAGAAAACGTTTCTTTCAAGAAAGAGAGGTTTTCCGGGAAAGAGATATACGAAAATTATGTCCATATGATCGAAACAAGTTAGTTATATAAAGAACTGTTTAGGTTTTCCAACAAAAAGAAGATCCACATGGTGCAAAGCCAAACTGTCACAACTAAGTCCGCCATTACGGATATTTCGAAAAACTGTTTATCACTACAATTTTATTGTCAATGGTAGTTTACAGAACCAAAAATCAAAGGCCTATCACACACGGTTGCCAAGCAATCAAGCATTTCAGTTGAGGATTGTGCGAGGGCGCGAAGCACCCGAAGTGCAATCCCGATTTTATGAGTGAAATCGAAGCCACGATCTAATTCTGGATCTCGCCCCTTTCTCGTATAAAATCTAAGGGTCATTATTGAAAGTCCTATTATAAAACAAAATGAATACACACTTTTGTGTGTATGTGTGTGTTCATAATTAGGGAACAGATAACTACAAGTTTGATCTATGTTTTGTTTTCCTTCTATAAATGTTATACAAAGCAACATTTATCCATTTCCGCGTCCTCTGTAACCTCGACCTCAAGAACGATAAAAGCCACTTCCTAAATAAACAAGATTCGCAAAAATGCGACTATATATTTCCCCAAAGTTGCAAACATTTTATCAATTATTGTGTGTACAATGATAACCATGGGAAAAATGTATCATTAAGTAATTACAGTATAACTACCATCAACCTGATACTCAGATTCAATTTTATACCACAAAAAAACTTACTTTGAACTTATGAAATGAAGTTGTTCACGGTCAAATGATAAGGTTTCTCTTAAAAGTTTTTGCTGAGAAGTTAAAAAGTGACTGAGAAGTTACTATGGACATGTAGCTAAAAATTATAAGACCTAAATGTGACTAATAGTTCCCCTTAAACAACTGCATATCAACAACCCCATCAATGTGTAAGACAATTTCATCATAATGTATGATCTTTATTGTTGCAGAAGCTTGACAAGTTTCCTATCCTTTATACCATAAAATAAGGGTAAACAATGTAATTTAACAGAACACTTGCCTTTTGTAACTCAGACAAAACTATCTTACAACATTATAAAATCAAATTTTTATACAGGTTTTCTGTACAAAAGAAGAAAAGAAAATTGTTAAACCTAATTTTGATACCACAGTATACTATCGGGTAGACATATAAGCAAATAATTATCAAAAGCAATCAAAATCTCTACTAACAAATATTACGTGTAACATTTCAAATTAGGAAAGAATAGTTATTTTCAAAAAACAGATGGGCTTAAATTGACTTATAAAACTAAATTCAAGTACCTTAAGGCAAGAAATTTTTGCGGAAGAAATTTTTGCGGAATATAATTTTGCGGAATATAATTTTGCGGAATATAATTTTGCAGATAAATCAAATGACCCAAAAATGCCATATTTTGCGGAAGAAATTTTTGCGGATGACGACTTCAAAAGAGATTTTGCGGAATTAATTTTTGCGAATGCAAAAAATTTAATAAAATCGAAAATAGAGAAACACCTAATTCAGTGTCTGAAAGAGCAGATTTATGGAATAACATCAATTTTTCATCAGTTATAATATCAGTTATACATATTAGTGCAAGTGCAGATACTGCTTGTATTGTTATTGATGAAGAGTAATAATAAGTCCTTAGATGTTCAATAACCTTGACTTTTTTCCTTGCGGATGAACAGAAAATTAAATAAGTTCCGCAAAAAAAAGTTCCGCACAAATTTCTTCCGCAAACAATTTCTTCCCTAGGTATTCAGAATAAACATCTCTGTTCAAAAAAAATATGTTCACACTCATTGCTTATTTTGTGATAAAAGTGACCTTCATAAATAAATCCCAAATGGAATAAAAAACAAACTTTGGTAGTGAAAATACATATCCATAACCAAATCACTACATAGCTGAAAGTAGAAATTCGTGTTCCAGCTTGATTTAATCTACAGACTGTCATTTGTATTGTGTTTTGATTTACGTTCGTTGTTCGTACAAGAAAATTGACAGTATATATATATATATATATATAAATAGTGAATAAAATATGACTTCTATGGTTTATTATGGTTTATTTATTATATTTATTATATATATATAAATATATATTAAATTTTCCAAAAGAAAATATATGATATATATATATACAGTAAAACAGTATACGTGACCATGGAATTCATCCATAGTAAACTATGTTTCTGTTGTTGGATTAAATGATTATCCAGGGAAGCACACTCAACCAGATTCTGTCAAGTTATCATGTGTCTCAATCCTGTGTGTTTTTATTCGTAATTGGTTTTCTGAATTTCTTATTGCATATACGACATCACGTTTTTACTTTCTGTTTTGTATGTACTTTTTGAATTAACAAACAAGTTGAACTGGTTGTTCTCCACATGAAAAGGGTTTCCTTTATTATGGCTGGTACATCGTACTTTCAGTTCAGTTGGGCTACATTATAAAATGAAAATAAATCCGCAGCCTGGCTATTGATAATGAAATTTCACCTTTGCACTGAAACCGCAGCTTCAATGGTTTGCTGTTCCAAGCAAATTATCAATCATCATATAACATTGTTATCAACAAAAACAAAACATCATTGATATATCAATTTTTTCTGGTTTTTACACGTTCATTCAAAAGTTTTTACAAAGCTTTTTAAGATAACACTGAACTAAAACGATCCATTTCCATCATTTAACGTTTCATCTATTGAATCATTTTAAAAGCTAGCAGAAAAAAAGCAAAAATTTCCACTGCTCATCTGCACTGACTGAAAAAAATGGCGTGCTGTAGACTAGTCTTTGTTCTTATCTACTTTGGCTAGAAGAAAATTCAATACTGAACCGCGACTATAAAAGTGAACGGAGAAGGAGAAGAAGAAGAAGAAGAAGAAGAAGAAGAAGAAGAAGAAGAAGAAGAAGAAGAAGAAGAAGAAGAAGAAGAAGAAGAAGAAGAAGAAGAAGAAGAAGAAGAAGAAGAAGAAGAAGAAGAAGAAGAAGAAGAAGAAGAAGAAGAAGAAGAAGAAGAAGAATTTTACTCATAAAATCGGGATTGCACTTCGGGCGCTTCGCGCCCTCGCACAATCCTCAATTTCATTTCGTAAAATCTCCGCCCGATCTAATTCTGGATCTCGCCCCTTTGTCGCATAAAATCTAAAGGTCATAATCTCAACTCCTCTATTCAAAGCTTATTTCAAAATAATATTTTGGAAACTTGGTTCGATCTCTTTCCTGTAAAACTTTTGGAACGTACTCTCATTTGACCAATGTCCATGTTTTACAATTTCCTTTAATGAAAGGCCCTTCAGTTCTGCTTTTGAGGTACAGGCTGACCGTGTAGAATGACCTATGAAGGTGTCATCTATCCCTACTAATTTAAGCATTTGGCAAATCCATCTCAAAATAGTTTCAGTAGACACTGCTTTGTGAGGTTTTATATGGCTCACAAGCAAAAAATCTTCACTGATGCCCCATTTTTCACGCCTCTTCATATAGGAGTCTATTGTTCGGCAGACACACAATTTTTCATTATCTGGAAACGCAAAAAATTTCAAAGGTGAAGGTGTCGAAGAGCCTCTTCTCCATGTCTTAGTTAGATCAGACACGGAAAAAACATACACTACAGGTAATTTACTTAGTCTACTTATCTTAAGATTCTTTATCTCAGAAGCTCTTGAAGCTGAAATTAGAGCCAATAACATCACTAATTTTTGAGTCAGTAATTTGTCTGATAGATCATCATTCTCAGGCATGTTCCGAATAAAACCAAGTACTGTCTCCACATCCCAGATCATACTGTGCTTGGGTAAAGGGGGTCTTTGGTTAAAAATTCCTGTCATCAAAGTTGACACCCTTGGATGTTCCCCAATAGGCTTACCACTTACAGGGTCATGGAAAGCAGATATGGCAGATCTATAACCTGCAATTGTATTAAAAGCAAGATTATCTTCAAACAGTTTGGCTAAAAAGTCAAGCACTATTCTTACATCGCATCGAGTGGGAGAAACTTGTCTTTCAGCATACCAGCTAGAAAACTTTTTCCAAGCTGACTCGTAATTACTGAGGGATTTTGGTCTTCTTGAATTTGTGATAAGTTTGGAAGCCCTTTCTGATATTCCTTCTGCTTCCAGATTTTTCCTGAGACAGTCCAAGCCACTAATTGGAGGGATCTGGTTTTGATTAATGGGTGTTGCTCTCCTGATGGATTGATTAAAAGGTCTCTTGATTGTGGAAGAAGCAGAGGGTTCTGTACAGATAGTCTCAGTAAGGTTGGGAACCATGGTTGTGTTTGCCAAGCTGGAGTTATCAGTATTATGCATGCATGATCTTGTTCCAGCTTTTTTAGCACCCTTCCTATCAGACAGAATGGAGGGAATGCATAAGAGAGGAATTGGTTCCAGGTCATCTGGAATGCATCTTTTGCCATGCTTAGCGGATCAAATTTCCATGACACGTATTGAGGAAGTTGATGGGATATTCGGGAGGCAAAAAGATCTACAGTTGGTTTTCCTCTCATCACGCAGATCCTCTCGAAGACGCTTGGTTTTAATTTCCATTCGCTTGAGTCCTGTACCTGGCGAGACTCTCTGTCTGCCTTCACATTCAGAGCGCTTGGGAGGTATTCTACAGTAAGTGTGATCTGATTCCTCATAATGTATCCCCATATTTCCTTGCTGATTGAAACCATTTCCATATATTTTGTACCCCCCATTTTTATTAAGTAAGAAAGTGCCACTTTGTTGTCCATCTGAAGATGAACTGCTGTGCCTGGTTTCCGTTTCATTGTGAAGGCCATTAGTGCAAATTTTGCTGCTTTGAGTTCCAGAATATTGATATGAGATTTCTTTTCCAACATTGACCATTGTCCCCCTGTTGTTTCCCCAAGACAGACTGCCCCCCAACCTTGTAGAGAAGCATCCGAACTTATTGTTATCTGAGCTGGAGAAACTATCAATGGCCTTCCATTGTGTATTGCCAGGTTCTCTATCCACCAATTCAGTTCTTCCTTTGCTGCCTGGATAAAAGAGTTACCTCCCCATTTTATGAACCTTGAGAAATTAGAGATTGAATTTGTTGGTTTTGTAAATACCTGTACTGCAGAGGTGCAGGTAGAACTGCAATTGCTGCTGATGACAGCTTTCCTATCAATCGGCTAACTCTCGCACTGTAGCTTTTGGTTTTTTCAATAAATTGCTGCACATTTCTTGAATCCCAGCTAGTTTCTTTTCTGGTAAAGAGACTATCATAGTTTGTGAGTTTATTTCCACCCCTAAAAATTCTAAACTGGATGTTGGAGTCAGTATCGACTTTGGGACATTGATCAAAAACCCCAAATTCTGTAGTAGAAATATCAATGTATCTCTTCCCATTTCCAATAGTTCTACTGTTGCCGCCAATAAGAGGATGCCGTCGAGATATATAATGACTCTCACATTCAGTTTCCTTAACAATGAGATTGGCACTTTCATAAGTTTGGTGAATACCCAAGGAGCTGAGGATAGGCCAAAACAAAGGCATAGGAATTCGTACAAGGAACCTTTCCACTGAAATCTTATGTATTTTCGAGAATTCTGAGCTAAAGGAACCGCAAAGTAGGCGTCCTTGAGATCCACCTTGCACATATAATCTCCTGTTCTTAGTAGTTCCTTGAGGAGAAAAAGACCCTCCATTTTGAAATGAAAAGAGGGTAAATGCCTGTTCAGATTTTTTAAATTTATGACAGGGCGGTATCCCCCATCTTTTTTGTCGACCAGAAAGACTGAGCTTAAATATTGGCCCTTCTCCTCCTTCACCTTTCTTATTGCCCCTTTCTGGAGAATAGCTTGTACCTCTTGATCCACCAAATCGGATTCCCTCCCTGAAAATTGGATTTCTTTGGGTGGGGCAGTTTGTATTGGCAATGAAATAAAAGGAATTTCGTAGCCTTTCATCATATTTACTATGGCTTGGTCGTTGGTTAACCTCAGCCAATTTTCTACAAAGTGGATTAGCCTCCCTGCCTGAGGCAGTTGAGGGATTTTTTGTCTGAAGAGGTTTCTTACTAGAGGATGAACCTTTTGAAGTTCCTTGGTGAATAGCAGAGGTACAACCCATCTCGATAGTGGATTTTTTTGAAAGGAAAAAATTGGAGTTCTTACCCTGTCCTCTTCCATGTTGTTGCCCTCGGAGGTGCTGTCCTGTTGTTGCAAATAAACCACGCCCCCTGTTTCTCGATGCAAACAAGGGGCTGTTTGGAAAGGGCCGGTTACCACGGGCTGACTTTTTCTTAGTTGCAATCAGGATCTCCTTAGACTTGTTCTTTAAATTGAGAGTTTTAATCATCTGTTCCTCATATTTTGGCCCAAACAGCTTATCTCCGTCGTCTTCTGCCAGTGACGATTGACAGTCCTTTAGAAGAGATTCAGTTTTAATCCTGTCACCAAGGAACTCCATCAAAATGTTGAATCTTCTAATGTATGCACACGAATTCATCGCTTGGCCAAGCAATAATATGGTTTGATCAAAAAGTTTTTTCATGGATTTTATTGGGTCGTCCTCTGAGTTATCGTCAATTCTCATTTCTTCATCAATTGCAGCCCACATCTTACATAAAGGACCATTGACGTTATTTATTCTCTGATGAAGCATAGACAGTGATCGATCCTGATTTAAGCAAATGCGCTTATTCTGTTCATTTAAAAGTTCCTTCATAAACAGGTCAAGTTGCTTTGCCTTCTTAACGTTTAAAGGCACTGGATTATCTTTTAAAATCCGTTCACTAATATTTGCACTTGTGTGGAAGGTATCCATTTGTTTATTGGCATAATCTACCATTTCTTCTGGCAGTTCCCAGCTGGCACAGGATAAATCGTCATCCAGTTCAAAAAATCTTGCCCTTTTCGTGGGAGGCCCTCTACTGCTTTCGGCAGTCTCCGATGTATCTAGGTCTCTTTTATTGGAGAACCTTTCCTCATACTGTTCCACGACAGAGTCGTTAACATCGGTATCAATAAGTCCTGTCACAGCAGGCTCGTCCGGCTTCTCATTGGAAGCTTGTCCAATCTCAGACTGAGACATTATAATTCTATGAGAAATACGGGCGAACATTGTAAAATAGGTTATTTCTCCAACGTTAATCTTGCCAAATAGTATTATTCTTATGAAATAAGGACGATATTATTATTTATTCTTGTGATTTGAGCGGATTACAAACATAATCACTTACATGGTTGTTTTAGCGTGGTTGTTCGTTCGAGCGAGAAAGAAGCAAGAGGAGTTGAGATTATGACCTTTAGATTTTATGCGACAAAGGGGCGAGATCCAGAATTAGATCGGGCGGAGATTTTACGAAATGAAATTTGAAATTTTCAGACAACCCTCCACAAAATATATTGGGAAAACTTAAAATATTGGTTTTAAAAGGGAAAATGCCCCTGCAAGTTGATAAGCCAGGTCCCCCCCTGCCCCCAAATTCAATGTTGCTTATGTTGAAAGATAACAGAATGTTTCTGGGGTGAAGAAAAGTAGTCGGGGGCCTAGCATCACTTCATGCAACATTGAGATCAGGGGGAAGGGGGTTTTCCCAAATATTGTGTGGGGGCTTGTACTATAATCTTTTTTTTAAACACTCTATGCACCAAAGCATTTTGTTTTTGGTGTTTTACATATAACGTTGAGATGCTTTCTTAGGAAGACCAGCTAAGACACGAAATTGCTAGAGATGAGCAAGAAGAAGGAAAAGAAGATAACCGGGTGTCAGCAGTTGCAGAACCGTGGAAAAAGAAAAGAGAAGTAAAAAAAAATCTTGATCATTGTGTCATGACCATATCATCAAACTCATACCTTTATGGGAGGCAGAACGGTGCCTGTTTAAAACAACTTGCGCTGAGTATAAAGACAAAGAAACAAGACAAAACGCACTTACTGGAATTAAAGCAAGAATGGAAGAATATGGAACTAGAGGTTTGACAACAGAAGATATTAACAACAAGCTGCATGGCTTGAAAGTTTATTTTTCTGTGACAAAAAATAAGTACGAGGCATCCAAAAAATAGTGGCGCTGGAGCTGATGATGTTTACAAAATTACTTGGCCGTATTATTAAAGCTTCCTATTCTTGAGTGATCATTTTACACCAAGACAGCAAGTTTCTAACTTGCGAACAGACGCCTACGACACAGAAAATGTTCCTGTTTTACACAAAAGCAAACGAAAACGAAAGTCAATGGAGGAAGAAGCTGAAAAAGAAGAAGAAAGGGAAATGTTTAGGGCTGGCATCAATGTTTTGAAGCAACCTGTGGTTGCAGGAAGCTCGACTGATAAGACAGCAGATGACCATTTTTGTCAAATGTTGCTTGTTCAGTTGCGGCAGTTAGAGAATGGTGTGCGTAAGGAATTCCTAAAGTTAGAAATTAAAAGGCTGTTGTATTCGACTATGTACAGTACACACCAAGCGCAGTTCAATCCTTTCAAAAATATTCCTCAACCTCGAGTCCAATCATTTACCAGTCAACTACAACAAGATTAATCACTTAATGGTAGTTCGTATCAGCCAGATCGTTTAGGTTCTCCACAATATAACTTTGATCCCAGGTAAAAATCAGAGATGTTTCATTCTTATGTTATGTATTTGCTTTTTTTCATGAGAAATAAAAGTTACAACCGAACGAATTATCTTTTTACGCGTACAAAATGTTCCATTGCCAAGGTATTTGTCCTGGTCCATAGAAATGCTCCATGAACTTTTCTCTGACATTTTCGGCGGTTGCACTTGGTCGGTGGGGGGCTCCACACTTTAAAGGCTTAATGTTGCTTGATGTATCATCTTCTCTCCAAGATCCAGGTATTAAATTTCCATTTTCGATCTCAAAATCAATAAAACCAGTGGGTGTGTAAGAATCTGAAGATTTCGAGCGCAACATATTGTGAACAGCGAGAGATGCCATTACGACATGTTCAATCTTACCTGGGTTCAGAAACGCTGTATTTGCAAAAAGCCTAAATCTATTGGCCCATATTCCGAAGGCATTCTCATTTATTCTCCGCATGCGTGAAAGCCTGTAGTTCAAAATTCGTTTTTCATCGGTCATTCCTTTTTGTGAAAAAGGTTTCTTGCAATGAATTCCTAGAGGGAAAGCATCGTCAGCAACAAACACTATTGCCAAGGGCTCAGGGTTTTCTTCATACCAGAAGTCGTCACAATCTTTCGGTAAAGGTTGGTGTGGTGGTAAATTCAACTGGTTTTCTTTGAGGGCCTTAAAAAATTGTGAATTACGGTATACACCGCCATCGCTTATTCTTCAGCCAGCTTCTGCGAATAGAAATTTATAGTCGTAATCAACGAATGTAAGGAAAACAACACTGTAAAATCCCTTATAATTGTAGAATCAAGAACCACTTCCAGGAGGACATTTCAGGCTAACGTGTTTACCATCTGCGGCTGCAAAATAATTAGGAAATTGCCATCGATCTTTTGTCATGTTTATTAACACTTTCCAATCTTCTTCATTTTGAGGAATATTCATGTACTTCGGTGCCAACTTCTCAAAAATAGCTTTACAAACAGGTAGTATGAACTGTGCTATTGTTGAGTGATGAATGCAGTACTAATATTGAAGACTTTCAAATGATTCACCAGTTGCTAAGTATCTTAAAGTAACGGCAATTCTTTCTTCGGCAGAAATCGGTAAACGAAATTGCGTGTGTTGTTTGGATATGAGAGCTTTGACTTTTTCCAGAAGCTCCTACAGAAAGAGCCAGTAAATATGTTGAAAATAAGTCGACGTGAATCTAATTAGGCAATGAATTTAATTTAATGAAAATGTAATTATACGCGCTTATGTCGTTTCTTTCCTTTAACCAATCTCGCACTCAACACGTCCTTCTTCTACTTTTTTCAACAAACGCCTTTTTCAAAATTTTTTAAAGAGCACAATAAACAAGCAAGCAACTGCGTCGATCCATTTTCAAAATGAATCAGAAATAACAAATGTTTAATAAAGAAAGTTAAGTAAGTATTTTTCAAAGAAAAAATTAATTAATTAAAAACAATTCAGAAAGAAAAATTGTAAATCTTTCGAAAGAAAAGTTTATAAGTGTATCAGGGCCTTTATAAACAGCTCACGCATGAATAAATCTTTTCTCTTCTAATTGAGTTGCTGCTGTGTTACGATTAGACCCTATTTACACGAGTTAGTAATTTAGTATTATCGTTTATGCCTGTTTTCTACCAGTAAGATATCTCAAGCAATAATCTTTACAGAACATTTAAGAACGTTAAGTAAAATTTCAAAAGTATTTTTGTGGCAAATAATTTTGCTGCTACCGTTTTCCGCCATCTGGCTCTTGTTTATTATATGTTATGTTTTGTAAGTAGTTGCATTTTGACTAGATGTTCTTTTTTAAAAACACCCTATCCACAAATTACGCACTAATCCCGTACGAGTCACATGCAAATCGACCGCCGAAGCCGCGCGGGCCATTCTACAGAAGGAAAGTCGCACTTACCTAGCATGCCACTGAGTATAAAGTATGATTGGAGAGTCGTGCGCAGCACATGTTTTCAGGTGAACACCGAACTATATTTCTTCTTTACTTGAGTTTTCTTTCAACTGCTTAACTGTTTTGTTTCATCATAGAAATGCGGGGAACAATAGACTTCCATATATAGCGCGAAAATTTAATTTTCTAAAATGCAACTCCATAGATGCTATTCTATCTCTTTTCGTATTTCTATGGTTTCGTTGATTTCACTTTAGAGTTTGTATTGTTTAATGTACTTATTGTAATCAACGTGGTTGCACAGAACATCGAATAATCCCACAGTGAACAGCCATACAGAGTCTTTCAATCAAGTACAATGTAAAACTAAATCACTTTCATTAATTGATTACGAAGAGTAAATTTCGCCAAAAGATGCGTGCTTTTAAAGGCAACCATGGAACTATTTCAAACTCAAGAAATTAACGTGATTCTAGCTGCCAAGGTGGCGTCGCTCGCCACCCATGTTCAACCTGCGATGTATCACCACCTGCTCCAAATGATGGCACTTAAACCAGCGATAGGAGTTCTTTTGCTGCTGGATTTATCGTTTAATAAAGCTCGTTTGCACGTGATAAGAAATACGTTTCTAGTGTTTCAAATCCTGCATGTTCTTAACTCAGCCGTTCATTGTCGCGGTCACATTTAAAATGTCAGCAGACTTTCTTGCTTTACACAACGCATTCCGAACGTGAACTTCACGTGGTTTTTCTTTACGATTTTCAACCAATCAAATATCAATTTAACAATACACTCAAAACGCAGAGAGAAAAAACTTTTCAACTTATTGTTAGCTTTTGTTTTACGCGCTCTAACATGGGTGCTGTCAGAAGTAGGTGAAAAAAATGGTTTCTCTCAAAAAGATTACACGGGAGGAGAAAAAAATGCACGTGCTAAATGAATGAAGTGAATAAAAAACGTTCGATCAGATTAAAATAGATTAAAAGAAATCGATTAAAAGAAATTAAGACAACTATTAAGACAAAAGCAAAAAAATATTTTGTTTCAGGATACTCTTTTTTTAGGTATCGGTTTTTAAACATTTTGATTGCTCGAAAAAAGTTCAACCGTCTCAGACAGTCAGGCAAGCGTTAGGATACAACACTGGCAAACCGCACATGCTGCCACGTTCTGCCACTGCTGCTTTTTGTCCAAAATGTTTAATCAGTTAGTTTCTTTGTATTTAGTTGATGTATTGTTTTCAAAGCCCAGTCAACGGTGGTCCTTGGAATATAAAACTAAGATAAATAATAAAAACAAAACGTTATCTTTATTGGTTTACCAGCTAAAAAAAGTCACGTTTGATTGGGGCTGCAATGTATTTGCTTCGAACTCACGTCGCACACAAAAAAAAGAAATAATTTTGCTCACAACTCAGTCTACCATTTTGCGTGACTCACAGACAGACAAACGAAGAATCGGCTATTAACATATAGATTAGCCGCCAAGGCGGCGTCGCTCGCCGCCCATGTCCACCTGCTCTGTATCACTGTATCAATAAACGTCAAATTTCCTTATAAACGGCTTGTACAACTTGTGTTCAACCAGAAGCAGATTCAAAGTCACAACCTCTGGTAAAACCAATCTTTTATCAGTGTAGCAACACACTCAAAACGTAGAGAGAGAAAACTTCAACTTTTTATTAGCTTTTGTTTTAAAAAAGTTACGCGCTCTAACATGGGTGCTATCAAACGTAAGGGGGAAATGATTTCTCTTCTTAAAAAGATCACACGGGAGGAGAGAAAAAAAGGCACGTGCTAAATGAATAAAGTGAATAAAAAAAAACGTTCGATCTGATTAAAATAGATTAAAGGAAATCGATTAAAACAAATTAAGAAAACTATTATGACAGAAGCAAAAAAAAATATTTTGTATCATGATACTCTTTTTTTACATATCGGTTTTTAAACATTTTGATTGCTCGAAAAAATGTTCACCCGTATCAGACAGTCAGGCAAGGATACGTTAGGATACACTGGTAAACCACCCATGCTGCCACGTTCTGCCACTGCTGCTTTATGTCCAAAACGTTTAATCATTTAGTTTCTTTGTATTTAGTTGATGTAGTTTTCAAAGCCAAGTCAACGTGGAATATAAAACTAACAATAATAATAAAAACAAAACGTTATTCCTATTAGTTCATCAGCCGAAAAAAGTCACGTTCGATTGGGGTTGCAATGTATTTGTTTCGAACTCACGTCGCACACACAAAAAGAAATAATTTCGCTCACAACTCAATCTACCATTTTGCGTGACTTACAAACAAACAAACAATCAGACGGAGAATCGGCTATTAATATATATAGTAGCCGCCAAGGCGGTGTCGCTCGCCGCCCATGTTCAGCATGCGTTGACTTCACGAAAAATAAAATTAAGGAATTGGCAACCGAAAGTGTTACCGTGTTGTAGAGCTCAAAAAACTGATTAAAAAAATGTATGGGATCATTCCGCTACGATCAACCGTTACAGAGATATCATTTTTCAAAGATTTTGATGATTTTTTTGTCACCCCATCGCCTGTATCGCGGACCCCAAAAAACGTCAGTTATCCTATAGGCAGATTCGAAATCAAATAGCAAATATCAGTTTAAAAATGGTTCCAAAAAAACCCAAATTTCATGTGTTATTTATTTTTTAAAACAATCGTTGATCAGTACAACAATGCACTCAAAACGTAGAGAGAAAAAAACTTTTTATTAGCTTTTGTTTTAAAAACGTTACAAGGTCTAACATGGGTGCTATCAAACAGGGGGAAAATGGTTTCTCTTCCTAAAAAGTTCACACGGAGGAGAGAAAAAAGGCACGTGCTAAATGAATAAATAGAATAAAAAACGTTCGATCAGAACGCTTAACAATTAAAAGAATAAATTAATTTATTAAAAGAAAAGCAAAAAAAAAAAAAACATTTTGTTTTGATATGATACTCTTTTTTCTTTTTTTACCTATCGCTTTTAAACATTTTGATTGGTTAATCTACCATTTTGCGTGACTTACAAACAAACAAACAGACAGACAGACAGACAGACAGAGAATCGGCTATTAATATATAGACTAGCCGCCAAGGCGGCGTCGCTCGCCGCCCATGTCCACCTGCTCTGTATCACTGTATCAATAAACGTCTCGTCCAACTTGTGTTCAACCAGAAGCAGATTCGAAGTCACAACCTCTGGTAAAACCAATCTTTTATCAGTGTAACAATACACTCAAAACGTAGAGAGAAGAAACTTAAACTTTTTATTAGCTTTTGTTTTAAAAAAGTTACGCGCTCTAACATGGGTGCTATCAAACGTAAGGGGGAAATGGTTTTTCTTTTTAAAAAGATCACACGGGAGGAAGGAGAAAAAGGCACGTGCTAAATGAATAAAGTGAATAAAAAAAACGTTCGATCTGATTAAAATAGATTGAAAGAAATCGATTAAAAGAAATTAATACAACTATTAAGACAAAAGCAAAAGAAAATATTTTGTATCATGATACTCTTTTTTTTACCTATTGGTTTTTAAACATTTTGATTGCTCGAAATGAAGTTCACCCATCTCAGACAGTAAGGCAAGGATACGTTAGGATACACTGGTAAACCGCACATGCTGCCACGTTCTGCCACTGCTGCTTTTATGTCCAAAACGTTTAATCAGTTAGTTTCTTTGTATTTAGTTGATGTACTGTTTTCAAAGCCAAGTCAACGTGGAATATAAAACTAACAATAATAATAAAAACAAAACGTTATTCCTATTAGTTCATCAGCCAAAAACAGTCACGTTCGATTGGGGGTTGCAATGTATTTGTTTCGAACTCACGTCGCACACAAAAATAGAAATAATTTCGCTCACAACTTAATCTACCATTTTGCGTGACTTACAAACAAACAAACAGACAGACAGAGAATCGGCTATTAATATATAGACTAGCCGCCAAGGCGGCGTCGCTCGCCGCCCATATCCACCTGCTCTGTATCACTCTATCAATAAACGTCAAATTTCCTTATAAATGAAGCAGATTCGAAGTCACAATCTCTGGTAAAACCAATCTTTTATCAGTGTAACAATACACTCAAAACGTAGAGAGAGAAAACTTCAACTTTTTATTAGCTTTTGTTTTAAAAAAGTTACGCGCTCTAACATGGATGCTATCAAACGTAAAGGAGAAATGGTTTCTCTTCTTAAAAAAATCACACGGGAGGAGGGAAAAAAAGGCACGTGCTAAATGAATTAAGTGAATAAAAAAACGTTCGATCTGATTAAAATAAATTAAAAGAAATCGATTAAAACAAATTAAGACAACTATTATGACAAAAGCAAAAAAAAAAAATTTTGTATCATGATACTCTTTTTTACCTATCGGTTTTAAAACATTTTGATTGCTCGAAAAAAATTTCACCCGTCTCAGACAGTCACGCAAAGATACGTTAGGATATACTGGTAAACCTCACATGCTGCCACGTTCTGCCACTGCTGCTTTATGTCCAAAACGTTTAATCAGTTAGTTTCTTTGTATTTAGTTGATGTATTGTTTTCAAAGCCAAGTCAACGTGGAATATAAAACTAACAATAATAATAACAACAAAACGTTATTCCTATTAGTTCATCAGCCAAAAAAAGTCAAGTTCGATTGGGGGTTGCAATGTATTTGCTTCGAACTCACGTCGCACACACAAAAAAAATAATTTCGCTCACAACTCAATCTACCATTTTGCGTGACTTACAAACAAACAAACAAACAGAGAATCGGCTATTAATATATAGACTACTATAAAAAAACTTTCAAAGAGAATCTAGGCGTGTCTACGAGAATCGTTAATTCCTCTTATACAATTATCTTACTAGCATGTAGCTTTATCTAAAAATGCCCCAGTGCTTAAGCTTTGCAATTTGTATACACGGCAAGCTAGACATTGCAAGCTACATAACGGAAACAAAAACAAATGTTTGTCCGAAAACAAATGTTTTGGTTTATTGTGGGCCTGGTAAGTGGCATAATTATATGCTTAAATATTTCGACAAACCCAGTTTTTCAGGAAGCCTCAAAGCTGCTCAACACTCACTCAAAATCGCTTTAGAACTGTCTCGCATTTTGATCACCAGACGAATATGAAGCTCTAGTCATAACACCTGTTACTTTTAATGCATTGAAACAGGCATAAAATAACCCTCTTCATTCAAAGAGGTGACGTGATGGCATCAATTGCACTTCAGGACAAACCTAGTAATTGAAAAACTATTTTATGACGTCATTTTTATTGTTTTGAAGAGAACAAGGGTGAGAAAAATCACAAAATTCAGATGAATGTTTTTGTATAAAAAATATATACATACTAGCCGCCGAGATAATTTTCGATAAACGTCGCATTCGATTAGGGTCTCAATACAATGGTTTCACACCGACGTCGCACAAAATAAAATAACATAATTACTCTCACAACTCAATCTGCCATTTTTCGTGACAGACAAACAAACAGACAGACAGAGAATCAGGTATTAATATATAGACTAGCCGCCAAGACGTTATCGCTCGCCGCCCATGTCCACCTGCTCTGTAACACCCCGCAGATCCCAATAAACGTCATATTTCCTTATAAACGGCTCGTACAACTTGTGTTCAGCCAGAGGCAGATTCGAAATCGCAACCTCTAGTGTGCAGTCGGTGTTGAATCTTAACCTTTTTTCAGGGTGTTCCAGTCGGGCAACCAAGTTTTCGTAATTTTGGAGCCCGGAAAAAAATACTTGCTATAAAAGCGGGATGTATAATGGGAGAACTGAGGTTCAATTCTTTTAACTTCCTTTGCTGGCTTATATTGCTTAATAAGGCTTGTTTGCACATGAAGACAAATGCATTCTTTGCATTTCCAATCTTGCATGTTCTAAACTCAGCCGTTCATTTTTGCGGTCGCATTAAAAATATCAGCAAACTTTCTTGCTTTACACAATGCATTACGAACGTGAACTTCACGTTGTTTTTATTTACGACTTTAAACCAATCAAGTATCAGTTGAAACAATGCATCCAAAGAACTACATTTCATGATGTGCTATTTATTGGTCAGAGCGAAGCAGCTGATCTTTCATTAGCGTTTGTCCTTCCGTCTGTTATTCCAGAATTTTTGTCCACAGTTCTAGCCTTGATTCCTCATTGAAGGCTGATATCACTAGAGGCTGTTTACTAATCGTGACTTAATTTAGGTTTTTCAGGTAATTTATAATTACAGCTATTTTATCAGGGTGAGTGCGGCTTCAAATTAAAACATGGTTTTAATGGTTTTAAGTCCGTCACACAGATATCGTTTTGGAAATAAAAGGTAAAGAAAGGGTTATTTTTCACCAGAGAAGTAAAGGGATGGTAATATTATCACCGTATACTATAATTCTTGAACCTGTTTTTATACTGTTCAGTTAGATTTTGTGTTTTGTGCTATATTGGTCAGATCTGGAGATAGAGTAGAGAGAGCTCTGCTGCCTCCAAAACGACCTCCTACATTCAGTACATCGGATATGTAATGTTATTTTTTATGTATTCGTACAAATGTGTCCATCAATATAGTCGAGTATTCAATGTTACTTTACCCTTTCTAAAATAAAAATTATAAAATGAGAGATTTATCTAGTCATCCACACAAAAATAAACAGACAACATCTTGAAGTTTATAAAGCATTTAAATACTCATGTAAGTGTAATGTAATGTAGTTATCAAGCAAAAGAACGAAATATATATATTTATAAACTCTACATCCCTTTTTTCAACATTTTAATGAAAAAAATACCTATGCGTGGTCATTTAAGCAGAAAAGCTCTTCACATAATTTAAAAAGTTTTGTCATTTTTGTTTTCAATTTCGTCATGTATTTTTAAATTGTTTTTTACACTCTGTCTGCATGACCAGCAGTCTCTTTTGATTCTTTAATCTTTAAAATAATCTGCAGTTGTTTTTGCATGCTTTTATTTTCATTTTCAGTGAAGAAGGGCAAAAATTATGAATGGCATTACCACTCATACAAGCACTTGCATATATGTTTTTTTTTAATATATCAGTTATCTTTGTAATGTGTGTGAGACGTTTGTTTTCGAACTCTTGTCTTGTCACTTTGAACTCTTTGTTATCATTATGGTCTGCATGAAGTTTACTTCAGAAGTATAGTATACTCTAAGCGTTTTTAAGGAATTGGTTACTTCTTTTGATTTTAATACAAGCCTGTTTTATTCGCAATCTACGGAAGCCCATTGCTGCCATATTCAGGTGTGATGACGCTATTGCGCAATATAAACATCGCTATTGCGCAATAGCTAGTTTGTTACTGCGCAATAACTAGTTTGTTACTGCGCAATAAAAAATTATTATTATTATTATTATAAAAAGCGACCAGACTTTAAAACGTACCATGTAGAGGCATACTTAATCACGTGGTTAGATATGCTCCAATGAAACTTCTTCATGGTCAGTATTGGGTAATGGTTTTGACATATTACTTTCGTTTAAAAATAAACATATCATAGAAAGATGGCGGCCTTAAATGATGAAGCTGTGAGGTTTATTAAAGCCTCTGTTAACTCTGGTTATGGATATTCAGATATACTAAAACTTATTGAAAGACGATTTGGCATCCAAACTAGCATGAGGACGTCACATAGAATATTAAGAAAAAAGCAAAGTAGATATTACTGTCTTGAAACTATTTAAAAAAAATAATTTTAATGGCTTTTATTGCGCAGTGTAACAAACTAGCTATTGCGCAGTAACAAACTAGCTATTGCGCAATAGTGATGTTCATATTGCGTAATAGCGTCATCTTTATTGCGCAGTAGTAACGCAATAAGTCACTGATTGCGCAATAGGAACTTGATATATGGTGGAAAGTTTGCTTAAATAATATGGCAGCAATAGGCTTCCGTAGCAATCCGATTTTATTCAATTCACTTCAAAGATAAATCGCATTTGTTTCATTGTAAAGATGTCCTTAGATATAGCATACATAAAACTGTACACAAAACTCAAACGAGACATTGATAAGTGTTTGATAAGCTTTGTAACTTTAATTTCTAGATAAACATTTTTTGAATTAAGTTCTGTTACAATGACACTCGTACATGGACACAATTTTGAGAGCACACCTGTTTGGTTTTTATCATTGAATGTCTTATTCCCACTATTACATCACTATTACTTCAGTTATCTCATAAATTCCCATTTTGACCTTCTTGGAACAAAAACGCGATTACTCCATCCTGCTTCACAGTCAAACATTTATCAACTTTGGCGAAAGTGCTGACCTTCAGGCCTCTTGGCCTCTTGTTTACTTTTTAAAACCAATCGATTATCAGTTTAACAATACACTCAAACGTAGAGAGAAAAAACTTCAACTTATTATTGGCTTCTGTTTTACAAACGTTGCGCACTCTAACATGGGTGTTACCAAAAGTAGGAGAAAAATGGTTTCTCTTAAAAAGATTCCACGGGAGGAGAAAAAACAGCACGTGCTAAATGAATAAAGAGAATGAAAAGCATGTTCGAAATTATGTAAGAGCCAAAAGAAAAAAAAACGTTTTCAAAAAAAAAATTAAAGCGAAAAATCCATTAGAAATTTGCGTTTCAAACTTTAATTCAAAACAAAAAATAGCCACGTTTACATAAAATAGCAAAAAAAAAATATAAAATTTTTATTGATCATGATCACTAGTGGAGGACAGTTAAAGAAGAAAAACAAGAATTTGTAATATGGCTTTCTTGCATAAAATCCAATTAAAATGGCAAGATCCACCAAAAATCAGTGCATTGAATAAAATTTATTAAATGAAAGATTTAGAGCTAAAACATATACAAACATAAAATGTATGGTTGGCAAAATTTCAGATTTCAAGCTGTGCTTCAAAATTCTTGTTGTTCACTTCACTAAAACAACGCAAAAATAATATAAAAATGTTTAATTAATTTTAGCATACGAACTTTTTAAATAACATAATATAATATAATGTAATAAAATAGTAAATTAGAAAAGAGATACGAAAAAAAATTCTCCCACTTACAGTACCATACTTTTAAACGGGAAAAAAGCAAAGTCCGCTAATAATTGTATACCACCGTGTAACGTCAACACGAAAGCTGGAAGATGATGATGAACAAAATCGGACACTGACATTCGCCTATCTCGTGAAACTACTATGCCTCTTCGCTCGCTTACACTCGCTATTTTATCAGGGTGAGTGCGGCTTCAAATTAAAACATGGTTTTAATGGTTTTAAGTCCGTCACACAGATATCGTTTTGGAAATAAAAGGTAAAGAAAGGGTTATTTTTCACCAGAGAAGTAAAGGGATGGTAATATTATCACCGTATACTATAATTCTTGAACCTGTTTTTATACTGTTCAGTTAGATTTTGTGTTTTGTGCTATATTGGTCAGATCTGGAGATAGAGTAGAGAGAGCTCTGCTGCCTCCAAAACGACCTCCTACATTCAGTACATCGGATATGTAATGTTATTTTTTATGTATTCGTACAAATGTGTCCATCAATATAGTCGAGTATTCAATGTTACTTTACCCTTTCTAAAATAAAAATTATAAAATGAGAGATTTATCTAGTCATCCACACAAAAATAAACAGACAACATCTTGAAGTTTATAAAGCATTTAAATACTCATGTAAGTGTAATGTAATGTAGTTATCAAGCAAAAGAACGAAATATATATATTTATAAACTCTACATCCCTTTTTTCAACATTTTAATGAAAAAAATACCTATGCGTGGTCATTTAAGCAGAAAAGCTCTTCACATAATTTAAAAAGTTTTGTCATTTTTGTTTTCAATTTCGTCATGTATTTTTAAATTGTTTTTTACACTCTGTCTGCATGACCAGCAGTCTCTTTTGATTCTTTAATCTTTAAAATAATCTGCAGTTGTTTTTGCATGCTTTTATTTTCATTTTCAGTGAAGAAGGGCAAAAATTATGAATGGCATTACCACTCATACAAGCACTTGCATATATGTTTTTTTTTAATATATCAGTTATCTTTGTAATGTGTGTGAGACGTTTGTTTTCGAACTCTTGTCTTGTCACTTTGAACTCTTTGTTATCATTATGGTCTGCATGAAGTTTACTTCAGAAGTATAGTATACTCTAAGCGTTTTTAAGGAATTGGTTACTTCTTTTGATTTTAATACAAGCCTGTTTTATTCGCAATCTACGGAAGCCCATTGCTGCCATATTCAGGTGTGATGACGCTATTGCGCAATATAAACATCGCTATTGCGCAATAGCTAGTTTGTTACTGCGCAATAACTAGTTTGTTACTGCGCAATAAAAAATTATTATTATTATTATTATAAAAAGCGACCAGACTTTAAAACGTACCATGTAGAGGCATACTTAATCACGTGGTTAGATATGCTCCAATGAAACTTCTTCATGGTCAGTATTGGGTAATGGTTTTGACATATTACTTTCGTTTAAAAATAAACATATCATAGAAAGATGGCGGCCTTAAATGATGAAGCTGTGAGGTTTATTAAAGCCTCTGTTAACTCTGGTTATGGATATTCAGATATACTAAAACTTATTGAAAGACGATTTGGCATCCAAACTAGCATGAGGACGTCACATAGAATATTAAGAAAAAAGCAAAGTAGATATTACTGTCTTGAAACTATTTAAAAAAAATAATTTTAATGGCTTTTATTGCGCAGTGTAACAAACTAGCTATTGCGCAGTAACAAACTAGCTATTGCGCAATAGTGATGTTCATATTGCGTAATAGCGTCATCTTTATTGCGCAGTAGTAACGCAATAAGTCACTGATTGCGCAATAGGAACTTGATATATGGTGGAAAGTTTGCTTAAATAATATGGCAGCAATAGGCTTCCGTAGCAATCCGATTTTATTCAATTCACTTCAAAGATAAATCGCATTTGTTTCATTGTAAAGATGTCCTTAGATATAGCATACATAAAACTGTACACAAAACTCAAACGAGACATTGATAAGTGTTTGATAAGCTTTGTAACTTTAATTTCTAGATAAACATTTTTTGAATTAAGTTCTGTTACAATGACACTCGTACATGGACACAATTTTGAGAGCACACCTGTTTGGTTTTTATCATTGAATGTCTTATTCCCACTATTACATCACTATTACTTCAGTTATCTCATAAATTCCCATTTTGACCTTCTTGGAACAAAAACGCGATTACTCCATCCTGCTTCACAGTCAAACATTTATCAACTTTGGCGAAAGTGCTGACCTTCAGGCCTCTTGGCCTCTTGTTTACTTTTTAAAACCAATCGATTATCAGTTTAACAATACACTCAAACGTAGAGAGAAAAAACTTCAACTTATTATTGGCTTCTGTTTTACAAACGTTGCGCACTCTAACATGGGTGTTACCAAAAGTAGGAGAAAAATGGTTTCTCTTAAAAAGATTCCACGGGAGGAGAAAAAACAGCACGTGCTAAATGAATAAAGAGAATGAAAAGCATGTTCGAAATTATGTAAGAGCCAAAAGAAAAAAAAACGTTTTCAAAAAAAAAATTAAAGCGAAAAATCCATTAGAAATTTGCGTTTCAAACTTTAATTCAAAACAAAAAATAGCCACGTTTACATAAAATAGCAAAAAAAAAATATAAAATTTTTATTGATCATGATCACTAGTGGAGGACAGTTAAAGAAGAAAAACAAGAATTTGTAATATGGCTTTCTTGCATAAAATCCAATTAAAATGGCAAGATCCACCAAAAATCAGTGCATTGAATAAAATTTATTAAATGAAAGATTTAGAGCTAAAACATATACAAACATAAAATGTATGGTTGGCAAAATTTCAGATTTCAAGCTGTGCTTCAAAATTCTTGTTGTTCACTTCACTAAAACAACGCAAAAATAATATAAAAATGTTTAATTAATTTTAGCATACGAACTTTTTAAATAACATAATATAATATAATGTAATAAAATAGTAAATTAGAAAAGAGATACGAAAAAAAATTCTCCCACTTACAGTACCATACTTTTAAACGGGAAAAAAGCAAAGTCCGCTAATAATTGTATACCACCGTGTAACGTCAACACGAAAGCTGGAAGATGATGATGAACAAAATCGGACACTGACATTCGCCTATCTCGTGAAACTACTATGCCTCTTCGCTCGCTTACACTCGCTACGGGGGCAATTATTTAACTTGTGCCTAACTCTTCAACACAAGAAGTTTATAAACAAGAAGATATCAAAGAGAGAACATCATGTCACATATATTTGGAAATAAGGGTAACTACGAAAAATATTCTTTAACCGAACGACGTGAATTAGGCTTGAAAGTTAAAGTGTGCAAAAAAACAGTATTTGTTGGAAGTTGAAGCTTTAAAAGGGAAAACACACTGGGATGCTAAAAGGAAACGCCATGTACCTGTACTTGACAATATACTAATACTTTCTTGATTACCTTACTTATTACATTTTTACTATACCCCCCCCCCCCCCTCCCTCTATTATTCCCCCCCCCCCCCCCCCCCTATTATTAATATTTGGAAAAATTTCCAGACCCCCCGATTATTCGTTACACTAGAGCAGAAGCACATAACAACCCTTAATATGTTTTTTAAAAGAAAGCAATATTTTGTTTCATTAACACACTTTTTTCACCTATCTGAGTCAGGAAAGGAAAGCTTCGGTTTGTAAACATTTTGATTGCTTGTAAAAACGGTTCGCCCATGTCAGACAGTCAAGCAACCGTTAGGATACAACACTGGCAAACCGAGCACGCTACCGTATTATGCCACCGCTGCTTGTTGTCCAAAATGTTGAATAATTGGTTTCTTTGTACCTAGTCGATGTATTGTTTTCAAAGCCAAGTCAACGAAAAACGTTATCCTTATTGGTTCATCAGCCAAAAAAAGTCACGTTCGATTGAGGTTGCATGGTATTGGTTTCGCACTGACGTCGCACACAAAAAAAGAAATAATTTCTCTCACAACTCAATCTACCATTTTGTGTAACAGACAGACAGACAGAGAATCGGCTATTAATACAGCGAAAATCACACAGGAGAAGAAAGCTAAATGAATGAAGTTATTAAAGAACATGTTCGATCAAAACCGCATAACGATTAAAAGAAATTAAATTATTTAAGAAAAAAGCAAAAAGAAATTTCGTTTCATGACACTCTTTTTCAACCTATCGGTTTTCAAACATTTTGATTGCCCGAAAAAAAAGTTCACCCGTCTCAGACAGTCAGGCAAGCGTTAGGATACAACACTGACAAACCGAACATGCTGCTGTGTTATGCCACAGCTGGTTTTTGCCCAAAATGTTTAATCAGTTAGTTTCTTTGTATTTAGTTGATGTATTGTTTTCAAAGCCAAGTCAACGGTGGTCCTTGGAATATAAATTTAAAGTACGTTTCAAATGAACATCGTATGTTTCTGGTGGTTACAAACTTGTAAGGATTTGATGAAAACCGGGGGTGATATATTTTGCAACTGCGAAAGTACTTAACATTTAATATAATTGGGAAAACGTTAGATATAGTGACTACGTGAGCATTTAACTTTGTATGTTATTGCATTCATTGTCTCGATACGGTGTACTGTAAAAGTATCCGTTTGGGATTAATATAAAAAATTATGACTTATGCACGGGAAGTATAATTGTGTACAGTGTGTCCACCAGAAAGTGGGCACCTAACTTTCAATAAGCATATCTTTTGTTTTTCCTGTTTGTTTTTTTTTAATTTTTATATTAACAGAAAGAAAATTGTTTGCTCTTTCTAAATATATGACCCTTTTCACAGAAAAACCAATTTTTCGGGAAATATAATCGATTTTACCATGAAACCATGACGTTAAATCAATAACGATCAATTGACTAGATTTGAACAGATGTTAACGACTCGAGTAGCATGGGAAATCATAAAAAGCTAAAATATTGTAATAAAGCTGTGTTTATACAAGGAAAACTTTACGTTTTTACAAGCTTGAAACATGAAAAATTCATTTCTAAAACTCTTTTACAAACTTTTGAAAACTTGGGAGATTTCTACCCAGAAACTGCTGTTTAAAAGCCTGACTAACAGCTACAAAACTTTTCGTCTCATGAAACTTTTCTTACAACGAAAGTTCACTGCTGGACTTGTTAACTGCATGATTGAATAAATTTCATAAAAGTTTGTTTTCTCGCTTATAAAGATTTTGGCAATGCTTGAGAATATGAAATTATTAAATAATAATAAAAAATTTAAGGTAAATTTACACAATGAAAAAGCGTTTGTGTCTTTTCAAAAAATTTCGTGACAAAATTAGCACAACACCGTCAACAGCGGTTGTTTCAACGAAACAAAAGGTTAATTAATCGTTAAAAGTCTGTTTTATTGATCATTACAAAATTAACAACCGTATCGAAACTTAATATTCTTTAAAATAAAAATTTTTATAAATAACAACTTATATTTTTGGAAAGCTCAAAAAATCCTCTTTCCAACGGTATAAAAACCGCATTATATTGTTAAAAACTCAAAAAGTTACTTGCGTTTTAAACAAGGTGCCCACTTTCTGGTGGACACACTGCAGATATTCCACTGAATAGAGCCGTTTAGGTGAAAGATCATTGCTTACCCCAGGGGAATTAATGAAATGTTGCACACAAAAAAAGAAATAATTTCTCTCACAACTCAATCTACCATTTTGTGTGACAGAAAATAAAAGATAATAAAAACAAAACGTTATCTCTATTGGTTCACCAGTCAAAATAAATCACGTTCGATTGGGGTTGCAATGTATTGGTTTCACACTGACGTCGCACCCAAAAAGGAAGTAATTTCTCTCACAACTCAATCTACCATTTTGCGTGACAGACAAACAGACAGACAGAGAATCGGCTATTCATAGATAGATATAATTTAAACTTTGATAACAATGTATAAACACAATAAAAACAAAAGAATTGTGAGCATTATCATTTTGGAATTGGGATCAGATTTGAAAACAGCTTGACGGAGTCTTCACGGTTTTTCACTTACATTAAAATTGAGTTAAACTTTCTGTAGGATTACTTTTTCAAATTAAAAGAACAATAAATTGTTCACATGAAACAATTGTCAAAAAGGTTTACAATACAACAAACAGTTTAACGAGTAATGTAACCAAGTGGCATAGTGTAGTGGTGGCGGTGTTTCAAAGCCAACTTGGAATATGCAAACCAAATAAATCTAAACTTATACAAATGAAAATCTACACATAACTTTGTTACTTTTTGTTATCTCTCAGGCCTAAGTCATACTGACGCTAATATATCTTTCAAACTGTGTAAATAGGCTTAACAAGTAATGTCAGAAAGTATTTGCTAAAAACAAAAGAAATGTGTGAACTGAAACCATACATATGTATTTTATAATCAACATAAGATTTGTTAAAGAAACTATGTAAGAGCCAAAAGAAAAAATATTAAAATAAATTAAAGCGAAAAATCTATTAGAAATCTGCTTTTCAAACTTTGATTCGAAACAAAAAATAGCTTTACATAAAAACAGTTTACATAAAAACAAGAAAAAAATACAAAAATATTTTATTGATCGTGATCACGCCAGATTTTGACAGTTAAGGAAAAAAGATACAAGCAGAACGACAATATGTAATATGGTTTTCTTGCATACACAGAAATCCAATTACATGTCCTCTAAAATGTTTTTAAAGAAAGATCTGCCAGAAATCAGTGCATTGAATAGAATTTTTTTTTTTTTTTTTACCGATTAAAAGATAATGTATTTTCTTTACAAGAATATTTAAAATTACAACTCCAAACTTTCATATTAAAATCTAAAAACAAGGTTAAAGCTGAAATACAGATCAATAAAAATAGAATTTATTGAATGAAGGATTTAGAGTTAAAACATAAACAAAAATAAAATGCATGATGGTAGAATTTCAGATTTCAGGCTGTGCTTCAAAATCCTTGTCGCTTACTTTGCTAAAACAACACAAAAGTAACGTGAAAAAGGTCTAAGCAATTTTAGCATACGAACTTCCTAAATAACATAGTATAATAAAATAATAAACTAGCATGTAGCTTTAGCTAAAAATGCCCCCGCGCTCAAGCATTTCAATTTGCAAAGACAGCAAGCTATACATTAACAGCGGAAATGAAAACAAGTTTTTGGCCGAAAAAAGAATGTTTGGGTTGATTTGGGACCTGATATGAGGCAAAGTTATATGCTTAAATATTTCCACAAAATCAGTTTTCGGCATTTCAAAACCAACTTGCAATATGCAAAACCAAATAGATCTACACTTAAACAGATAAAAATATGCACAAAACTTTGTTACTTTTCGTGATCTCTTAGGTCTAAGTTACACTACTGCTAATATACCTTTCAAAAAGTGTAAATAAGGCCTTACAAGTAATATGAGAAAGTATTTGCTACAAACAAGAGAAATGTGTGAATTGAAACCATGGATACATATTTTATAATTTTTAGAATTAAAATAAGATTTGTTAAAAACATTCTGTAAGAGCCAAAAAAAAAAAACTTTTTCAAAAAAAAAAAAATTAAAGCGAAAAATCCATTGTGTTTCAAACTTTCATTTAAAACAAAAAATAGCCAAAGTTTACATAAAAGAACAAGAAAAAAATATATAAGTTTTATTGATCATGATCACACTAGGTTTTGAAGACGGTAAGAGAAGAAAAACACGAAGAACGGCAATTTGTGATATGGCTTTCTTGTATACACAGAAATCCAATTAAAATCTTTTGAAGGCAACATCCGCCAAAAATCAGTGCATTAAACAAAATTATTGAAAGAAAAATTTAGAGTTAAAATATATACAAAATATATGGCAAAATTTTGGATTTCAAGCTGTGCTTCAAAATCCTTGTCGTTCACTTCACTAAAACAACACAAAAGTAACACGAAAAACGTCTAAGCAATTTTAGCATACGATCTTCCTAAATAACATAGTATAATATAATAATAAATTAGGAAAGAGATACGAAAAAACATTCTGTCTCTCCCACTTACAGCACCATGCTTTGAAACGGAAAAAAAGCAAAGTCAGCTAATAATTGTATTCCACCGTGTAACGTCAACACGAAAGTTGGAGGATGAAGATGATGATGATGAAGAACAAAATCGGAAACTGACATTCGCCTATCTCGTGAAACTACTATGCCTCCTCGCTCACCTACGCTCGCTGTGGGGGCAATTACAAAAGAGATACGAAAAAACATTCTGTCTTCCACCTACAGTACGATGCTTCGAAACCAGAAAAAAGCAAAGTCAACTAGAAATTGTATACTACTGTGTAACAACAACACCAAATGTTGGAGGATGATGAAGATGAAGATGATAAACAAAATCGGAAACTGACATTCGCCTATCTCGTGAAACTACTATGCCTTTATCAGTAGCAATTTGTCTACGATACAATTACCAGAATACAATGAAATATAAACATCAAAGTTAAAAAGTAAAATAAAAGGGAATGGTAAAATAAAAGCAAAACTGATCTTCTCAATGACACTATGGAGAACGTTAACCCCATTGATAGTAATTATAGATTTGCGTGATATGGTGGATGTACACCATATTGTGGAGATAAGGGAATTTGTTGAAAACTGGTTATTTGGTTCAATCGAGATGTTGTCACGTTCATTGCATATTAAATAACAACACAAACGTTTTCCTAATAATGTTTATTGTTTTGTTTCATAGATAGTGTGGAGAGCATGGTTGATACCATAACACGGCGAAAATTTTGCTTCTGATTTCTCCCACTTGCCGTTATTTTTTTCGCAAAACTCTTGTTTTTACTTACGGTATCGATTACTTAGAAGCTTAACAAATTGTTTGTATTTTTGATTTTCGGTTGCCGTGTAATGAATTGGTGAGCTGACCCCACCGTGAAGTGAACTCTACCTAATTTGAGGAGAAAGCTATCTGTCTGTTGTTCTTTTGTGTTAGTTATGGCAGAAAGAAATGATTCGTTTTGGTGCGGTAGAGAGAAACATCTAGAGAAGCTAAAGATAGTGTGGTTCAAAGAAAGGGAGGAGGATCGAAAAGATTATTCAATGGATGGGGATTTAGATGGGGGGCTCGAAAAGGTTGTGGGGAATCGTGTTCTCCTTGGTGGTCCATTAGCCGACTCTTACCTATGGGAGATTGGAAAGGCCTTTTATGAAAAACTCAGAAGAAGCCATTTGACAGGTCTTGTGCCACCTGTCACATTGTTTATGCCAACACAAGTTCTTAACTTGTTTAGCACAATCTGTGTTGGGTATAGTGCAGAGATACACTGCACTAGTCAGAAAATTGTCTTGTTTCTTGATAAAGAAGAAGGTGCTCGCAAACTCTTTCACCCAAAGAGGTTTGATGGCACTTATTTTCTATGTAAGCGAAAATATGAGAAGAAGTTGGAGAACAATACCCAAGTTTCAGTTTATGCTGGTTGTGCGAAAGTTGTGGTCTCATTGTACACACCTAATAAATTTGAATACGTTATGGCAACTAAAAGGTTGACTTCATTGTTCTTTGTGCAGAGATACAATAGTGAAGATATACCTATTGATAAATCGTTGCAGGCGCAAATGAACCAAGAGTTTGTGCCTGAAGAAGAGGGAGGAGAACGAGCAAAAGAAAGCAATGAAAAGTTAGATAATAATATAGACAAAGTATAATTTCAGGATATAGACTTATTTAGCTTTGTAAAAGTTTTAGTTGTATGTAAAGGTTAATGCTTGAAGTATATATATCTTAAGGAAGACATTACAGCAAGATATTTCTCTGCACACAAATTTCTGACACATCCAGAGTTTTTTTCGGGCAGACCGATTACACCTTGGAGTTTCTTCTTTTTTGTAGTTGAAAAAAATAACAAAATTGGGTAGTCTAATATGCGAAATGAAATATTTTGTCTTAAAAAGCCATTTCAAGCTAGAAACGTAGAAACAACAGAAGTTAATATGTGGCTCCGAAATGACCTGGGTACATCGATGGGTAAAATATGGATTCTTATGTAAAAATCAATTTAAGACTGTTTTTGAAGTGAAATTGCTAAGTAGATATTTAACAGTTATATATTAGTAGAATACATTCTTAGCTTCAGTAAACAGTACTGCTCTGAGTAAATTGTCTAAAACATTACAGAAGATATATAATGAAAACTAATTTGCAAATAATATATATATAATATATGCACCTAAATTTTTTTTTTTGTAAAATTGGAACTATAAACAGCATAGAAATTTTCTGAACGTCAAATAACATATATAAATAGTTTTCTGAAAGAATTTATTTCCACCGATTTATTTTAAAGAAAGAAAGATTTATTCCAGAAATAAATAATGACAAAAAAATGTTTTTTTTCATTAGCTACTTTTCAGAATACTTTTGAAGTCCTGGTGGTCTAATGGTTATGATGCTTTTGCGATCCAGGTTCGAATCCTGGCTGGGACATTCTGAAAATAGTAATTTTTAGTCTGTAAAGAAAGACTTTAAAGTAATATATAAAATAACTACCTTTTAAGTACATTAATTTTCGGGAGTGATCAATTTAAAAAATTTTGCAAACATTTATTTTTTTGGTTTAATGGATAAGAAAATTTCGCAAGCAATAATTGAAATAAAAATTTTCGCGAACATTTATTATATTTAAATTCTACTCGTCTAGCATTGTAATTACTGATAGGGAGAAGTTTATATTGAAACAGTAGTTTTTCTATTGAAGCAAAACTTTTTTTCTTTTCTAAAAATTAGCATTTGGAAAGATTTTGCGAAAATTTGATGTTCAGGAAAATTAATGTATATACTTAAGGTATGATAACTATATCATAACTATAACTATTTATTGAAATTGCAATGTAAATTTATACTCTTTCCTACATTTTAGTTTAGTTAAAAGAAAGATGCCCTTCCAGGCGTCTCTTTAAAATTTCCTTATTTCCTGTTGTTGACAGGTTTCGTTTCTTCAATTCTTCTCGAAGCTGATTCACATTCAATCTTGCTGGAACAACATTTTCAGGGTTCAAGTTTTTGTTATTTAATTTATGTTCCTTATCCATATGTGATTTAAGAAAAACTGAATCTGGAAATCGTGAATTACATAATGTGCACGTGATAGGTTTGTAAATATTGATTACGTTATCTGTTAATTTTCCAAATTCTGCACACTCCAGCACCAACATGCCTTTCTTGCAAATATTACAAATATCTTCGTTTGCACCTAACATTCGAGAACAAGTACAGTAGTCGAATTCGTCATCTAGATTTGGCACACGTGATTGATAATGTGAATGATATGCAGGTTTAAGATTTGGTAAATGATATGGCACATAGAAATTTCTGATGAAACTGGATCGCATCAGTTGATACCATTTTCCTGTTTTGTCTTCATTGTTTGAACGATTTGAGTTTGACTTCAACTCCTGCTTTATAGCTGCATGTTTGGATTCTTTACTTTGCATGGTAAGAATCCCATATCCAACCTCATAATCCTTGAACAGAGATTTAGTGTTATATGGTATGATATATCCCATTGTCCAAACGGTGATGTTACAGTGATTTGAAAAAAACAAAGCATAAATATTGAAATATTGTGTGCATAGTTTTTCTATCCAATCAGGGTAATCTATCTCGGTTACATTCACTCTGTTTATTTGAGAACCAATGTCTCTCAAAAGTTGATTCAGCTTTGATAATGCCATTCGCGTAATGATTTCAGCCTCATTTTCATTCTCTTTTTCCAGGGCATCTATAAGACGGTAGCCATAACGTGCAAGACTGATTGCTTGTGATCCGATGAGGCGGATGGTTATACTTTTCATGCGAGAAGAAACAGTATCGTAATGTTCCCTCAAAATCTTGGCAATCTGCTTAAGGCCACAGCCATTGCTTGATTTTGGTAAAGTAAGGACATTTTCCAGTTTGTCAAACAAATCCTTCGTACAGATTCAAGATACATAAGATTGAGAAAATGCTGCCAGCTATTGATTTCAAGGTGCAATGGATCCGGTCGTTGTCTGTTTGCGTAAATACCAATGCGTGGCTCTCCCAATTGACGTATTCCTTTTGAAGCCATAAATTCCAATTGCTTGTCATGTCTTGCTTTATCACTGCAATTCCCTGGAACAGTTTTAAGAAAGTCATTTAACTGCTTGATTTCAGATTCACGTGAATTTTCTGTTGGGATTTTTTATATGCATGTAGAGTCCAGACCAACTTTACCACCAATTTTGGAAAGATCGCCTTTGTGGACATTGGCGAAAGGAGATGGATATGTTGAGCTGGCAGGCAGAACATTATTGGCCCAAATTTGCCATGACTGGTCTGCTGATGGTTGAAACTCCACGGTCACTTTCTCTCCATCTATAGTGAGTGTGTTGCTTTCAATCAACATCATTTCTTCGCAGTGTTGTTTCCATAAATCTGAGCAAATCTGGGCCTTTTCATCAACGCTTGCAGTGTGAAGAAAATAATGGAATTCACGGCTACGTATTCTTGATCCAAAGTTCCAAAGTGTCAATGATCCAATAGTCATTGTCTTCTCTTTACTTTCTGGTGCTCCATCATCAGCAAATTCAAAAATGAAATGATTTTTTATTCCATTAAACCACAATAAATTGCTTTGAAGCTGTGGAACTTTCAGGTGCAAATCACATATCATGGTACACAATGTAGAAACTGTTCGTGCTACTCCAGAATATCCAGACATGATGTGTATTTCCCCAATATCAATATTTTGGATGAACTTTTCTACCTTCCCATGTGAGATAAAAGCAGTTTTCAAAGCTAAATTATATTCACCATATTTGACAGGGGAAACAATACCATTGGAATCAGCACTGAATGCCGGTTTTTGAATGGAGCATACAGAGTTATACTTTCTGCGTGAAAGGTGTGATAGATATTTTGTGGCGACAGCCTTCTTGATTGCAGTGTCACTTTTCTCAATTGCCTTATTGAATTTACCATGTAACTTTTCAATAAATTTCCCACGTTTAAATTTCAGTAGCAACTCCTCTAAATGCGACGAACCAACAGCATTGGTCAAATAGTCCCAAGCTCCATAAACTGCAGCTTCTTTCCCACCATGAATGTACTCTAATATATTTTTGGTTTCATTTCGCCTCCTGTATCTTGTCGAGCTCTTGACATCATTAATCATATTTTCATCAGTAGGATTTTTTTGACGCTTAGTTACGCTATAGTCCTTTTGTTCAAGGAGCAGATTCAACTTTTCATATTTTTTGGACAACCTGTCCGTTTTTCTCCGAAGTTCGTCCTCAATTTCCTTTAACTGTTCATTGGTACTTTCTAAAATTATCAGAATAATAGAATATTTTGAGAGAAAAAAAAAGCATAATTTTTTACATGTACCTTTAAGGTACTAATTTTCGCGCGTACTTATTTTCTCGCATCAAGAAAAAATTTTTTTTGCGCGTATTAATTTTCGCACACTATATTAATTTTTTCTAGGCATACAAATAAAAATGAAGAAATTTTTAAAGATAAATGCCACTTTCTTTCCAAAAACAAAAAATATGGTAATAATTTTCGTGCACTCCCTGCTGACTGCGCATAATTTCAGTATTAAATTTTTGGGCCTCTGCGCGAAATTGTGCGAAAATTGGTATGCGCGAAAATTAGTACCTTAAGTTAGCCGATTTTTCAATGTTCTCTACGCGCAATGATTTGATTCAATAATTGATTAACAAAAACGTGTGAGCTGAAAACGTATAAAAGAGCAATTTTAAATTATGGTAATTCTAAGTTTGAATTTTGTGACGCAGCTATGAGACCGAAAAGGCAGTTGAGAAACAAAACTTTAAAGGCTGCCTTGAGGGCCTACATTGCTACACCTTTAATAACAACCTATGAAGCTATCGGTGTCAGAGCGTTATTAAAGGATGACCAAGATAATATATGGGAGAAGCGAAGGGTGTTGGAAATGGCTTTGGAAGCCGATGAGTACATAGTTGCATTTTTTTCTTGCATCACTGCTGTTGAGTTAAAAAAACGACAACCAAAGCGTAAAAGAAAAGGAGAAGAGTCAGAAAGTGAAGACGAAGACCAAGAGGAGCAACAAGATGACATTGATATAAATCCCGGAATATCATTTTGGGTTGTTTTTAATTGGCCTCAGTATGGCTTATCGGCTTACGAAGATCGTGTTTCGAAACTTTTCGTTGAATCAGGTGTGGAATTGGAAAGTTGTAAAGCTGTAAGGAGCAGAGGTATGTGTTTAAAATCAGCTTTCATTAAAGTTCATTTATTCCCTGTTCAATGAAATGAAAATAGTAATGACTTTGAAAATACTTTCTGCATTTTTTTCCCTCTGTGGCAGGTGCAAAGAGTTTAAGTGAGCATTCCACAGCGTCATTATTCATTGTGCTGAAAGACCATGATTGCGAGCATGCACAAAGAATAACAGCAATGGCACAAACTCGGTCGGTAAAAAAAAGTGCCGAGGATCAAGGTTACTCAATGAGATACGTTTCCTTACAAGACGGAGAAGATTACTCAAACTATCCAGCCCAGCTTTATTTGACCGAAAGGCTAGATGAAAAAGTTGCAAATGAAGTAAGGAGCGGATTGCAGAAAATGAAACACCTATCTTTAAAGTTAAAGCTGGTAGACCATGCAACAGTAGGTAAGATTTGCAGTTTATACACTGTTTACAATCTCTTGTCTTTATTTTATGATTAATGTCTTATCACTTGTTTCAAATTTTGAAGATTAACAATGCTTCTAACTTAAATGTAACTTTGCAAAATACATTGTATACTTGTTGTTTATTTGCTTAACAGATTTTTAAATATCATGGCCGTTATTGTTGTTATAAATCGTTTTTACTTTAGGAAACACAGTACAAACTCCAGCACAATCTCGACCAACTTCAAAGTTTATGCAATCAGTAGATGTTGTGCGTAGATATATGGAAATGTATAACTTTGGTTTGCGAGATGGGTCAGTCTACGTAAAAACCAAAGATGCCGTTTTCACACATTCCTTTTGTTGCAGCATCAGAAAGTTTCTTTTGCATATGCTTGGACATCCGGAGGTTGCCGATCAAATTGCCACATTTGTAAACCCGCTATGTAATTTGTTAGAGCAAGAAGGATGCCGTTTATTGAAGCCTTTCCAAATCGATTACAACTTTATTGAAGTTTTGCCTCCAGGTACCTGCTTCAATATCGAGAAGAAACGATTTGAAATGAATCCAGATAATCTTAAAGGATCACCAAGAGCTTTCGTTAAATATCGATACCAGCAAGGGATTGTCCCAAAGCCAAAGCCGTTTATTGAAGGTAAAAATTTGCTAAAATGAGAGATCGTTAAACATTATCGTTTTATGAAAGTTTTTGAATTATTGAATTTTGAATTAAGTCTTTTGAATTATTGATTCTTCGGACGAATGCTTAACTTATGATACTTTATACTTGCAGGAGTAGAAAACAGTATTCCAAACCCAGTTGAAAGAAAGTTGTTTTATCAGAAATATTATCAGCTTTTGTGCCATGGAAATTTCCCAATGAAAGAGCCGAAACTAATGCTGCTTGGGCCACCTGATAGCGGCAAAACAAGTTGGTTTTCACCTTTTGAAGGTAAGTATTGCTCAAAGACGAGAATAAAGAATATACATATTTCGTGCGTATCGACAACTTGTACCTAAAAAAAATAATCGTCGTAATCTTTTCTTAGGAATCATTCCATCAAAGTATATCGCTGGAGTAGTAAGCGATGGTAGATTTTCTGGCCACTTAATAACCTCGAACACACAAATAGTTTTCATGGACGAATGGACGTCAAACAGCTTGAGTTGTGAAGACGCTAAAAGAATACTACAAGGTAAGAGCAGCATAACACAACCAAAGACGCATAGACAGATTTTAGTACTTGATTATTTCAGAAAGGAAAAAATGCAGTTTAATACAGTTCGTTCCCAGTCCAATTTTCATAGAATCCAGTCTTTCCAAAATGGAATGCAAACTTTGCCGTGCTTGTAACAGTTTGTAACACCTTAGCCTATCTAGTAACGCCTTGTAACACGAATTCACTAAAGAAAAATGTTTAGCAATACTGTAGTTTGATACAATTCGTTCCCAGTCCGATTTGCATAGAATCAAGTCTTTCCAAAAGGGATTGCAAGTACCTTTTTTAGTACCTTCTTGACATGACATATTTATTTTTTGATTTTATTTTTTTCAGTATTGTTACTATAGTTTATTGTATATATTCTTTATCTAGGTGGTTATTTTATTGTTCCGCAAAAACATAAAGAGGCAAGTAGGGTGAATTATAAATCTGGATTCTTTATCACAACAAATGTTTATCCAGATTTTGGAAATGAGACAGATTGTGAAGCAATTCGAAAGAGATTAAGTGTCTTTACAACTAAAGCATTATCCAGAAAAGACAGCAGTGTCACTCGTAAGTGGCTTTGTTAGTTCATCTCTGATAGTTCACTCATAAATCCTTAGTGTAACATCAGTAATGTCAAATATTTTGCCCTGTTTCGTAAGCTTTTTATGTTTCTAAATTCACGTTTCAGGTTGGCTTAGAATTCATTGCATGGATGTGTTTCATTTTCTGAGCAACGAGCTACGCAATACACCTTTGTTTCAGAGCTCCGAAGCAGGTTCTTCGTTTGTAGATGAAGGTGCCGTTTACAATGATTTCGATAACGATCTTGCAACACTTCTTCTTAATGATTCTTGGGATGATTTCAGATTTTCCCAGTCGTCAAATGCACAAGAAACATTTGTTTTGACAAAAGATATTGTCCCTCAAGACCTTGTTGAGAAAGCCATATTAGATGCCGATAAAGAAGAAGGAATCTTGGCGGAGCATCTATCTTTTGATAGTAGCTCTTTCGATTGCAGTAGCGCTGCTGACGACGCAAGCTACATAAAAAAGGTATACGACCTAGCCACCTGTCAGCCAGATGCGTGGAAGAATTTTGAAGTGTCTGACGAAGCTGTTAAGATTTTTGAAATGCGTCAAAGAACGGACTGGCAAGGTCCAGATAGCGTTTACGATGCATGGCTTCTATCGAACAAAGACCGAAGATCTTGGTTTCGATACGATATTTTTTTCAAAACATATCCAAACTACGAATCAATCCGGAAACAATTGCGTGAACAGATACACGGTGCCGACGATCCTGAGGAAGATCAAGCGTGCAGTACTTGTGGTGGGGAGGATGTGGATCTTTTCAATCCTATCAGTGATGCAGAAGATGTGAAACCGGACTTTCAGCTATTCGAAATTAAGATATTGCCTACATATACCATAGTCATTAGCAGCGATAGTGATTAGTTATTGCAAAAAAAAAACATTGTATTGAACCTACCTCTCAGTGTTTTTTATTATCCATCAGTCCCCTATCTTTGTAAAACAATGTAACCGCTTATAACATCTTAGCCTCTCTAGTAACGCCTTGTAACACGATTTTACAAAACAAAAATGTTTACCATTATTGTGGTTTGACACAGTTATTTCCCAGTCCATTATGCTAGAACCAAGTCTTTCTAAATGGGATTGGGAAGTTTTACAGCATTATACTTTTATACAGTCCGTTCCCAATTCATTGTGATAGAGTCCAACCATTCGAAAAGAGATACAAGTTGTCCTTTGCTTGTAACCCCTTGTAACACCTTAGCCTATCTAGTAACGCCTTGTAGCACCATTTCAGAAAAGAAAAAATTCTTGGCTATATTAGAGTTTGATACAGTTTGTTTCCAGTCCATTCTGTTAGGGTCCAGTCTCTTCAAATGAGATTGCAAAGTTTGCCGCGTTTAGTGCCGGGGAATATTTTTATTTTCAGAAATGTGTTACAAAAAGTTACTAGATAGGCTAAGGTGTTACAAGCGGTTAAAAGCACGGCAAAATTTCCAATCTCCTTTTGGAGACTGGAATCTATGAAAAAGGACTGGGAACGAACTGTATGAAACTACAATACTGCAAAACTTCGCAATCCCTTATGAAAATGTGCCGTGCTTGTAACCCCTTGTAACACCTTAGCCTATCTAGTAACGCCTTGTAACACCATTTCAGAAAAGAAAAATTCTTGGCTATATTAGAGTTTGATACAGTTTGTTTCCAGTCCATTCTGTTAGGGTCCAGTCTCTGCAAAAGCTATTGGAAAGTTTGCCATGCTTGTAACACCTTGTAACCCCTTGTAACACCTTAGCCTATCTAGTAACGCTGTGTAACACAATTTCAGAAAAGAAAACTGTTTAGCAATATTATAGTTTGATACAGTTCGTTCCCAATCTATTCTGCTAGATTCCAGTCTTTCATAAGAGATTAGAAATTTTGCCGTGCTTGTAACCCCTTGTAACACCTTAGCCTATCTAGTAACGCATTGTAACACCATTTCAGAAAAGAAAAATGCTTGGCTATATTATAGTTTGATACAGTTTGTTTCCAGTCCCTTCTGTTAGGGTCCAGTCTCTTCAAATGAGATTGCAAAGTTTGCCGCGTTTATTGCCGCGGAATATTTTTTATCTTCAGAAATGTGTTACAACAAGTTACTAGATAGGCTAAGGTGTTACAATGTGTTACAAGCACGGCAATTTTTCTAATCTCTTGTGAAGAGACTGGACCCTAGCAGAATGGACTGGGAATGAACTGTATCAAACTATAATATTGCTAGACATTTTTCTTTTCTGAAATGGTGTTACAAGGCGTTACTAGATAGGCTAAGGTGTTACAAGGGGTTACAAGGTGTTACAAAGATCAAGTGGGTCACTGTAAAAGCGAGATCATTTTATTAATCCACCTTTCTATGCGCATTTGAAAGATCATGGTCGATGAGCTAACTGATACACAGTTGCTGCAGCATTTGGACAGTCCAATTTCCATTTTTGATGAAGAAGACATCCTGGGTCAAATATTACGTAGAGATTCTGCAACTCCCCCGGAGCCGTTTGAGCGGATCAAAAACCAATGGCCTTATTCTGATGAAGAAGGCGTATTTTCCTCTCAGGTGGAGGTTGCTGACAATGATATAAAAAGTAAGATCGTGATGGTAAATTCATTTAATTTTTAGAATAGAATAAAAATAATTTTTTTTATTTTTTAAATCATGTTATTGTTTACTTATATTCAACTATTTTTATTCAATTATATATGTCTTTAATTTTATTTGTTTGTTTAGATTCTCTTTTAAACAATTGCTTTCTTTTAGATTCAAATAGAAACGAACCTGACAGTTCAAATGAAAAGCAAGACAAAGATTGGAATAATTTAGTTTTTATAGAACCCAACGAAATGGTCGAAAATTACATTGTAATTTATGAGGAATCTGAAGAGGAACATAGTAAATAAATATGATAACCATTTTATTTTGATAAGGGAAGAATTGAAGGTTGATCAAAAGTTAAGGATCACTAAGGTATTCAATTTAAATTCATTTTCAACTAAAGTATACATGTGCTTCATACAGCCGAAATACTTTTGAAATATTCTTCTGCGTTACGTTTATATGCCTGAGATTCCGAGCGCATTCTCAGCGTGTCCTTGTTACGACACGAATGAAACAAGTATTCGGGATCTTTTAGTATTAATGTCCAAAATCCCTTGCCATATTTTGCAATGCCTTTACACAAACAAACGTCTTCTTCCTTTGTGAATTTTACCCGCGTTTTGGTTTGTTCATTTACAACTTCTTTCTTCAAATTCACGTCAGAATTTATAAGTGGTACAAGCGCTCGATCTACATGCAAGTCGGTAGTGGCAGAGCTATCTAAGTTAGCTGGAATGGTATTCGTTATTGTTACATCGTCGTCGTCGTTAGCCTTGCCAACAGCTTGTTCAGATGAACTACTGCAGGGCTGTGACATTATCGTTTCTGCTTGATCGAGTACTTGCTGATCGAATGTACGCGCCGTGTTGTTGATTGATCTTAAAACGTCCATCATGCCTGCACTCACTTCCTTTCGTTTATCACCAATCAGTTTCTCCATGCATTGCTTGCTGCGTGAAGCAACGTCTCTTGACAAACTCTTTTGATAAGCCACTTTGGCCACGTGAGAACTGTGCTTTTGGTCACGTGAAACAATTTCTCTTTCCGATTGGCTGAGTCTCTCAGCACTTTCCGTCTCCACAATTTGCCGATAGCGAGTCGGGTGTATGTATTTCCCAATAGCCTCGTGAACGAGGACGCTCATGGCTGACGAGAAGGCGGTGTATTGTTTCCCCTTGTTTGTAACGAGCAAATAGTCACAGTTTGGATTTAGTTTCGGTCGCACTAACTGGATATAGAAATCGAGAATCTCCATAGTTTCGGAATCGAGAATTACAGTGTCAAATAGATATCTTTCGGCAGTTTTAAATTCCTTTTGGTCGATGTAACCTCCATTGGTCTTTGCTTTATCAATCATTTCTATGGTTAAGTATTGATAGGTCATTGGTCTGGAGCACTTAACACGAACAAATAAATACGTAGCAATGAATCTCGTTGCAAACGCCAGTTGAGATGCCGACACGTTTCGTTGGTCTCTGCATTCTTGTAGGATGTCTCGAAAACGATTGATGTGGTATGGGATGACGTTTTCCATTTCCTCTAAGCTCGCCCAACTGTTTCGAGCAACGAGTGTCTCCAAATCCAGGTTTCGACAATACTCGAGTCTCTTTCTCTTTCCGAGATTTTCTTTACCACGTCGTATGTAAACTTCGGTGACGGCAAAACAACGTAAAGTGCTGTCGGAGACACCGTTCGCTTTTCGAAAGTCTAGTATGTCTGATATTGATTTTAAGTAATTTAACGACGCCGAACAACTTAGTTTCCAGTTTTCTTCAAGTATTTTAAGGAAGTCCATAATGATGGAGGGTGTACCCAAGCAACAATCGACGAATTCTTCGGTTAAACACGATTCCGATTCCAGGTCGTCTACACTAGCCATTAAAAACTTCATACATCGTTGTGCACTTTGCTTTGCTTCTTTTTCAGACTTCCCTCCTCCGCATGGTGTACGCAGCCAGTTCAAAAACGTCTTTCCAATACCATCGTTTATAGAAAAGGAAGGCTTGTGTGCCGTACATACTTTCTTTCTGATTGGCTGTTGTGCTTCGATTTCTTCCCTTTTGATATCTGGAGCTTCGTCAAAATAGTAATACCAACAATGCTTGGCATCGATATGCTTGCGTAAACCTCGACTGCTTTTAAAACCAATGTGTAGGCAATTTTGCACAGGGCAGATGTAAATATTTCTATCGTTTGGACGTAATACCAACTTTCTCTTGTGTTTAGCAGCGCCATTGATTCCAACCCAGTTCACAACTAATGTTCTCTTCGACATTTTAAAAACTTTTTTATTTTATTTAAAAACTTTTTTATTTTATTTAAAAACATTTTTTATTTTATTTAAAAACATTTTTTATATTTTCAAACATATAACTTTTAACTTAACGATTTACACAAATAAAAAACGAATACTTAGTTCTTTAAACTTGAATGACATAATTATACCGTAGTGCGTTTCACAGGAGAGTCATTTATTCATTCCTTTTGACAAAGGAACAATGTTTTCCTTTTAAGTGGTATACACAAACTGTTCCATTACAAAAAGAATAGTTCGTGCCTTATGTAGTGAACAATCAAGACTTAATTAAAAGGAAACATTTTGGAGTGCGCGATGGAACAAAACGATCCTGTTAAGGCACTCCATATTGATCTCTACAGTAGTGAACAAACTTTTCATTCACAAGAGAACAAGAGTGCACGATTTGTATAACAATGAAACACGGAGAACGTTATAGACTATTAAGGAACAATTAAGCGTGTCAAACTCTGTTCATTGACAGTTCACTGTCAAAATATTCTCAAGGGTCTTTCAACAAGAGTTTGAATGGGACAAATGACCCGAGTAAAAATTATAAAGCTACAATAAGTTAGTCGATTTTGCAATGTTCCCTACGTGCAATAATTTGATTCAAATATAAGTTAACGAAAACGTGTGAGCTGAAAGATTTTGTATTAAAAGAGGAGTTTTAAATTATGATATATTAAATTTGGGATTTTAGGTATGGCTTAGCAATGAAATGGAAAAGACAGTTTTAATTTTACAATGGTTATATTTTAGAAAGGTTATGTTAACTCTACCTCATTGTTCAACTTGACATTCACTTTCGGAGTTTGTGTTGTCAAGAAACCATTAGCAACGCTTTCCTCGTTCTGAAAACGAGCCTCTCTTTCGTTAAATGTCGGTCACGTCTCTTTGGATTGCAGTGTGACGTTATCATTGCGGCACATGTCATTAGAGGACGTTCAAATTGACTAAGTATAGCGCAAAAATCAACACATTGGCATATTATGTGGAAGCCCGTTTTATTGAATGGAAGCCCGTGGGAAGCCCGTGAGAAGCCCGTGGTTTTATGATGGTTTTCACTGGAAGCCCAGAAGCCCGTCCTTTTGACAGAATTTCTAATTTAGTTGTAGCCTGTTTCCACTTCAATGTTGTGTCCAGGCTGTGATCGATATTTTTATTTTTTCAAAAAAGGACGGGCTTCTGGGCTTCTGGTCAAACTCTTGTAAAAAGGACGGGCTTCCCACGGGCTTCCGCGGGCTTCCATTCCAATCGTTATATTTTAAAAAGCTTTTGTTAGCTCTATGTTTTGAGTCAACTTGACATTCAGTTTCGAAGTTTGTGTTGTCAAGAAACCATTAGCAACGCTTGCCTCGTTTTGAAAACGTGCCTCTCTTTCGTTATATGTCGGTCACGTCTCTTTGGATTGCAAAGTGACGTTACCATTGCTGCGCATGCCATTAGAGGACGTTCAAATTGACTAAGTGTAGCGTAGAAATCAACACATTGGCTTATTATATGGAAGCCCGTCTTTTTGAATGAAAGCCCGTGGGAAGCCCGTGGGAAGCCCGTCCTTTTCATAAGGGTTTGACCAGAAGCGCAGAACCCCGTCCTTTTCACAGCATTTATAAAACTGAACATAGCCTGTGCATCTACTTTTAACAAGAATCCAGGCTGCGACAGATATTAGTTGGTGTGCAAAAAAGACGGGCTTCTGGGCTTCTGGTCAAACTCTTATAAAAAAGACGGGCTTCCGACGGGCTTCCGCGGGCTTCCACGGGCTTCTGTTATAAGGTGCATTTGGCAAAGGTTATGTTGACTCTATATCATCTAACACCTTGACTTTAATTTTGCACATGTCTTTGATTATAAAAGCACCTAGCAACGATAACCTCGTTTTGAATCTGAACCCCGTTTTGGTTATAACCGGTCCCGTTTACTTAGACAGTTTAATTGGAATCATTATTGGTGCGGATGTTACATGAACACTTCAAAATTGACATAATGTGGAGCGGAGATTGGCAAATAGGCGTGTAATGTGGAAGCCCGTCTTTTTGAATGGAAGCCCGTGGGAAGCCCGTCCTTTTCATAAGGGTTTGACCAGAAGCCCAGAAGCCCAGAAGCCCGTCCTTTTCACAGCATTTATAAAACTGAACATAGCCTGTGCATCTACTTTTAACAAGAATCCAGGCTGCGACAGATATTAGTATGTGTGCAAAAAAGACGGGCTTCTGGGCTTCTGGTCAAACTCTTATAAAAAAGACGGGCTTCCCACGGGCTTCCACGGGCTTCCACGGGCTTCTGTTATAAGGTGCATTTGGCAAAGGTTATGTTGACTCTATATCATCTAACACCTTGACTTTAATTTTGCACATGTCTTTGATTATAAAAGCGCCTAGCAACGATAACCTCGTTTCTAATCCAAGCCTCGTTTTGGTTATAACCGGTCCCGTTTACTTAGACAGTTTAATTGGAATCATTATTGGTGCGGATGTTACATGAACACTTCAAAATTGACATAATGTGGAGCGGAGATTGGCAAATAGGCGCGTAATGTGGAAGCCCGTCTTTTTGAATGGAAGCCCGTGGGAAGCCCGTGAGAAGCCCGTCTTTTTTATAAGGGTTTGACCAGAAGCCCTGAAGCCCGTCTTTTTCACAGCATTCATAAAACTAAAACACAGCCTGTGCGTAGACCTATAAAAAGAATCCAGGCTGTGGAAAATATTAGTTGGTGTGCAAAAAGGACGGGCTTCTGGGCTTCCGGTCAAATCCTTATAAAAAGGACGGGCTTCCCACGGGCTTCCACGGGCTTCCACAGAAAAAGACGGGCCACCACTATTTTGGAAAGCATGAGTAGCAAAACTGACATTTAAAATTTCAACAATCAACTTTGATTATCCCCATTGACAACCACGGCCTCGCTTTCATACCAAGCTTCGTTTTCAAGATGCATGTTAAAAGTACACATGTCAGCAAACATTAGTGTGAGCAATGACGTGAAAGCCTATTGGACACCTCAAAGTAAATTCACCATGTCTACCACTATTTGAAGATGTTTTAGTAGCAAAGTTGACTTTTGCTCTTTGAAGCATCAACTTTGATCATCTGCGGTCAACTAAAACTAGGGTTAGGGTTTCTTAGATTGGCTTGAAGGAGAGTGCGTCGTCCCTCCATCGCCAAAATATTTTGAATGGTATAAGTAGCAAAGCCGACTTATATACATGAAAGCATCAACTTTGACAAACATCTTTTTTTTTGAAATCAGTCATCCTTAACAGATGTGAGTATATATAAAAAATATTTCAGCTCTCTGAATTTCTTTCTTTAACGATGTCTGAAATGTCAGAGGAAGTACTGGCAAAGTTATTTGAAAGCCCAGCGGAGGTGTACAGTAGTGAGGAAAGGTTGGCACAGGTTATTGCGGACGTGTTGTCTCCCCCTAAAGCACAATCGTTTTTTGTTATCAGTTCAGACGAAGAAGAACAAAGTCAAAGTAAGCAAGGTTATGTAAAGTCTATGAACACATTTACTTTTAAGTATTATCATTTGCTCCTTTTGCATTCCCTTCTAGGATATGTAGGGACGGAGTTCTTCTACAATGTTGTAGCCATGAAAGATGACAAAGTACTTGAAGAGTACATCATCTACTTTCAAAACAACCAAGTGAAAGGTAAAAGATGCATGTTAGAACTTGACAAGTTATACAAGCATTATACCAGTACGTGTTATTTAACTTAAAATCATTTTATATAGATTCCGACAGTAAAAAATGAGGAGTGCATTGTCCCTCCTCCGCCGAACGACTTTGTATCTGAAGAAGAACAAAACAAAGAAAAGTAACTTTGAAATTGAACGGTGTTTTCTTTTTTTAATACAAGATCAAGAAATACAATACAAAAGAATCATCATTATCTAATTTCCTGAGGGGCTAGTATTGCGTTTGAATGCCAAAGATTCCGAACGCACCCTAAGCGAGTCTTTGTTTCTGCAAGGATGAAACGAGTATTCCGAGTCCTTTAGTATGCGAGACCAGCAACCTTTGCCGTACTTTGAGATGCCTCTGCACAAATACAAGTCTTCCTCTTTCGTAAATTTCACCCGAGTTTGTTTGGTTTGTTCGTTGACGACTTCTCGTTTTAACTGCACGTCCGAACTGATCAAAGACACCAACGATTGATTTCGTTGTTGTAAATTCTTTGTAACGTCTTTTCCGGCAGTAGACGGGATAGTGCCCGTTATTGTTATGTCGTCATCGTTGTCGTTACCATCGACGATCACTTGCGATGACGAGCTAGTGCACGGTTGTTGTGATAAAATCGTTTCGGCTTGATTGAGTACACGTTGATCGAATGTACGAGCTGTGTCGTTTATCGTCCGTAAAACGTCCATCATGTCTGCACTCACTTCTTTTCGTTTATTACCGACCAGCTTTTCCATGCATTGTCTGCTACGCGAAGCAACGTCTCTGGACAGATTCTTTTGATACGACACCTTCGCCACGTGCGAACTGTGCTTTTGGTCTCGTGAAACAACTTCTCGTTCGGACGGAGTCAATCTTTCCGCACTCTCTGTTTCGACGATCTGACGATAACGAGTTGGATTGATGTACTTTCCGATGGCTTCGTGAACGAGAATGCTCATCGCAGTCGAGAATGCAGTGTATTGTTTACCTTTGTTTGTGACCAACAAGTAATCGCAACTCGGGTTCAGTTTCGGTCGTACTAAGTCAATATAAAAATCAAGAATTTCTAAAGTCTCAGAGTCTAAAATAACAGTATCAAACAAATACCTATCGGCAGTTTTGAATTCTTTCTGATCGACGAAACCTCCGTTTGTCTTTGCCTTTTCTATCATTTCGATGGTCAAGTACTGATAAGTCATCGGTCTGGAGCATTTGACACGCACGAATAGATAGGTAGCGACAAATCTCGTTGCAAATGCCAGTTGCGATACGGACGGACTTCTTTGGGCGTCTTTACACTCCTGCAAAACGTCCCGAAAACGACAAATGTGATAAGGGATAACGTTTTCCATTTCTTCCATAGTCGCCCAACTATTTCTTGCAATCAACGTTTCCAAATCGAGGTTGCGAGAATATTCCAGTCTCTTTTTCTTGCCCAGATTTTCTTTACCACGTCTTATGTATACTTCGGTCACGGCAAAACAACGCAAAGTACTGTCGGACACACCGTGGGCCTTTCGAAAATCCAATATGTCTGATATCGACTTTAAGTAATTTAAGGACGCCGAACTGGTAATTTTCCAATCTTCTTCCAGCATTTTCAGGAAATCCATGATGATGGAGGGCGTACCCAAGCAACAGTCGACAAATTCTTCCGTTAAAACAGATTCGGATTCGACATCGTCAATGCTGGCCATAAGAAACTTCATACATCTTTGTGCACATTGTTTCGCTTCTTTCTCGGATTTTCCTCCACCACAGGGCGTACAAAGCCACTCCAAGAAGTCCTTTCCAATGCCTTCGTTTACGGAAAATGCAGGCTTGTTGGCTGTGCAAATTTTCTTTTTCGTCGGTTGATAGGCGACTACTTCTTCCCTCTTCACGTCTGGTGCTTCGTCAAAATAATAATACCAACCGTGCTTCTTATCGATATGCTTCCGTAATCCTCGACTGCTTTTGAAGCCAACGTGCAAACAGTTCTTTACTGGACAAATGTAGATGTTCGTATCACTAGGTCGCAATATCAACTTCCTTTTGTGTCTGGCTGCTCCATTGATTCCGACCCAGTTGACGAAAAGTGTTCTTTTTGACATCTTTTTATTTTGTAATCGATTAATTCCTCTCTTCTCCTTGTCATTTCTGTTCTTTAAACATCAGTCAACATTTTATACAATGTTTAACGAATCACAAGAGAGTAATTTGTTTGTTCTTTCCACCAAAGAATGATCAATTCTTTTTGAAGAATAGAATCATTTGTTCTCTTTAAAACAGAATAGTTTGGTCCATATAAGTGAGAACAATATGAGAACGGCAAAGCGGAACATTTTGTTAACAATTAAGCGCGTTATCAGGAACAAATAGGTCGTTTTCAGGCACTCCGTTTTACTCTCCGCTGAACGGAACAAATCTGTCAATCCCAAAGGAACAAGAGTGCACGAAATGTACAACCATTATTTATAAAGAACACATTAGATCATTAAAGAACAATTAAGCGTTTAAAGCTGTGTTCATTCTGTGTTCACTGAAAATCTATTCTCAAGGGGAACCGAGCATGAAATTCACCGTAAATAACTTAACGAGTGAAAAGTATAAAGCTACGTTAAGTTAGCTGAATAAAATCAGTTCACTGCGCGATTCGAGTGTTACTTGTGTATTGAATTGTAAGAAATTAGTATTTTAAAAATATGGTGACACCATTCAATTTAAATAAACCGACGAACTGGTTTAGGCGAAATGCTGGTACAGCGGTAAGTAATTCTGATTTATTCATTTTGATTTTTGAACGTAATTTATTTGTTTATTGACATTTACTGATTTTTCGAATTGGTTTTAATTTTGTCGCCAGGTCCCTTCTTCATCGACCGTTCCTGTTTCATGCCCTGACAGTACTGGGCAGGGAGATGCTAACTTCGAAGAGGACGTTGGAGATAAATGATTTTATTGCCTAACATAAAAGGTGTGGAATTATTTGTGTCGTGCATAACGTTTACAACCAGCCATGCCGAAAGTGGGCGCAACAACAGCGTAAATGTTGGCATTACGTGTTTAGTTGGTGAATTTGATTTGACAGCATTGTCGTTAAGGTAATTTCTAAATCCTTTTCTATCTTGAAATGCAATAAATTCATTCCACATCAAAATTTTGTACGTGTAAGTTAATGAATTTCCTTTTGTAGTGACATCGTCTGAAAGTCCTGATTCAGAAACTTAAAAGATCGTTTTTAGCAACGTGAAGCAAAAGAAGAAAAGATATTAGAAACTCTGTTGACGGTGTACGAAAGGGCGTTTTCCAGTCAGCCACGTAAACAGTTACATCTATCACTCCGAGGTACCAGTCATGATTCAATGAAGCAAATAGAAGAAGAGAAGGGTAATTTAGAAGGTAAAGAGACCGACGTTACGACGAATGGATGCTTGCGAAAGGGCAAAACCCAACAATCTTCAAAACAGAGCTACTTTTTAGAACATATCCATCGCAAGGTTCGCCAGCGATTCAGATTGCGCATCAATGAAAGAATGAAACGGAAAAAGACACAAAAAACACGATCTGTACCTAGTATACAAAACGTTTTGAAAATGTAAAACTATCGGGAGGGTGGGAGTTATTTAATACCTAGAACCCTATCTAATCCCCAGTCCAACACCACAACAATGCCTAGTTTTCAGACTCTTTCTAAAGTAACAAAGTACACAACCACAAAACTAGCTTACAGAATATGTGTGAAGACGGGCCTAGGTTCCAGGCTCTTTTAAATGTGGATAAGTGGACTGGGTAATGAGTTACTTGCAACCAACATAACTAGTTTCAAGTCTTTGGTGGCAAAGAGTAAAGGAATGGTTTCTAGGCCCGTCTTCACGGGCCTAGTTTCTAGACTCCTTCTAAAGTTCAAAGGTAGACAATCACAGAACTAGCTTCCAGATTCCGTTCTCATAAAAGAAAAGCCTGGGAACTAGGCCCGTCTTCAGGCCCGTAGGCCCGTCGTCAGGCCCGTCCTTTTAAGAAGGTTTTGACCGTAGGCCCGTGGCCCGTCCTCTTTTCGACAAAAACTAATTTCACATTTTAAGAAAATGTCTAAGGTAAAACTCGTCAACCCAGGGCTTTCCTCTCAGAATCTGAAAACCCACGGTTGCCACACTGGCATCCAGAATAAAGTTTTTTGAGAATTTGGACGGGCCACGGGCCTACGGTCAGATTCTTCATAAAACGACGGGCCTGACGACGGGCCTGCGGGCCTGACCACGGGCCTAGCTTCCAGACCCTTGCAATGAGTTATTTGCAAGTTATACAGTTAGTTTCCAGTTTCTTTAGTCAGAAGTTGAAAGGGCTGGGTTCTAGGCCCGTATGACCACGGGCCTAGGTTCCAGGCTCTTTCAAATGTGGATAGGTGGACTGGGTAGTGAGTTATTTGCAACCAACAAAACTAGTTTCCAGTCTTTGGTGGCAAACAGTTAAGGGTTTGGGTTCTAGGCCCGTCTTCACGGGCCTAGTTTCTAGACTCCTTCTAAAGTTCAAAGGTAGACAACCACAGAACTAGCTTCCAGATTCCGTTCTCATAAAAGAAAAGCCTGGGAACTAGGCCCGTCTTCAGGCCCGTAGGCCCGTCGTCAGGCCCGTCCTTTTAAGAAGGTTTTGACCGTAGGCCCGTGGCCCGTCCTCTTTTCGACAAAAACTAATTTCACATTTGAAGAAAATGTCTAAGGTAAAACTCGTCAACCCAGGGCTTTCCTCTCAGAATCTGAAAACCCACGGTTGCCACACTGGCATCCAGAATAAAGTTTTTTGAGAATTTGGACGGGCCACGGGCCTACGGTCAGATCCTTCATAAAACGACGGGCCTGACGACGGGCCTGCGGGCCTGACCACGGGCCTAGCTTCCAGACCCTTGCAATGAGTTATTTGCAAGTTATACAGTTAGTTTCCAGTTTCTTTAGTCAGAAGTTGAAAGGGCTGGGCTCTAGGCCCGTATGACCACGGGCCTAGGTTCCAGGCTCTTTCAAATGTGGATAGGTGGACTGGGTAGTGAGTTATTTGCAACCAACAATACTAGTTTCTAGTCTTTGGTGGTAAACAGTTAAGGGTTTGGGTTCTAGGCCCGTCTTCACGGGCCTAGTTTCTAGACTCCTTCTAAAGTGCAAAGGTAGACAACCACGGAACTAGCTTCCAGATTCCGTTTTCATAAAAGAAAAGCCTGGGAACTAGGCCCGTCTTCAGGCCCGTAGGCCCGTCGTCAGGCCCGTCCTTTTAAGAAGGTTTTGACCGTAGGCCCGTGGCCCGTCCTCTTTTCGACAAAAACTAATTTCACATTTGAAGAAAATGTCTAAGGTAAAACTCGTCAACCCAGGGCTTTCCTCTCAGAATCTGAAAACCCACGGTTGCCACACTGGCATCCAGAATAAAGTTTTTTGAGAATTTGGACGGGCCACGGGCCTACGGTCAGATCCTTCATAAAACGACGGGCCTGACGACGGGCCTGCGGGCCTGACCACGGGCCTAGCTTCCAGACCCTTGCAATGAGTTATTTGCAAGTTATACAGTTAGTTTCCAGTTTCTTTAGTCAGAAGTTGAAAGGGCTGGGTTCTAGGCCCGTATGAGCACGGGCCTAGGTTCCAGGCTCTTTCAAATGTGGATAGGTGGACTGGGTAGTGAGTTATTTGCAACCAACAAAACTAGTTTCTAGTCTTTGGTGGCAAACAGTTAAGGGTTTGGGTTCTAGGCCCGTCTTCACGGGCCTAGTTTCTAGACTCCTTCTAAAGTGCAAAGGTAGACAACCACGGAACTAGCTTCCAGATTCCGTTCTCATAAAAGAAAAGCCTGGGAACTGGGCCCGTCTTCAGGCCCGTAGGCCCGTCGTCAGGCCTGTCCTTTTAGCATGAGTAGCAAAACTGACATTTACAATTTCAACAATCAACTTTGATTATCTCCATTGACAACCACGGCCTCGCTTTCATGCCAAGCTTCGTTTTCAAGATGCATGTTAAAAGTACACATGTCAGCAAAGATTAGTGTGAGCAATGACGTGAAAGCTTATTGGACACCTCAAAGTAAATTCACCATGTCTACCACTATTTGAAGTACCACTAGTACCACTATTAGTAGCAAAGTTGACTTTTGCTCCTTGAAGCATCAACATTGATCATCTGCGGTCAACTAAAACTAGGGTTAGGGTTTCTTAGATTGGCTTGAAGGAGAGTGCGTCGTCCCTCCATCGCCAAAATATTTTGAATGGTATAAGTAGCAAAGCCGACTTATATACATGAAAGCATCAACTTTGACAAACATCTTTTTTTTGAAATCAGTCATCCTTAACAGATGTGAGTATATATAAAAAATATTTCAGCTCTCTGAATTTCTTTCTTTAACGATGGCTGAAATGTCAGAGGAAGTACTGGCAAAGTTATTTGAAAGCCCAGCGGAGGTTTACAGTAGTGAGGAAAGGTTGGCACAGGTTATTGCGGACGTGTTGTCTCCCCCTAAAGCACAATCGTTTCTTATTATCAGTTCAGACGAAGAAGAACAAAGTCAAAGTAAGCAAGGTTATGTAAAGTCTATGAACACATTTACTTTTAAGTATTATCATTTGCTCCTTTTGCATTCTCTTCTAGGATATGTAGGGACGGAGTTCTTCTACAATATTGTAGCCATGAAAGATGACAAAGTACTTGAAGAGTACATCATCTACTTTCAAAACAACCAAGTGAAAGGTAGAAGATGCATGTTAGAACTTGACAAGTTATACAAGCATTATACCAGTACGTGTTATTTAACTTTAAAAATCATTTTATATAGATTCCGACAGTAAAAAAGAGGAGTGCATTGTCCCTCTTCCGCCGAACGACTTTGTATCTGAAGAAGAACAAAACAAAGAAAAGTAACTTTGAAATTGAACGGTGTTTTCTTTTTTTAATACAAGATCAAGAAATACAATACAAAAGAATCATCATTATCTAATTTCCCGAGGGGCTAGTATTGCGTTTGAATGCCAAAGATTCCGAACGCACCCTAAGCGAGTCTTTGTTTCTGCAAGGATGAAACGAGTATTCCGAGTCCTTTAGTATGCGAGACCAGCAACCTTTGCCGTACTTTGAGATGCCTCTGCACAAATACAAGTCTTCCTCTTTCGTAAATTTCACCCGAGTTTGTTTGGTTTGTTCGTTGACGACTTCTCGTTTTAACTGCACGTCCGAACTGATCAAAGACACCAACGATTGATTTCGTTGTTGTAAATTCTTTGTAACGTCTTTTCCGGCAGTAGACGGGATAGTGCCCGTTATTGTTATGTCGTCATCGTTGTCGTTACCATCGACGATCACTTGCGATGACGAGCTAGTGCACGGTTGTTGTGATAAAATCGTTTCGGCTTGATTGAGTACACGTTGATCGAATGTACGAGCTGTGTCGTTTATCGTCCGTAAAACGTCCATCATGTCTGCACTCACTTCTTTTCGTTTATTACCGACCAGCTTTTCCATGCATTGTCTGCTACGCGAAGCAACGTCTCTGGACAGATTCTTTTGATACGACACCTTCGCCACGTGCGAACTGTGCTTTTGGTCTCGTGAAACAACTTCTCGTTCGGACGGAGTCAATCTTTCCGCACTCTCTGTTTCGACGATCTGACGATAACGAGTTGGATTGATGTACTTTCCGATGGCTTCGTGAACGAGAATGCTCATCGCAGTCGAGAATGCAGTGTATTGTTTACCTTTGTTTGTGACCAACAAGTAATCGCAACTCGGGTTCAGTTTCGGTCGTACTAAGTCAATATAAAAATCAAGAATTTCTAAAGTCTCAGAGTCTAAAATAACAGTATCAAACAAATACCTATCGGCAGTTTTGAATTCTTTCTGATCGACGAAACCTCCGTTTGTCTTTGCCTTTTCTATCATTTCGATGGTCAAGTACTGATAAGTCATCGGTCTGGAGCATTTGACACGCACGAATAGATAGGTAGCGACAAATCTCGTTGCAAATGCCAGTTGCGATACGGACGGACTTCTTTGGGCGTCTTTACACTCCTGCAAAACGTCCCGAAAACGACAAATGTGATAAGGGATAACGTTTTCCATTTCTTCCATAGTCGCCCAACTATTTCTTGCAATCAACGTTTCCAAATCGAGGTTGCGAGAATATTCCAGTCTCTTTTTCTTGCCCAGATTTTCTTTACCACGTCTTATGTATACTTCGGTCACGGCAAAACAACGCAAAGTACTGTCGGACACACCGTGGGCCTTTCGAAAATCCAATATGTCTGATATCGACTTTAAGTAATTTAAGGACGCCGAACTGGTAATTTTCCAATCTTCTTCCAGCATTTTCAGGAAATCCATGATGATGGAGGGCGTACCCAAGCAACAGTCGACAAATTCTTCCGTTAAAACAGATTCGGATTCGACATCGTCAATGCTGGCCATAAGAAACTTCATACATCTTTGTGCACATTGTTTCGCTTCTTTCTCGGATTTTCCTCCACCACAGGGCGTACAAAGCCACTCCAAGAAGTCCTTTCCAATGCCTTCGTTTACGGAAAATGCAGGCTTGTTGGCTGTGCAAATTTTCTTTTTCGTCGGTTGATAGGCGACTACTTCTTCCCTCTTCACGTCTGGTGCTTCGTCAAAATAATAATACCAACCGTGCTTCTTATCGATATGCTTCCGTAATCCTCGACTGCTTTTGAAGCCAACGTGCAAACAGTTCTTTACTGGACAAATGTAGATGTTCGTATCACTAGGTCGCAATATCAACTTCCTTTTGTGTCTGGCTGCTCCATTGATTCCGACCCAGTTGACGAAAAGTGTTCTTTTTGACATCTTTTTATTTTGTAATCGATTAATTCCTCTCTTCTCCTTGTCATTTCTGTTCTTTAAACATCAGTCAACATTTTATACAATGTTTAACGAATCACAAGAGAGTAATTTGTTTGTTCTTTCCACCAAAGAATGATCAATTCTTTTTGAAGAATAGAATCATTTGTTCTCTTTAAAACAGAATAGTTTGGTCCATATAAGTGAGAACAATATGAGAACGGCAAAGCGGAACATTTTGTTAACAATTAAGCGCGTTATCAGGAACAAATAGGTCGTTTTCAGGCACTCCGTTTTACTCTCCGCTGAACGGAACAAATCTGTCAATCCCAAAGGAACAAGAGTGCACGAAATGTACAACCATTATTTATAAAGAACACATTAGATCATTAAAGAACAATTAAGCGTTTAAAGCTGTGTTCATTCTGTGTTCACTGAAAATCTATTCTCAAGGGGAACCGAGCATGAAATTCACCGTAAATAACTTAACGAGTGAAAAGTATAAAGCTACGTTAAGTTAGCTGAATAAAATCAGTTCACTGCGCGATTCGAGTGTTACTTGTGTATTGAATTGTAAGAAATTAGTATTTTAAAAATATGGTGACACCATTCAATTTAAATAAACCGACGAACTGGTTTAGGCGAAATGCTGGTACAGCGGTAAGTAATTCTGATTTATTCATTTTGATTTTTGAACGTAATTTATTTGTTTATTGACATTTACTGATTTTTCGAATTGGTTTTAATTTTGTCGCCAGGTCCCTTCTTCATCGACCGTTCCTGTTTCACTGCCCTGACAGTACTGGGCAGGGAGATGCTAACTTCGAAGAGGACGTTGGAGATAAATGATTTTATTGCCTAACATAAAAGGTGTGGAATTATTTGTGTCGTGCATAACGTTTACAACCAGCCATGCCGAAAGTGGGCGCAACAACAGCGTAAATGTTGGCATTACGTGTTTAGTTGGTGAATTTGATTTGACAGCATTGTCGTTAAGGTAATTTCTAAATCCTTTTCTATCTTGAAATGCAATAAATTCATTCCACATCAAAATTTTGTACGTGTAAGTTAATGAATTTCCTTTTGTAGTGACATCGTCTGAAAGTCCTGATTCAGAAACTTAAAAGATCGTTTTTAGCAACGTGAAGCAAAAGAAGAAAAGATATTAGAAACTCTGTTGACGGTGTACGAAAGGGCGTTTTCCAGTCAGCCACGTAAACAGTTACATCTATCACTCCGAGGTACCAGTCATGATTCAATGAAGCAAATAGAAGAAGAGAAGGGTAATTTAGAAGGTAAAGAGACCGACGTTACGACGAATGGATGCTTGCGAAAGGGCAAAACCCAACAATCTTCAAAACAGAGCTACTTTTTAGAACATATCCATCGCAAGGTTCGCCAGCGATTCAGATTGCGCATCAATGAAAGAATGAAACGGAAAAAGACACAAAAAACACGATCTGTACCTAGTATACAAAACGTTTTGAAAATGTAAAACTATCGGGAGGGTGGGAGTTATTTAATACCTAGAACCCTATCTAATCCCCAGTCCAACACCACAACAATGCCTAGTTTTCAGACTCTTTCTAAAGTAACAAAGTACACAACCACAAAACTAGCTTACAGAATATGTGTGAAGACGGGCCTAGGTTCCAGGCTCTTTTAAATGTGGATAAGTGGACTGGGTAATGAGTTACTTGCAACCAACATAACTAGTTTCAAGTCTTTGGTGGCAAAGAGTAAAGGAATGGTTTCTAGGCCCGTCTTCACGGGCCTAGTTTCTAGACTCCTTCTAAAGTTCAAAGGTAGACAATCACAGAACTAGCTTCCAGATTCCGTTCTCATAAAAGAAAAGCCTGGGAACTAGGCCCGTCTTCAGGCCCGTAGGCCCGTCGTCAGGCCCGTCCTTTTAAGAAGGTTTTGACCGTAGGCCCGTGGCCCGTCCTCTTTTCGACAAAAACTAATTTCACATTTTAAGAAAATGTCTAAGGTAAAACTCGTCAACCCAGGGCTTTCCTCTCAGAATCTGAAAACCCACGGTTGCCACACTGGCATCCAGAATAAAGTTTTTTGAGAATTTGGACGGGCCACGGGCCTACGGTCAGATTCTTCATAAAACGACGGGCCTGACGACGGGCCTGCGGGCCTGACCACGGGCCTAGCTTCCAGACCCTTGCAATGAGTTATTTGCAAGTTATACAGTTAGTTTCCAGTTTCTTTAGTCAGAAGTTGAAAGGGCTGGGTTCTAGGCCCGTATGACCACGGGCCTAGGTTCCAGGCTCTTTCAAATGTGGATAGGTGGACTGGGTAGTGAGTTATTTGCAACCAACAAAACTAGTTTCCAGTCTTTGGTGGCAAACAGTTAAGGGTTTGGGTTCTAGGCCCGTCTTCACGGGCCTAGTTTCTAGACTCCTTCTAAAGTTCAAAGGTAGACAACCACAGAACTAGCTTCCAGATTCCGTTCTCATAAAAGAAAAGCCTGGGAACTAGGCCCGTCTTCAGGCCCGTAGGCCCGTCGTCAGGCCCGTCCTTTTAAGAAGGTTTTGACCGTAGGCCCGTGGCCCGTCCTCTTTTCGACAAAAACTAATTTCACATTTGAAGAAAATGTCTAAGGTAAAACTCGTCAACCCAGGGCTTTCCTCTCAGAATCTGAAAACCCACGGTTGCCACACTGGCATCCAGAATAAAGTTTTTTGAGAATTTGGACGGGCCACGGGCCTACGGTCAGATCCTTCATAAAACGACGGGCCTGACGACGGGCCTGCGGGCCTGACCACGGGCCTAGCTTCCAGACCCTTGCAATGAGTTATTTGCAAGTTATACAGTTAGTTTCCAGTTTCTTTAGTCAGAAGTTGAAAGGGCTGGGCTCTAGGCCCGTATGACCACGGGCCTAGGTTCCAGGCTCTTTCAAATGTGGATAGGTGGACTGGGTAGTGAGTTATTTGCAACCAACAATACTAGTTTCTAGTCTTTGGTGGTAAACAGTTAAGGGTTTGGGTTCTAGGCCCGTCTTCACGGGCCTAGTTTCTAGACTCCTTCTAAAGTGCAAAGGTAGACAACCACGGAACTAGCTTCCAGATTCCGTTTTCATAAAAGAAAAGCCTGGGAACTAGGCCCGTCTTCAGGCCCGTAGGCCCGTCGTCAGGCCCGTCCTTTTAAGAAGGTTTTGACCGTAGGCCCGTGGCCCGTCCTCTTTTCGACAAAAACTAATTTCACATTTGAAGAAAATGTCTAAGGTAAAACTCGTCAACCCAGGGCTTTCCTCTCAGAATCTGAAAACCCACGGTTGCCACACTGGCATCCAGAATAAAGTTTTTTGAGAATTTGGACGGGCCACGGGCCTACGGTCAGATCCTTCATAAAACGACGGGCCTGACGACGGGCCTGCGGGCCTGACCACGGGCCTAGCTTCCAGACCCTTGCAATGAGTTATTTGCAAGTTATACAGTTAGTTTCCAGTTTCTTTAGTCAGAAGTTGAAAGGGCTGGGTTCTAGGCCCGTATGAGCACGGGCCTAGGTTCCAGGCTCTTTCAAATGTGGATAGGTGGACTGGGTAGTGAGTTATTTGCAACCAACAAAACTAGTTTCTAGTCTTTGGTGGCAAACAGTTAAGGGTTTGGGTTCTAGGCCCGTCTTCACGGGCCTAGTTTCTAGACTCCTTCTAAAGTGCAAAGGTAGACAACCACGGAACTAGCTTCCAGATTCCATTCTCATAAAAGAAAAGCCTGGGAACTGGGCCCGTCTTCAGGCCCGTAGGCCCGTCGTCAGGCCTGTCCTTTTAGCATGAGTAGCAAAACTGACATTTACAATTTCAACAATCAACTTTGATTATCTCCATTGACAACCACGGCCTCGCTTTCATGCCAAGCTTCGTTTTCAAGATGCATGTTAAAAGTACACATGTCAGCAAAGATTAGTGTGAGCAATGACGTGAAAGCTTATTGGACACCTCAAAGTAAATTCACCATGTCTACCACTATTTGAAGTACCACTAGTACCACTATTAGTAGCAAAGTTGACTTTTGCTCCTTGAAGCATCAACATTGATCATCTGCGGTCAACTAAAACTAGGGTTAGGGTTTCTTAGATTGGCTTGAAGGAGAGTGCGTCGTCCCTCCATCGCCAAAATATTTTGAATGGTATAAGTAGCAAAGCCGACTTATATACATGAAAGCATCAACTTTGACAAACATCTTTTTTTTGAAATCAGTCATCCTTAACAGATGTGAGTATATATAAAAAATATTTCAGCTCTCTGAATTTCTTTCTTTAACGATGGCTGAAATGTCAGAGGAAGTACTGGCAAAGTTATTTGAAAGCCCAGCGGAGGTTTACAGTAGTGAGGAAAGGTTGGCACAGGTTATTGCGGACGTGTTGTCTCCCCCTAAAGCACAATCGTTTCTTATTATCAGTTCAGACGAAGAAGAACAAAGTCAAAGTAAGCAAGGTTATGTAAAGTCTATGAACACATTTACTTTTAAGTATTATCATTTGCTCCTTTTGCATTCTCTTCTAGGATATGTAGGGACGGAGTTCTTCTACAATATTGTAGCCATGAAAGATGACAAAGTACTTGAAGAGTACATCATCTACTTTCAAAACAACCAAGTGAAAGGTAGAAGATGCATGTTAGAACTTGACAAGTTATACAAGCATTATACCAGTACGTGTTATTTAACTTTAAAAATCATTTTATATAGATTCCGACAGTAAAAAAGAGGAGTGCATTGTCCCTCTTCCGCCGAACGACTTTGTATCTGAAGAAGAACAAAACAAAGAAAAGTAACTTTGAAATTGAACGGTGTTTTCTTTTTTTAATACAAGATCAAGAAATACAATACAAAAGAATCATCATTATCTAATTTCCCGAGGGGCTAGTATTGCGTTTGAATGCCAAAGATTCCGAACGCACCCTAAGCGAGTCTTTGTTTCTGCAAGGATGAAACGAGTATTCCGAGTCCTTTAGTATGCGAGACCAGCAACCTTTGCCGTACTTTGAGATGCCTCTGCACAAATACAAGTCTTCCTCTTTCGTAAATTTCACCCGAGTTTGTTTGGTTTGTTCGTTGACGACTTCTCGTTTTAACTGCACGTCCGAACTGATCAAAGACACCAACGATTGATTTCGTTGTTGTAAATTCTTTGTAACGTCTTTTCCGGCAGTAGACGGGATAGTGCCCGTTATTGTTATGTCGTCATCGTTGTCGTTACCATCGACGATCACTTGCGATGACGAGCTAGTGCACGGTTGTTGTGATAAAATCGTTTCGGCTTGATTGAGTACACGTTGATCGAATGTACGAGCTGTGTCGTTTATCGTCCGTAAAACGTCCATCATGTCTGCACTCACTTCTTTTCGTTTATTACCGACCAGCTTTTCCATGCATTGTCTGCTACGCGAAGCAACGTCTCTGGACAGATTCTTTTGATACGACACCTTCGCCACGTGCGAACTGTGCTTTTGGTCTCGTGAAACAACTTCTCGTTCGGACGGAGTCAATCTTTCCGCACTCTCTGTTTCGACGATCTGACGATAACGAGTTGGATTGATGTACTTTCCGATGGCTTCGTGAACGAGAATGCTCATCGCAGTCGAGAATGCAGTGTATTGTTTACCTTTGTTTGTGACCAACAAGTAATCGCAACTCGGGTTCAGTTTCGGTCGTACTAAGTCAATATAAAAATCAAGAATTTCTAAAGTCTCAGAGTCTAAAATAACAGTATCAAACAAATACCTATCGGCAGTTTTGAATTCTTTCTGATCGACGAAACCTCCGTTTGTCTTTGCCTTTTCTATCATTTCGATGGTCAAGTACTGATAAGTCATCGGTCTGGAGCATTTGACACGCACGAATAGATAGGTAGCGACAAATCTCGTTGCAAATGCCAGTTGCGATACGGACGGACTTCTTTGGGCGTCTTTACACTCCTGCAAAACGTCCCGAAAACGACAAATGTGATAAGGGATAACGTTTTCCATTTCTTCCATAGTCGCCCAACTATTTCTTGCAATCAACGTTTCCAAATCGAGGTTGCGAGAATATTCCAGTCTCTTTTTCTTGCCCAGATTTTCTTTACCACGTCTTATGTATACTTCGGTCACGGCAAAACAACGCAAAGTACTGTCGGACACACCGTGGGCCTTTCGAAAATCCAATATGTCTGATATCGACTTTAAGTAATTTAAGGACGCCGAACTGGTAATTTTCCAATCTTCTTCCAGCATTTTCAGGAAATCCATGATGATGGAGGGCGTACCCAAGCAACAGTCGACAAATTCTTCCGTTAAAACAGATTCGGATTCGACATCGTCAATGCTGGCCATAAGAAACTTCATACATCTTTGTGCACATTGTTTCGCTTCTTTCTCGGATTTTCCTCCACCACAGGGCGTACAAAGCCACTCCAAGAAGTCCTTTCCAATGCCTTCGTTTACGGAAAATGCAGGCTTGTTGGCTGTGCAAATTTTCTTTTTCGTCGGTTGATAGGCGACTACTTCTTCCCTCTTCACGTCTGGTGCTTCGTCAAAATAATAATACCAACCGTGCTTCTTATCGATATGCTTCCGTAATCCTCGACTGCTTTTGAAGCCAACGTGCAAACAGTTCTTTACTGGACAAATGTAGATGTTCGTATCACTAGGTCGCAATATCAACTTCCTTTTGTGTCTGGCTGCTCCATTGATTCCGACCCAGTTGACGAAAAGTGTTCTTTTTGACATCTTTTTATTTTGTAATCGATTAATTCCTCTCTTCTCCTTGTCATTTCTGTTCTTTAAACATCAGTCAACATTTTATACAATGTTTAACGAATCACAAGAGAGTAATTTGTTTGTTCTTTCCACCAAAGAATGATCAATTCTTTTTGAAGAATAGAATCATTTGTTCTCTTTAAAACAGAATAGTTTGGTCCATATAAGTGAGAACAATATGAGAACGGCAAAGCGGAACATTTTGTTAACAATTAAGCGCGTTATCAGGAACAAATAGGTCGTTTTCAGGCACTCCGTTTTACTCTCCGCTGAACGGAACAAATCTGTCAATCCCAAAGGAACAAGAGTGCACGAAATGTACAACCATTATTTATAAAGAACACATTAGATCATTAAAGAACAATTAAGCGTTTAAAGCTGTGTTCATTCTGTGTTCACTGAAAATCTATTCTCAAGGGGAACCGAGCATGAAATTCACCGTAAATAACTTAACGAGTGAAAAGTATAAAGCTACGTTAAGTTAGCTGAATAAAATCAGTTCACTGCGCGATTCGAGTGTTACTTGTGTATTGAATTGTAAGAAATTAGTATTTTAAAAATATGGTGACACCATTCAATTTAAATAAACCGACGAACTGGTTTAGGCGAAATGCTGGTACAGCGGTAAGTAATTCTGATTTATTCATTTTGATTTTTGAACGTAATTTATTTGTTTATTGACATTTACTGATTTTTCGAATTGGTTTTAATTTTGTCGCCAGGTCCCTTCTTCATCGACCGTTCCTGTTTCATGCCCTGACAGTACTGGGCAGGGAGATGCTAACTTCGAAGAGGACGTTGGAGATAAATGATTTTATTGCCTAACATAAAAGGTGTGGAATTATTTGTGTCGTGCATAACGTTTACAACCAGCCATGCCGAAAGTGGGCGCAACAACAGCGTAAATGTTGGCATTACGTGTTTAGTTGGTGAATTTGATTTGACAGCATTGTCGTTAAGGTAATTTCTAAATCCTTTTCTATCTTGAAATGCAATAAATTCATTCCACATCAAAATTTTGTACGTGTAAGTTAATGAATTTCCTTTTGTAGTGACATCGTCTGAAAGTCCTGATTCAGAAACTTAAAAGATCGTTTTTAGCAACGTGAAGCAAAAGAAGAAAAGATATTAGAAACTCTGTTGACGGTGTACGAAAGGGCGTTTTCCAGTCAGCCACGTAAACAGTTACATCTATCACTCCGAGGTACCAGTCATGATTCAATGAAGCAAATAGAAGAAGAGAAGGGTAATTTAGAAGGTAAAGAGACCGACGTTACGACGAATGGATGCTTGCGAAAGGGCAAAACCCAACAATCTTCAAAACAGAGCTACTTTTTAGAACATATCCATCGCAAGGTTCGCCAGCGATTCAGATTGCGCATCAATGAAAGAATGAAACGGAAAAAGACACAAAAAACACGATCTGTACCTAGTATACAAAACGTTTTGAAAATGTAAAACTATCGGGAGGGTGGGAGTTATTTAATACCTAGAACCCTATCTAATCCCCAGTCCAACACCACAACAATGCCTAGTTTTCAGACTCTTTCTAAAGTAACAAAGTACACAACCACAAAACTAGCTTACAGAATATGTGTGAAGACGGGCCTAGGTTCCAGGCTCTTTAAATGTGGATAAGTGGACTGGGTAATGAGTTACTTGCAACCAACATAACTAGTTTCAAGTCTTTGGTGGCAAAGAGTTAAAGGGATTGGGTTCTAGGCCCGTCTTCACGGGCCTAGTTTCTAGACTCCTTCTAAAGTTCAAAGGTAGACAACCACGGAACTAGCTTCCAGATTCCGTTCTCATAAAAGAAAAGCCTGGGAACTAGGCCCGTCTTCAGGCCCGTAGGCCCGTCGTCAGGCCCGTCCTTTTAAGAAGGTTTTGACCGTAGGCCCGTGGCCCGTCCTCTTTTCGACAAAAACTAATTTCACATTTGAAGAAAATGTCTAAGGTAAAACTCGTCAACCCAGGGCTTTCCTCTCAGAATCTGAAAACCCACGGTTGCCACACTGGCATCCAGAATAAAGTTTTTTGAGAATTTGGACGGGCCACGGGCCTACGGTCAGATCCTTCATAAAACGACGGGCCTGACGACGGGCCTGCGGGCCTGACCACGGGCCTAGCTTCCAGACCCTTGCAATGAGTTACTTGCAAATTATACAGTTAGTTTCCAGTTTCTTTAGTCAGAAGTTGAAAGGGCTGGGTTCTAGGCCCGTATGACCACGGGCCTAGGTTCCAGGCTCTTTCAAATGTGGATAGGTGGACTGGGTAGTGAGTTATTTGCAACCAACAAAACTAGTTTCTAGTCTTTGGTGGCAAACAGTTAAGGGTTTGGGTTCTAGGCCCGTCTTCACGGGCCTAGTTTCTAGACTCCTTCTAAAGTGCAAAGGTAGACAACCACGGAACTAGCTTCCAGATTCCGTTCTCATAAAAGAAAAGCCTGGGAACTGGGCCCGTCTTCAGGCCCGTAGGCCCGTCGTCAGGCCTGTCCTTTTAGCATGAGTAGCAAAACTGACATTTACAATTTCAACAATCAACTTTGATTATCTCCATTGACAACCACGGCCTCGCTTTCATGCCAAGCTTCGTTTTCAAGATGCATGTTAAAAGTACACATGTCAGCAAAGATTAGTGTGAGCAATGACGTGAAAGCTTATTGGACACCTCAAAGTAAATTCACCATGTCTACCACTATTTGAAGTACCACTAGTACCACTATTAGTAGCAAAGTTGACTTTTGCTCCTTGAAGCATCAACATTGATCATCTGCGGTCAACTAAAACTAGGGTTAGGGTTTCTTAGATTGGCTTGAAGGAGAGTGCGTCGTCCCTCCATCGCCAAAATATTTTGAATGGTATAAGTAGCAAAGCCGACTTATATACATGAAAGCATCAACTTTGACAAACATCTTTTTTTTGAAATCAGTCATCCTTAACAGATGTGAGTATATATAAAAAATATTTCAGCTCTCTGAATTTCTTTCTTTAACGATGGCTGAAATGTCAGAGGAAGTACTGGCAAAGTTATTTGAAAGCCCAGCGGAGGTTTACAGTAGTGAGGAAAGGTTGGCACAGGTTATTGCGGACGTGTTGTCTCCCCCTAAAGCACAATCGTTTCTTATTATCAGTTCAGACGAAGAAGAACAAAGTCAAAGTAAGCAAGGTTATGTAAAGTCTATGAACACATTTACTTTTAAGTATTATCATTTGCTCCTTTTGCATTCTCTTCTAGGATATGTAGGGACGGAGTTCTTCTACAATATTGTAGCCATGAAAGATGACAAAGTACTTGAAGAGTACATCATCTACTTTCAAAACAACCAAGTGAAAGGTAGAAGATGCATGTTAGAACTTGACAAGTTATACAAGCATTATACCAGTACGTGTTATTTAACTTTAAAAATCATTTTATATAGATTCCGACAGTAAAAAAGAGGAGTGCATTGTCCCTCTTCCGCCGAACGACTTTGTATCTGAAGAAGAACAAAACAAAGAAAAGTAACTTTGAAATTGAACGGTGTTTTCTTTTTTTAATACAAGATCAAGAAATACAATACAAAAGAATCATCATTATCTAATTTCCCGAGGGGCTAGTATTGCGTTTGAATGCCAAAGATTCCGAACGCACCCTAAGCGAGTCTTTGTTTCTGCAAGGATGAAACGAGTATTCCGAGTCCTTTAGTATGCGAGACCAGCAACCTTTGCCGTACTTTGAGATGCCTCTGCACAAATACAAGTCTTCCTCTTTCGTAAATTTCACCCGAGTTTGTTTGGTTTGTTCGTTGACGACTTCTCGTTTTAACTGCACGTCCGAACTGATCAAAGACACCAACGATTGATTTCGTTGTTGTAAATTCTTTGTAACGTCTTTTCCGGCAGTAGACGGGATAGTGCCCGTTATTGTTATGTCGTCATCGTTGTCGTTACCATCGACGATCACTTGCGATGACGAGCTAGTGCACGGTTGTTGTGATAAAATCGTTTCGGCTTGATTGAGTACACGTTGATCGAATGTACGAGCTGTGTCGTTTATCGTCCGTAAAACGTCCATCATGTCTGCACTCACTTCTTTTCGTTTATTACCGACCAGCTTTTCCATGCATTGTCTGCTACGCGAAGCAACGTCTCTGGACAGATTCTTTTGATACGACACCTTCGCCACGTGCGAACTGTGCTTTTGGTCTCGTGAAACAACTTCTCGTTCGGACGGAGTCAATCTTTCCGCACTCTCTGTTTCGACGATCTGACGATAACGAGTTGGATTGATGTACTTTCCGATGGCTTCGTGAACGAGAATGCTCATCGCAGTCGAGAATGCAGTGTATTGTTTACCTTTGTTTGTGACCAACAAGTAATCGCAACTCGGGTTCAGTTTCGGTCGTACTAAGTCAATATAAAAATCAAGAATTTCTAAAGTCTCAGAGTCTAAAATAACAGTATCAAACAAATACCTATCGGCAGTTTTGAATTCTTTCTGATCGACGAAACCTCCGTTTGTCTTTGCCTTTTCTATCATTTCGATGGTCAAGTACTGATAAGTCATCGGTCTGGAGCATTTGACACGCACGAATAGATAGGTAGCGACAAATCTCGTTGCAAATGCCAGTTGCGATACGGACGGACTTCTTTGGGCGTCTTTACACTCCTGCAAAACGTCCCGAAAACGACAAATGTGATAAGGGATAACGTTTTCCATTTCTTCCATAGTCGCCCAACTATTTCTTGCAATCAACGTTTCCAAATCGAGGTTGCGAGAATATTCCAGTCTCTTTTTCTTGCCCAGATTTTCTTTACCACGTCTTATGTATACTTCGGTCACGGCAAAACAACGCAAAGTACTGTCGGACACACCGTGGGCCTTTCGAAAATCCAATATGTCTGATATCGACTTTAAGTAATTTAAGGACGCCGAACTGGTAATTTTCCAATCTTCTTCCAGCATTTTCAGGAAATCCATGATGATGGAGGGCGTACCCAAGCAACAGTCGACAAATTCTTCCGTTAAAACAGATTCGGATTCGACATCGTCAATGCTGGCCATAAGAAACTTCATACATCTTTGTGCACATTGTTTCGCTTCTTTCTCGGATTTTCCTCCACCACAGGGCGTACAAAGCCACTCCAAGAAGTCCTTTCCAATGCCTTCGTTTACGGAAAATGCAGGCTTGTTGGCTGTGCAAATTTTCTTTTTCGTCGGTTGATAGGCGACTACTTCTTCCCTCTTCACGTCTGGTGCTTCGTCAAAATAATAATACCAACCGTGCTTCTTATCGATATGCTTCCGTAATCCTCGACTGCTTTTGAAGCCAACGTGCAAACAGTTCTTTACTGGACAAATGTAGATGTTCGTATCACTAGGTCGCAATATCAACTTCCTTTTGTGTCTGGCTGCTCCATTGATTCCGACCCAGTTGACGAAAAGTGTTCTTTTTGACATCTTTTTATTTTGTAATCGATTAATTCCTCTCTTCTCCTTGTCATTTCTGTTCTTTAAACATCAGTCAACATTTTATACAATGTTTAACGAATCACAAGAGAGTAATTTGTTTGTTCTTTCCACCAAAGAATGATCAATTCTTTTTGAAGAATAGAATCATTTGTTCTCTTTAAAACAGAATAGTTTGGTCCATATAAGTGAGAACAATATGAGAACGGCAAAGCGGAACATTTTGTTAACAATTAAGCGCGTTATCAGGAACAAATAGGTCGTTTTCAGGCACTCCGTTTTACTCTCCGCTGAACGGAACAAATCTGTCAATCCCAAAGGAACAAGAGTGCACGAAATGTACAACCATTATTTATAAAGAACACATTAGATCATTAAAGAACAATTAAGCGTTTAAAGCTGTGTTCATTCTGTGTTCACTGAAAATCTATTCTCAAGGGGAACCGAGCATGAAATTCACCGTAAATAACTTAACGAGTGAAAAGTATAAAGCTACGTTAAGTTAGTTGATAATTTCTTGTTCATTTCGCATCAACATGTGCACGCCTAAGCGAACTTTGAGAAGCGAAACATTAAAGTCTGCACTAAAGACATTCATTGTTCCGGTATTTGCAAAAAAATATTACGTTACCGCTGTGCGAGCGCTATGGGAGGTGGACAATAATGATATGGAAATTGCGGAGTTAAATATATGGCTGAAAAGGGAGCAAATACAAAGTGTGTTGCGTCAAGAAATCTCTGTTGTTGCCTTTTTTTCGTGCATAACTGCTGTGACTAAGTGGAGGCGGAAAGCAGAAAGAAGGAAGAAAAGACAGAAGTTGGAACGAACTCGACAGCAACTTTCAGATAGTGAAAGTAACATGGAAGAGTCGGATGAGGATGACGCGGGAACAATTCCAGGTACATGTTCTTTACTAAAAGTTCTATTTAAATATTTACAAAACGCTTTACATAACGATGTAGTTTAGTGAACATCTGATATTTTTTTTATTATGCTTCAGGTTTGTCTTTCTGGATTGCCGTCAATACGTCAGAAATTGGCATTACCGAGTTCGAGAGGAAACTGATAAAGCGGTTGTTATCGGCAGTACTAAACATATCTTCGTGCAAGTTAATCAAAAGTAGAGGTAGGTTCCAGCCGAACAAAAGTATTTGAATATCATCATAAACACCGTTTACTCTTTTGCATTAGGGAAAAGTTCGACTGTGGAGGCCTATTCTGCTGCCCTTTACCAAGTGTTAAAGGACCACAACGCTACGGAAGCTGTCGAAATGGCAATAAACTCGCATGTTCATGTTTTGAGGAGAGCCGCATTCGACCAGAGCATCGTGTTGCCTCGACACGTTGATTCCGATGCCATCATAAAATCACCCGTGAACTTAGTTTTGTGTTCTTCACTGGATAGTGAGTCACATGCACAAATTCTAAAGGCATTAGATGAAATAAAATTCACTTGCTTGTCTGTACATTTGATAGACGATGCACCACGTATGTATGATAATTTCATAGCAAATTTTGAAGATAACGTGCATTAAAAGCCAATAACTTCGCATCTGCTGTCTGTTGTAGGTCAAACATCTTCAGCTGTAGTGGCTAGGCATCCGACAAGTCAAATATGTGTAGCAGTGGATGTGCTGAGGCGTCTTATGGACTCTAAAGGACTTTCTCTTTGTCGTGGGCACGTGTACAAGAAGATTAAGGAAGCTAAGTTCACATCAGTTCACTGTTGCACGATCAAGGAGTTCCTGTTGAAGAGTCTGTGCAATCAAGATGTTGCAGATGTGTTGACACCCTGCATCACATCTGTAACAAAACTCCTTTCGGAGCCGGCCTGCATGCTGATTCGTCCACTACCTGTCGACCACAACTACATCGAAGTACAGCCGTTTGGTACTTGTTTTGACATTGCGGGTAAACGATTTGTTACCAATCCTGAACTGAAAGGTACACCAAGAGCCTTTGTTCGCTATTACTATGACCGAAACATGGTGCCATATCCAAAGCCGTTTGTTGAAGGTGTGTAAATACATTCAGTTATTATTAGTAAAATCTTCTGTCGCTGCGTCAATAACTGCTACAAGTCACTTTGTTTCAGGAATAACAAACAGCTTTCCAAGTTTTGTGGAGAGGAAGTCATTTTTGCAAAAGTACTACCAGTTGCTTCTCCATGGTAGATTTCCCATGAAAGAGCCGAAGCTATTGCTTGAAGGACCACCAGAAAGCGGTAAAACTAGTTGGGTTGCACCATTTGAAGGTACATTATTGATGCTTTACTTATTACTGATTATTTATGGATTTATTTTATAATTAATTATTGTGAGTTTTTTCTCCAGGAATCATTCCTAGTGCCAACATTGCCGGAGTAGTAAGAGAAGGACGTTTCTCTGGACACCTAGTGAACGAAGATACAGAACTTGTATTCATGGATGAGTGGACAGCTGATAGTCTGTGTTGTGAAGATGCAAAGCGACTTTTGCAGGGTAAGTCTGATGAAGTTGCTTTACACTCCATAACAGTCATCATATGTGCACGCTGTTTATCGAAGACTTGTGGTTTTCAAAACCAAGACACTTCCAAAGAAAGACAGCAGCATAACAGGTTTGGAAAGTTACCAAGTTTGTTTCGAAATCTCTTTAAAGCTATTTGATCAGGCGTTCAAACATTTCGTTTCAGCTTGGTTACGAAGAAACTGCATGCAAGTCTTCCATTATTGCGCTGAGATATTGTCGGAAACACCACTTTTTGAATCCTGTTCAAATTCCTCGGTGCAAACTCCGTTTGAAGAAGGTGCAGTTTATAATGAATTTGATTTTGATGCCACTGATCTGCTGACAATTGATGACTTAGCAACAACAATATCGCGAGAGAGAAGCCCTGTGTTAACAGAAAGTACTGCGTTGGGAACTTCAGATGTTGAGCAGTCGCAGATTGACAGCTTGTTCTTACAGGTAGATCGAGAAGATGAGTCGCGCTGGTCAAAGGATTTTCATCTATTTGATAGCAATTTGGAACCAAATGATTTGCAGTACATGTTGAAGGTATACGAACTTTTCCACTACGGCATCTTGGAAGATGAAATTGAGGAAGATGACATTAATCGGTAAGAAAACCATCTTTATAGAAAAAGAAAACAAAATCACTTACAGTAAAGTGTTACATACATGCTTTTACAGTGTTTAACTATCTTTCAGATATGAAATACGATTTCGTAACAACTGGTCGAAATCGGATACGTTTTATGACGCGTGGCTGCTGCGGAAAAAATTACGTCGTCAGGAATTCGAGTTTGACTTGTTCTGTGAAAGATTTCCACAATGCTTTCCATCGGTGGAACACAGTCAACCACAGCAGAGTGGCAGTACTTGCCATGTGAAAGAAACTTCCGAAAAGAAGCCAGATGTTTTGTTTCAACCACTTAAACAGTTGGATTGCGTCAATCTCATTACCGATAGTGAAGACGAAACCTTTGAACAAAAGCCATTGAAGCGTTTTATTGTTGCTGAACCAGCGCCAGAGCACATCGTTCTATCAAGTGACGAGGAGGAAGTCAAATTTTGGCAAGTCTCTAGGCACAAGATTGGTAATCCCACAAAAGAAACTATTGTAATTTCAGATGACGAATAATAAGTGACGATGACAGATAATTTGTTTTAATACCCTCACCAAATTCCTGAAAGTAGATTTTCACCAAATACACCCTTGTTCAAACTTTAAAACTTTCTTATCCCAAGCACACAAGAACAACTATTTGGTATATTAAGGCATTACTGTACTCTATCGGCATTCCAACATATTTCCATGCCGGCGACTCATTGGGCTTGTTACTTACTGTTACGTGTTGTTACACGTTGTTACTTGTTGTTACATACTCTGACAGTATAAGTTTGGTCTGCCAACTGAGACACGCCGTTGAGTCGCCAACATTATGTTTCCGTAGGGTGTAACAACCGGTAACAACACGTTACAACGGGTAACAACGCGTAACAAGCAATCATTTTGTCATCAACGACGCCGTATGAATGTCGTTTGGGACGACCCGTCACTTTACCGTCGACGCCTTTACTTGACATATTGATATTACGACGGGTCGTTGTCTATGTCGGCGACTCATTGGGCTTGTTACTTACTGTTACGTGTTGTTACACGTTGTTACCTGTTGTTACATACTCTGACAGTATAAGTTTGGTCTGCTAACTAAGACACGTCGTTGGGTCGCTAACATTATTTTTCCGTAGGGTGTAACAACCGGTAACAACACGTTACAACGGGTAACAACGCGTAACAAGCAATCATTTTGTCATCAACGACGTCGTTTGAATGTCGTTTGGGACGACCCGTCACTTTACCGTCGACGCCTTTACTTGACGTATTGATATTACGACGGGTCGTTGTCTATGTCGGCGACTCATTGGGCTTGTTACTTACTGTTACGTGTTGTTACACGTTGTTACCTGTTGTTACATAGTCTGACAGTATAAGTTTTGTCTGCCAACTGACACACGCCGTTGAGTCGCCAACATTATGTTTCCGTAGGGTGTAACAACCGGTAACAACACGTTACAACGGGTAACAACGCGTAACAAGCAATCATTTTGTCATCAACGACGCCGTATGAATGTCGTTTGTGACGAGCCGTCACTATACCGTCGACGCCTTTATTTGACGTATTGATATTACGACGCGTCGTTGTCTGGCTAACATTAGTTTTCCGTAAGGTGTAACAACTGGTAACAACACGTTACAACGGGTAACAACGCGTTACAAGAAATTCTTTTTTGTCGGTAACAACATCGGGTTTGTGAGGGTGATGGTGTTGGTTTATATTCTGAAAAATATGATAAACTTGAAATAAACAAAAAGCATAACGCAACGCGCAACGATACTTTAAATAGCAATTATTTTCTTACGATTCGTTGATAACCTGGGAACTAATGTTAATTCTTTAAATTGGAACATCATTTTGTAACATCTGCTTATGTACGCTTTCGCTGGCAACAACATGGAAAGTTTTGATAAGGAAGAACTATTGGAATATTTAAACTCACCGATACATGTGTACAGTGATGAAGATGACATTATGGATATTGTGATGGGCCTTTTTGACTCTCCACCTGAGCTCACGGAAAGGTTAGTGTGGTGGCCATACAGTGACGAATACAGTGATGAAGAAATTGAGAAAGGTTAGATGTAGCCACTTATTTTTTTCTTCTGTTGTTTCTGTTTATAGAAGGTACTTAATATTGATTTTTATGTCTGTTATTAGGTATTATTACAGCAAATGAAGGAAGTTCTGAACAGATCGTTGCGATGGAGGACGATCATGTGCTTGAAGAGTACATCATGTCCTGTGAGTTACATAGGTAGCCTTAAATTTTTCAGTTTCTTCAAAAAATGTTTAAGAAATTGTGTTCACGTTGATTTAGACGATGGTGAGGAAATTGATCAAAATAGTGGTTGTTGTGAAATCTCAACACAAGAGTGTTTTGGCGGAGATGAGGAAGAGATTGAAAACTAATGTTAGGGAATCTTGTATTTCCTTCAGAAGAAATAACAGATCATCAGTATTTATAAATTTACACAAGAGCTCGTGTTACGTTTAAATCCCATAGATTCTGCGCGCATGCGGAGCGAGTCTTTATTTCGACAAGGGTTAAACGAGTATTCAGTATCCTTCAGTATAAGGCTCCAGCGACCTTTTCCATATTTGGAGATACCTCTACTCAAAAACTCGTCTTCGTCTTTTGTAAATTTCACTTTCGAGGAAACTTTTAACTTTTCGTGAACGACTTCCTTTTTTAAATCGACGTCGAAACTGATTCGAGATCGGAATGCTGGATCTACTTGTATTTCGGCATTACAGTTGCTTTCGGGATTACGTGAAATGGTGTTGGTGATTCTGACATCATCGTCATCAGGAGTTAGTTTCTATAGAATTATCCACACAATTTCAATAAAAGTGCTCTTCTTCGCAGTGACTTTTGTCAATTTTGCACACTGGGAAGAGGCTAAGTTCGGAGTAAAAATTGAGGTCCTAATGATAAAAATATTTTCACTTCCGAAACGTACCTTAACAAGAAGTTTCGTAAAACATTTTCCTATTTATATCATCACACTCGAGAATAATTTCATAGTCTGTCCTTTCATAGTCTTTTATACAAATTCACGCTTAACTTTTTAGTTTTTATATATTTCCCCATAGGGCGAAATATATGTTAACACCGGCATTTCCTTCTCCTCCTTCTTCTCCTTTTCGTTCACTTTTATAGCCGCGGTTCGGTATTGAATTTTCACCTAGCCGCCAAAGTAGATAAGAATAGAGGCTAGTCTACAGTGAAGTAGTGGGCCATTTTTTTTCAGTCAGTGCAGATGGTCAGTGGAAGACTTTGCTTTTCCTGCCAGCTTTTAAAATGATTCAAAAGATAAAAGGTTGTTAAATGATGGAAATAATCGTTTTAGTTCAGTGTTGTTATGAAAGGTTTGGTAAAAACTTTTTAATGAACGTGTAAAATACAGAAAAAAAATTGTTTTATTTTTGTTGATAACAATCACAATAATGATGCTATGGATGATTGGTTGGTAGTTAAATGTTTGGAACAGCAAAACATTGAAGCTGTGATTTCAGTGCAATGGCGAAAATTCATTATCAATACAGGCTGAAGATTTATTTATATTTTACATCCATTTGACAGGATAATGTTACAGAATGTATAGCCAAACTGAACTGACACAGCACGCACATGATGTACAGCCACCACAAGGGAAACCTTTTATACGTGGAGAACAAGTAGTTCGACCAATTATGTTAATTCAAAGAGTACATTACAAAAACAGCAAGTAAAAACGTGATGTCGTATATTCAATAAGATGTTCAGAAAACCAATTACTTCAATATTTTTATACACAGGATTGAGACAGATAATAACTTGAAAGAACCTGGTTGAATGTGCTTCCCTGGCCTGGATAGGCTGGATACTATGGATTAATTCCATTATTACACATACTGTTTTGATACTGTATTATGATATCTTATTTTGTAAAACGTATATATATAATATATAATATATATATATATTGTCAACTTCCTTCCACAAACAACAAACATAAATCAAAACACAATCCAACATAAGAACCTGTAAATTAGATCAAACCAGAACTCAAATTTCTTTTTTTAGCTTCGTAGTGATTTGGTTATGGATGTGTATTTTCACTACCAAAATCTGTTTGTTTTTTTCATTTTTGATTTACGAAAGTCATTTTTATTACATAGTAAATAATGAGTGTCCACATATTTTTGTGACTGAGATGTTTATTCTGAATACTTGAATTTAATTTTATGAATTGTCACTTTTAAGACCATCTCTTTTTGGAAAATAACTCTTGTCCTAATTTGAAATGCTACACAGTACAAATTTTGATTGTTTTTAATAGTTATTTGCTGTCTACCCCAAAGTATTTTTAATACTTAGACTGTAGTATTAAAATTAGGTTTGACAATTTTCTTTTCTTCTTTTGTAAACTTGTAAACAAATTTCATTGTATGATGTTGTAAAATAGTTTAATACGAGTTACGAAAAGCTGTGTTCTGTTAAATTACATTGTTTGCCATGATATTACTGTGTAAAAGGATGCCAAGCTTCTGCAGCAATGAAGATCATACGTTTATTATGATGAGTTTACCTTATACACATTGATGCAGTTGTTGATATTCAGTTGTTTAAGGGGAAATATTAGTTGCATTTAGGTCTTCCAATTTTTAGCTCTGTCCATAATAACTTCTCATAACTCATAACTTTTTTTAACTCCTCAGCAAAAATGATAAGAGAAACCATGTCATATGACCATGAATATCTTCATTTCATAATAAGTTCGAAATAAGTTCTTTTGTGGTATTAAATTGAATTCTACCCTGGTTAGTATGGACAGCATTTTTATTTGCGTTGATGGTAGTTATACCACTTTTCTTATGGTCTTCTATGTACACATAATATTTGATAAAAGTTTTGCAACTTTGGGGAAATGTATAGTCGCATTTTTGCAAATCTTGTTTACTTTTTATGGAAAGAAAAATCAAATTATTGTAGAGGAAGTATTAGATATGATAATTAGAAAATGGCACCTACGTTTCAGGAACATATGCCTGTAGGAGTCCTTGTAAAGAAGAAGCTGTTTACATGAATATGTTATTTTTATTAAAAATAATCAAGTTATTACGTGTTAAACCACATTTTGTTGTTGAGCCAATCCACGAATGTAATTGAAATTACCCCGTATTTCCTCTATTAACCGCCCGGGCGCTAATTAAATTTTTTCGAAATTTAACGGGCTCTCAAAAGAGTAGGGTGGTTATTAAATTGTTAACAAAATCATTTACTATTGATAAAGCACAACAACGGAATTTTTGTTGATTATGTCACGATCGAGAACTGTCCACGCTTGAATCCAGTAAACAATCAATTTTAGTGGAGGGCCACGCATATTTCCGGGTTTTATTTTGCTATTATTATTCTAATAATAATTAAATCCATTATCTGAGGAAATTTAGAGTAGGCCACTAGCTTTTCCCTCCCGTGCTAATAAAAAATGCCGTAAATCCCAATTTCCCTATATTACGCATTGGAGCTTAAAGCGATTGGATCTAGGCTGAGGAAAATTTGTTATTTTCTAATAACCGCCCGGGGACTTATCAGAGGAGGAGGTGGGGGCGTTTAATAAGTTAATTTTGAATTTAGGGAATAAGAAGGATATACGGAACGGTACAAGGAAATGAAGATATTGCAGTGGCTTTTAAAGATGACGTCATGGATTTTCCTCTCCTCTGAAAGCCTGATCACGTTCTCCATAGCATCCGTTGGTTTCCTTTACCATTGTGTGACCATATCAGTGTGACGCGATGGATTTTTGTCTCGGCCATAAAAATAAGACAAGTCCAAAACTTCCGGCATATGTTTCTTTCCGTTTAAATGAATTACCAGTTTAGAACTCGGTCACAAAAACAGCGAAGAAGTTTAAAAAGTACAAAACATCACATCAATATTAACATAACTCTTCAAACCACTAAAACATTCCAGTTGGGTATTTTCAGCATGGGGAATTTTGGCAATTGGACGACATTAATCATATTATGGACAATATTTAATCACGAAAGAAAATTCACACATGAAACAGTTGCTATAGTATCAATTAACGGCCTTTATCTCAACCAATGAATTATGATTGCATTCACAATGGAGAAGAAATAAAAATAAAGTTACTATCCAATTTTATTTTGAGTTTAATTTTGCAAATTCTAAAGAGTTAACCGACAGTACATTTTGTTGTTACCTAAGATGAGCTATCTATGACTGCTATAATTGTTTTAATTATGATAAATATTAATTGATAGTTCTGAAAATAGATAAACACGCAATTTTCCTCAATTCTTAACGATTTCCGACAGAAAGCATGGGAATCATTACAAAAATAAAAATCTATCCTGTGAAAATTTGAGTCCTACACATCTTTGGGTATATGATATGTAAGTTCTGAAAGAAAGTATAGTTCATCTATTAACAACAGTGGGCAAAATTGTCAAAAAGTCACTGCAAAGAAGAGCATTTTTATTGAAATAATGTGTATGTTTCTACAGAAAAGCACTCATTTGCAGTGGTTTTTCAATAAACTTGCCCACTGGGCCGCTTTTTGATTATCTTTACAGGAAAAAGGCGTATTAAAAAATGACATATTTTTATCCTTAAACAACAAAATTGTTATGACTACTAACTTTAATCGATTCTAATCACAGTAATTCTGAAATTTCAATGACAATGTTTTAAAATATGTCATCAATAAAACAAAATGTAACTTCAATTGGATCAATTGTAGCAAGCACTTGTACGAGACAAGCAACGTTCAGATTCTCTCCTCATAACAAATAATGTTATTTCAAATACTTCTGTTTTCAATCCTATGGTTATCCTCTGAAAGTGAAGGTATTGAAATCAAGAAAAAACTAAATTTGGGTTGTATATTGTATGGTCATTTAAATTATGATAAGTTAATGCTGGAATCACCATTGATTTTTGCTGCGACGTTGATCAATAAGGAAAAATCTTGAAAAATCATGAAATAGTTCTGCATTGTGAGGAAGATGTTGTAAGTATGTTCATTTTTGGAAATGGCAACAAAGAGCTTTCAATCTTTACTTCTATCATGTGATGAACATTCATTTTCTCCTTATTTCGCAGAATAGACTTGGATATACGCTGGTCAGTTTTTTTCATCTCGTGCGATCAAATGTTCACATTCATGGACTTCTGGATACTTACAGTCGCCAAACCATCGTTTTAGGTTATTCTGCTACAAAAAGAAATATTCCTCAGGTATTCATCTTCTTTAACAAATACTTAACCCAGTAGGGGAAAATTTGTTGAAAAATTACTGCCAAGGAGCGTGGTTCTATAGAAATATACACACTATTTCAATAAAAATGCCCTTGATCGCAGAGACATATGACGCATTTTGCCCATTGGGTAACTTCTTTGGTTTTGTTTTATTTATTTCGTTATGGTGTCAATTACCACGTGACCTTACCAGATAAAGTTTATAAAAGCAAAAGAAAAAGAATACACACCACTCTGTTCTAACTTCCTTTGAATCATTTAGATATCTTATGGCTCCTCTCTGAAACAGTTCCATTACAAGGATTATCAACAGGAGATAAAAAGACATCCTTATTTAGTTAGAATTCCTCCAACAACGCAAACATCATACAAAAGTTTGGGTAAAGTACTGAAACAATTTCAATGGAAGCGTATGGCTATATTATATCCATACCGAGTTGCACAATTGGCACAGGTAAAACTTACAAAATTGTTCGAAAGATTATTGATGAGGTCTTAGAAAGAAAAAAAAAGATGCACAGAACTGTTCCGGATTGGTTGGGTTTTACTGTAGAACTGTTCCGGATTGGTTGTGTTTTACTGTAGAACTGTTCTGATTGGTTGGGTTTTACTGTAGAACTGTTCTGATTACTTATTTGTTATAAAGCATATTTAGTGTTAAAATCAATAGGTTTTGATCACGAAGCAAGTTTTATGTAAAAAAGGTTCTTAAGTCCTAATTATCGTCGTTTTTGCCCCCTGAATTTTATTGCAATTGTAATGATGTTAGGTTCATTCAAGGTGGAAAAATTACATCAACTGCCTAATTACGGGGCGTTTATTTTATTTTTTTCATCGTTAAAATTTCTTGTTTCCTTATTAGAACAAACTAACCATGACTTCCATTGAAGGTTGCACTTGATTTGAATGAGATCTTGCGACAATGGGGTTACAACATTGTGACGCTACAAGGATTTGATTCTTTCTCTGATCTATCCACACAAATGAATGCTATCAAGGTTTGTGAAATTTTGACGTTTAGAAGTTGCTTGTTTGTTTGTTTACATTACTTCCATCACGTGATCAGAGACCATATTAAATATGCATGAATAGATCCTGGCAAGATATGAATAGGTCCTTTCTTTCATATCAAATATGTGTGAAGTTCATTGATTGCTTAAAAAAGTTTGAATACAGCATTGAAAAAGTTGCATTTATTTGAAGTTTTCGCGTATCATACCGTACCGTACCGCATCGTATCGCATCGTACCGAAACATGTCAAGATTAATCAATCTGGTCAATCAGATATCACATTCTTGTACAATACGCGCATAAATTTTTTCTATCGGAAATCAGGCTTAAAAATTTGCTCCCTTTTAGGCTGCTGATGCAAAAATCATTGTTGGAGTATTCTATAGCAATGCGCATCACGTGTTCTGCCATGTAAGTATTTCAATGGAAACCTACTTTAAGTCGTTACCGTGCCAGAATCTCCCACTTTAAAGTTATCTGCAATATACTGAAAACCAGAAATGCAATTGAGATTCTCAAATAAGCACTCACCCATGTGAGAAAACAAAACGTAAATGACAGTTTTTTGCTCAGTTTCTTTCATTATTGACGTTTTGGGCGTTGAACGCCCATTATCAAGTCACTTGTAATTTTGCATAAAAGAGCTATGTTTTGTAAAAAAGTCTTGACTTGATAATGGACATTGAATACTTGACACATTGTCAATAAATAGATGTGTTGCAAGAAATTGTCGTTTATGATTTGTATTTCACATATATTTTTTGGATTGGTTCTATACTTAAAGTACCCACCTATTTTCTGAACACATTTAATAATCACCCCTTTATGAATAATCAACTACAGCCACCCTTTGATTTCGAAATCTTAACCCATCATTACGTAAGTTTTAAAAGCCCTTAGATCGCCCAAAGCTAATACAGTTTAAAGCCATTACATTTGATTGTATCTTAATTGATCTTTAATAACAATTGTGCCGGCTGGGATGATTTATATGGCTTTAAAGGATACTTAGATAAATTGCCTATATCATTTCGAAAAATGATGTTACAGATAAAGATTTGGTGTTAAATTTAGGCTTATCACAGAAAAATGTACCATCCAGAATATCAATGGATTCTACCGTTATCTCTTGATGATCATTGGTTTAATCATGTTAATTATGATGGATATTTTAACTGTACAGCCACTCAACTGAAAGAAGTAGCAAATGGCTTTATTCAATGTAAACGCTCTCCACGTAGAAGAGATGGCAGACTGACTGTGGCTAATATGGTATGCTTTCTCTCTCTGTGGCAAAGCAAATTCTTGATGGAGTTCCGATAAGAAGATGATTTTGCTGTTCCACTATTTTATGTGTTAATGTTATTCTTAATTGTTACGAAGTATATTTACCTCCCGTAGTTCGTAAGCAAGTAAGTTAGTAATTGGGGTTTTTTGATCCTTGGGGTTCCATCCATAACGGTTGACTCTTCTGCCCGCCGTCTTGCAACTAGTAGTCGACGTACCGCCAGAGATACGTATACCAGTTGAGTCAAAAAGAAGTACCAGTGTTTCACAAAAAGTATCTTTCCATTGAATAACTATGAAAGATAGTTATTTTATTTCTGCATAGAGGACAATTTTACCTATATTTTGGTTTATCACTTTTCTAATTTGGTTCAGTAGAAAAAAAGTTATGGACATAAAACATAAAGCAAAATGTCTCAATACTAAATTTATGTTTTTATTGCAAAGCAACAGGGAACATATACAATTAAATGTGCTGAAACTTATTTTTCTTATTCCCAATAATTAAGTAAGGTAAAAAGTTCAAAATTTTGAAAATTTTCTTAAAGCTTTGTTCACTGAAACGTTTTATAAAGAGTGTCTTGTATAAAATATTGAGTAGTGCCGCAACTCCATAGAACAAAGAGTTCGGGTATGCATCCAGTTTGCTAGGATAAATATTACTAAAGAGGTGAGCAGACAAATTGTGTCTTTTCTTTCAATTCCCATAGCCTTTTCATTAACATCATCGAAATTCATCAAAGAATCTCGCAGGAATATTTTGTTCGGCTTTTTCGTCCATTTTTCAAAGGTTTTTACAAGGACCACTTCCAGTTTCTTGTCCATAACTTACTTTCTACTCAACCAAATTAGAAAAGTGATATCTCAAAATATAGGTAAAGGATTTTTATTTTCAGAAATAAAAATAACTATTTTTCAATCGAAAGATATTTTTTATGAAACACCGGTACTTTTATTGACTCACCAGGTAGTATTGCTCTAACATGTCCGATGGTCAGTGTGCAGTCAGTTGATGACTCCTAATGGGCTGATACGCTGCTTTTAAAGCACATCGGAGTGGAATATCGACATACGACATGACTGGATTCGAACACTGGTCGTACTCAAAGGTATTAACCACTACACCATCGCTGCAAAAGGAATGTTAGGAAAGAGTGAACTTATATTAAGAGAATGGATAAGGGGTTTTATAGGGTTTAATACGAGATAAAAATGAGATATGAGAAGTAAACGTGAAGGAATAACAAGATGGTTATTCATTTAAGACTGCAGAAAAGATTTGGGAGCAAGTCAGACTTGTTAAAGACAGACTATGGTTGAAGTTTTGGCGTCGAAGATCGAAAAACCCAAATCTTACTCTTGCAGAAAAGCCTGTACCAGCTAGCCAATACAGAGTGGATTCCATGTTCGGTTTTGACGCGGTGTATGCGTACGCACGCACTGGCTTTTGATAGGATTCTGAAAAAGTATGGAGAAAAAGGTAAAAGAACTTCACATAAGATTTCCACAAGAATTTCACTATTTGATGAAAATGACACACTAATGATTGCTATTTTCACAGGTTTACCTGGAGGTTTACATGACGAAGGTGCGAATAATACTGAACGGTTTATTGAAGAAGTTCGGAATTTGGATTTTGAAGGATTTTCGGTAAATATCTTTCTATGGAATATTAGGAATACCGATATTGACACCTTTGTTTTTCTTTCCAACTAAAAATACTTTTGTTGTAATCGCATGAAAGTTCCTTTTTTGAAATAGACCTTCCCGAATTCTTGTTTAAACGATGCATTGTGGCTGAGTTGTCGTGTCTAACCTCGCTTTTAATATTGTAACTACTTCTAATTATTGGAATGGGAATTAGAAATAATAGAGACTATCATTAAGTTATAAAGTAATGAAATCAGTGGAACAATGAATTGCATAAAAGAGAGGTAAGATATGAAACTCAGTCACAATTCAGTATTTAAACTGAAATTCGGGAAAGGTCTATTGAAAGGAAAAGAAAGTGTGAAAAAGAGGTTGACGAGAACAATCACCTGTCAGTTCTGATGAACTACGATGGAATACACCGTTTTCTTCACGACTCTAAGTTTATAATTGGAGAGTAGCTTAGCCGGTAAAAGTATTGAAGCACTGAACCTCATGTACCTACTGCTACTTCCATCCTTTTACTTTCAGGGTCGAGTCATATTTGATAAAAATGCTCAATATGAAAGACTTGGAGAGATACTTATTCAGCAATTTAAATGGAATAGAGAAAAAAAAGAACGTATGTATGGATAATTTTACACCCATGTTCATTTATCCAGGATTGATTATGTTTCAATGTTTCTAATTATGCAATTTAAGTTCCTAATTATGCAACTTATGGAAAAATATAAAACATTTACATTTCAATTTAACGATCAACGATATTTTTCAATGAGATTTGAAGTTCATTGAAAGTGATAATCCAAAGTCTTTAATGGTCGGAATGTCCAAATGTACTTCACGCTTGCGACAAAGTTTATTGCATTGTACTTAAAGGGGGTGTGAGCAACGACCCTTCACTGCTTATTGATTACACGGATTCTAATGTGTTTCTTTCAGATAAAAATGTAGATATAGGGTTGTATAAGGCTGATCGCGATTATTTGGATTTCATCAGGGATCCAAAATCACTTTTTCCAGGTAAAGCTTTTATAATAGTCACATTTGAAAACCTTTTATATGATGCTAGCTATATCCGTCTTTGATCATCTTTCTAGAGGGAAAAATAACAAGAGATTCCACATATTTGTTGCTGTCTACCACTGTACCGTATGATTTACCAGTTGTCATAGGAGCTTGGGGCTTGGCCATGTTTGGTTATTTTGTTGCAGCTGCGTTCTTGTTTGTGAATGTTTATTACAGAAATGAAAAGTAAGGATAGCAAATTGTTGCGCTTTGCAATCCGCCACGCCAACTTTGCCATGAGGAATTGAAAAGATAAGAGCCAATTTATCTGGCCCTCTTGAAATAGATTTAAATATAATTAAAAATAATCGAATTTGCATGTAGAGCGTAATAATATCGGCTTCCGTCCAAACTAATCACTATGAAGATTGCAACTGTTTACAAAAATCTAGGTGTTAGGGTATTTTCAACTCTGTTGTTTGTGTCAAGCAATTAGTGCATTTTTTCACATACACGTCTTTTTACATAAGTAACCAAGGCCAGTTAATAGTAGTAATGTTGCTTAATTTGTTTCTAAACATTAATCGAACAAATATATGTATTTCCAGTCTTGAAAACTTTTGTGTACGTTTAAGTTGTTTAGTTAAGTATCTAAGTACAAAATCTAGGACATTCAAATCATTACATAGAGAGTACAATCTAGTGTAGCCACTTAGTGTAACAATTATAAGAAATGTGCTTTAGTTATGCTAGTGTTGAATCATTTCAAAATTTCATGGTGCTAATTTATCTTAGATTTTGGTAGTGCTATTGCTTAACTTTTTGAGGAAATTTACTAGTGTTGCTTATAAACTTGTTGCATATAAAAAAGTTTGTTCATTATCCTTGTTGGTTTGTTTTGACTGCTAACCCAAAATCTAAAATCATTTATTTAAAAAAAAATATATGCAAGATTAGGGACCTCCAATAATTTTGTCGATATGGTTTTTTTTACAGTTTTAGCCATTCTAGTCCAATAAAATTCGCAAAAATTTTCTTTGGCCTGATTATTTAGCCCCCTGAAACGAAATTTTGCTTCGCAGTCCCTGAACATGTCAACGCCAATATGTTCTAGGGTTATCAAGATGTCTTCACCTTTGGTCAATAACGGAATCCTTGCTGGTGCTTTCATCTGTTACACAGCTATAATCTTGTATGGTTTGGATTCCAGATTTTTAACAAACAAAGAGATGGAGATCATGTGTAGTGTATGTGAAATTTCAATTTTGAAAGAATCCTCATGTACCGTATTTCCTCTAATAAACGCCGCGGCGTTTATTACAAATTCAACGTTTTGGATGCGGCGTTTAATAGAGGGAGGTGTTCATTAGAGAGCGGCGTTTAATACTAAATGAAAAATTGGACAGAAGCAAACTTAAACAACGATGTTTTCTTATTCTAAAAAACGTTACAAAAGATTGTGTGAAAATGTTTTGCACAAAAGATATGTGCACGAAAATGTCAAAGAAGAGCAATATCACTGTCGCCGTTTTCTAGTATGAGATTGTTTAGCCTGTTTTCTAATAAACGCCGCTTTACAAGATGCTGCGTTTAATAGAGGGAGGCGTTTGTTACAGGGCGGCGTTTACTACAAACGTTTGGATAAAGTGCGGCGTTTAATAAAGGGCGGCGTTTATTAGAGGAAATACGGTATTTGGTTTATGTCGTCTTGTTTACGATTGTTGAATACTACACAGTTCGTCAATGCGAGACTATGAGCATCGCAGACAATCATCAGCAAAGTTTGATGATTGTCTGCGACGCAGATATGAAACTTCAAGTTCAAACAAATTAATCGTTGTTTTTTCTACTATGGATATGAGAATTAACTTTTGAAAGAAGCTTTTAGGCCTGGTTCAGACCTGGCGATTATCGAAACAAAAATTAATCGCCGTAATCGCCAGGTCTGAACAAGGCTTTAGAGAATTAACTTTATAAATTTTCGTGAGTTTTAAGTTTTAAGAAAAGGGAAAAGAAATAAAACATTCACACCAATGTAAATAAACATCAACCTTTCTGCAGCCATTTTTAAGCAACTTCACTGCAGCACTTTCATCTGTATGTAGCCAAATTTGATAATTATAAAAAAAAAAAAAAAAAAAAAAGGATAAAATTTCCTGCATTTTCTAACACACGTTTCTATCGTAAAAATAGACTTTCTTCCCCACTCGCTCTTCCTTTTCCCCTCTTGGTTTTCCACAAAGTTTTATAATAACACTTTCGTATTAACAGACAGTGTTTCTTCGTGAAAATGACTACAATAATGAAAATTATCGATAACGATAATGAAAAAATACAATGGTGACGCTACAGTGGGTTTTGATGAGTAGCCATAAAACTTTGTTCTCTGTTACTTTAAAAGTTTTTATTGTTGTTTCTTTTGGCTTTTTTTAACGCTATAAGATAGTTCACATAATGTTCTATGGTTTGTTACCATAATCCACTGCTGTGTCACATGAAAAGTTTCAGTTATTTTGACGATGCTGCCAAAGGGTAATGGCGTAGGTCCAACAGTGTATTCTACAGAATAAGAAAATGAAACATAACCAAAGTGAAACTCTAGTTGGTTACCTTTTAGGGTTTGACCTTGATTGTCTTAGTTGGTTTCACGTTGATCTTCAGCTGTTTTTTCTTGAAGACTTGGAGAGTATACAAAATAATAAAAGCATCAGAGAACTGCAAAAGAGTTGTAAGTGTTCACACTGTCATGAAAATAATCTCTGTCGAGAGTTGAAGAAATCCTAAAAAATATTTTAGAACATTTGATCATGCATTTTCTCCACCAAAGCACCAATTCCAATTTCATTGGCTGAAGGCCAAGTCACATGGCTTTCCGGCTAGAAAGTATAACACTATACGAGACTTTGTGACTGTTCTTCTTTAGACACTCAAAAACCGCCATCTTTGCTTGTTATTGTTTTTGCTGTTGTCAATTGATGGAGTGATATTCATTTTCTGGATTTGTGTTGCGCCATTTTCATTGCGGGAGGTCGACATTAAAACTGAGGTGACAATATCTTACGTATATGAAGTTTAAATGTCGAGAAAAAATCCACCTGTTCAAAAAAAAGCTTTTCAACGTTGACATCTCAAGTACTGCATAAAATATATCTTGAGTGAATATCATATTTTCTGTGCGGATATCATATTCTTTGTGTGGATATTTAGATTAATGGTGACACCAAAGAAACGTTTTTTTTCTATCGGTGTTCTTGCCAGTATCAGTTTCAGTTCACAATGGCGATGTACGCATACAAAGGATGCTTGTTACTGATTGGCTCGTTCCTGGCTTGGGAATCAAGAAATGTCAGTATCCCATTATTGAACGATTCCAAATATATAGGTAATGGTAAAGTTACTTTTAACAGCTTGTTTTTCCTAAATAGTAAGCAAGCCATCGTCAGCAGTAAAATACTGAGGTTTACGTCAACACTCTTCTTCTTTCATACTATTATAGTAGACACTCGAAATAACTGAACCAATTTTTCAAAATAGGCGTCATTATTTCCTTCGAAAGTTAACTGGGATTTTTTGGCAAGTGGGTAAAAAATGTAAATAAAACAAGTTTGGATTTTAAAAACATCAGGTATCACTATACATTGCTTGCAAACATTTCTGATATGTACTTTCTCACAGAAAAAACTAAAATAAAATTCACGCACTGTGAATGATGGGTGGTAAAAGGAAAATTTTAGAAAACCAGTTTTAACAAAAAAGGATACAGCAATGAAATGTTGATAATTTGATGATGATGATTTAGGGATGGCAGTTTACAATGTATCAGTGGTGACAGCCATTGGTGTTATATGTGCATCAGCTCTCTACACAAGCAGTAAATTCGCAATAGCGTATATTATCGTTGCCTTAACCATATTCATTTCGGTCACCGGTACATTATTCTTGATTTTCGTCCCAAAGGTAACAAAAAACGCATTTTATTTTATTTTTCGACTTTTGTTTTGGATTTTGTCTAGCCAAAAGTTGTTTGGAGATGAATTATCAGCAATGAAGATTTTTGTTGACTGTGAGTGAGATACCGTATCTCCTCTAATGGCTGGGTTTCTAATGTTTATAAACATTGGCGTTTTTTGCTAGATAATTGCTGTATGTTACATTTTATTTTATTTTAAGTCGCATCATCACAGGTAGTTAGGTAGTCTCTGTACACAAGGGTTCACCTGTTGTATGGTTATTAAGAGACCCTAAATAGGAGGTGTTTATTCCATGTATCAGATGCTTAGTAGAGAGGGTACAAATTAGAGAAAAAACTGTCCGTTTGCAAATGTAATGTTTCTGATAAGAAAAATATTTGTTTAGATCTACTACTTGTTCGGTACTCCCATCGAAAAAGCTTATGGAACTCTGTCGATGTTTGCTAGGTCACAACAACAGAGAGAAGCCGTTAAGCACGCTCCTCAAAATAAATCGTTTGAAAAGTGAACCATTCGAACAGAATTTGAAGTCTATGGTTACCCTTAAATTTAGAAACGATATTGTAAAAAGAAAATGATGTCTTTGGATGCATAGTATAAAGTAATTCATGTTTTGTAGTTGGAGCAGCTGATTGGTATAAATATTTTTGTACTCGCATCCAGCGTCATGGTTGTTGGAACATCAGTTATGCAGTTTGAACATCATGAAGCTAAAGTAAATAGTTGTTATTACAAGTGTCAAACACTTTCGTTGATCGCTTATTAACATAAAGAAAAAGATGGTTGCCGACACGATATCTTCTTGGAAACGAGAGATGCTCAACCTCGAACCCAGGGTTTCTTGCTTTTTCGATATACGGATGGCGGCGAAGAAGACCCTGGTCCCGGCTGCTGCGTTCTCTGATTCCATTGGTTCAGCAGGATTCTCGAATAATTTAAGCAGCGCGTTGTTTATCAAAATGGTAAACACAGAGAGTGAGAATGAAAGTCCGAGCACGTGGTTTGGAAGAGAAAATTTTATAAATTCGTTGTTTTTGGAAAACCATTATATTAATTTGCATACATTCCAACTTATCAACCCTTCATCTACTTGTGTTTTTGGCCAAACTTGTAGCACAATAATGATTTTATTAAAATATTTTTTAGTTAAAAAAGGCTGCTAGTGTGACTTTTAGTTCTCTGACTAATTTGTGCCGTTCCTTCCCCATAATTTTCAAGTAGCATATCAGTTGCTGATGAATATAAATTTTTAGTTACATAATGAATGAAGAGTTATTGAAAATTACACCTAAAAAAAGTCTATTCTCGAAAACCTAGAGTTGAAGGAACATGCAGATTGTGCAGTAATTACTGACAATAGCTTTTTGTTAAAAGTACATTCTGTGTCTGGTGAAAGAAAAACTTAAGCAGGAAAATTTTAACGGTATGTGGTGTAAACATACATGATGGTGACGGCCTTCCAGAAACTATTTGTCGAAAACGCAATGCCTTCTTGGAGTCAAATTGAATAAAGACAAAAATTTTCCATTAAACGAATGTCTACTGGTTCACCTGAAACCAGCACGTAACCACCTGCAAAATCAATGGTTACTACAATAGAATCAAAAAAGCAGCTTAATTTTGACACAACGCAATCATATATACATCTCATATCATGAACGCTATGATGAAATCATAACTACATCAATAACACTGATGCAAGAAAAAAAAGTCCTGTCAGCTTTAAATACAAAACAACCATTGGCCATTGCTGGGGTCATTAACGATCATTGCCCACACATACTTTTGGGAATAAAACGAAATATTTTCAAAGATATGAAAACAATTTATGAAACATCAATTTAAAAAGTTTGTGTCAGAAAAGGTTCACCATCAGTCTTGAAAAACACTGGATATGAAAGGTTAACACAATTCGTTTTTAGTACGTCTAATACAGTTTTATTGATTGAAGGAGGTTGCAGCAAAAATGTAAGGTTTGTTGTTACTGGTATATAAAACACAATTAAAAAACAAATGTTACGTAAAATAAATAGCTATACTATAGTTATATTTTCATAGTTTAGTATGTATAATTGTCAATGATCTTAATTCTGAATGACCTTCCCAATTCCAAAGGTGAAAATAAACAAAGATCATGATTATAAAATGTAACTGAGTAGAATTATTTGTTTTAGTTTGATCCAGAGTGATGTGCAGTGTTTTTAATTTAAAAATGTGTGGAATTTGCTTTAACTTACATTCCATATTGTTTGTTGTTGTGAATCAGGAACAATGACAGTACTTTAATATTATATAAAGGAGCTATATCTTTATATGAATTGTTATGTTTAATGTTTGATGATATCCACAAAGCAAAGATCATGTTTTTATGATAAAAAACCAATACAGTAGAAATTTTCAAATAACAATATATTTCTTACCACGAACTCGATGCAATGTGCTTCATTAACCACAGCCACAACATTATCTTGATATACTTGGCTCCGAAATAGCTTTAAAGTTTTTTCATTAAGAGCCCCCTCTGGATGACAGAAAACAACTTAAGCTCTCCCTCCAGAATCAACGGGGGGAAATGTTATATCCTTTTCTTCCTCATAAGTAGTACATACAGTTACCTTCTGAAAAAAATATTATCTGTATAGCAAATTCTCTTCCTGCATTACTCTTAGGAATACCAATATTGTTTAAAAAATTCATCTGGTTTTCAATGATCGAATTTAGGGGACTAATAACGATAACTATTTTTGAAATTTTTCTATTTCGTAAAAAGCTAAGAAGCAACTGATAAATCAAGATTTCCCATAACCAGTTGGTAAAACAGCAATAACATCTCTTTCAAATAACAAATGTTCAAAACAAATAGTTTGTTTAGCTTTGAAGCAAATATTATCAAGGTTGCACGATAACAAAGCAAGTTGCAGCCTTTCAAAAAGCTTCACAACATTTTCCATGTTTATTAATCGTGAACCCTTCTCTTCTGATCTTTCTGTTTGAAATACTAAGGATTGCCGTCTTCCTAGTATTTTTCACATAATTTATGCAGAACTTGCTTACTTGAAAAAGCAACTATGAAAATGTGGGGCTTACTGAGGCAAATATTGCATAAATTAAAATCAACACCTATACTGTTGATTTTGAGCAGCCGGGACCAGGGTCTTCTTCGCCGCCATCCGTATATCGAAAAGGCAAGAAACCCTGGGTTCGAGGTTGGAGAGATGGTGATTCCGATAGGCAATATGGCTGCACCTTAATCATGATGCTGAAGCGTCATTGCTATAGCATTTTTTAATGTGTGTACTGCATACATGGATATGTATTTTATAATAAAAAAAAAAAATGCAGCCTATGACAGCAGGAAGTCAGTGGGTTTTTTTGTAAACCTTATAACTTAAAAGAATATTTGAATAACTTAAATATTTTTATAACAAATTGGCAACCCGTATGACCAATTATTTATCCACTTTTTAGTTTTGGATGACGTCATCATCCATGAAGTAATTTTGGCTCCTGGTGAAGTAGACATCTTCAGACCTGGGTTGTTTTTTAATTCGTTTTCATTGCTTCTTTGAATGATATATATACTGGGTTATGGCTTGAAATAGCTCTTATGGTGCTTTTTCTTAAATTGAGACTTTTTGGTAATATAATTGACTGTTCCACAGAAAATTCTCTAATGGATCAAATTTCTTTTTTTAAATTTGTATACTTGGGTCAATTTTGAAGGACATCACACTGACAGTTTTAGCGGAGTCATTGCGACTCCTGAAAGTCATTGAACAATGATAACCTAAGGGAGTAAATCAGATGATACAGAGAGCATCTTAAGGGAGTCATTTTGCTTTTAAGGGGTGTCAATTTCAATTTCCTTAAAATGACCACCTTGAAGGGAATCAATTTGACTCCTTTAAGTGATCATAAGTGAGGTAAGTTAAATGGCTCTTTAAGGGAGTCATTTTGATGCTCGTCGGAGAGTCAAATCGAAAAACAAAGCTACTTTTTCGCACGTTTTAAAAAATTTTACGTAAGCAATTCTTAATGAGAGTCTCAGATGTCACATAACGGTATAAAAGATTTTACACCTTTAAACAATAAAGATACGGTTATTAACTCTTAACGGTACTTTCTTTGCTTTTTACTAAATAATTATTCTTTTGTATAGATATTTCCCTATATAACCATAAAAATTGTACGATCGCATTGAATAAAAAAAACATCTATAGCTAATTTATTAACTTCACTGGTTCACTGGTTTCATTGGTTACATATACATATTTCATATAAGGAGATATGTAGTTGTACTATTCTTGGATTCCTTTCTTGACGAAACTGAATGTGTCCGCGTGACTGACAGTTTCTTTCGTTTGTTTTCTTGTTCTTAAATAATCGGATATTAATATTCTATATGATAAGTTAGCTTGCTTACTCCTTAAATTTCTTTTAAAGAACAACAAAACACCGATGATGCCCACAAAACACGGTCGGCTATGCAGACAGTAACTAAATATGTTATAAGTACACTGTTTTTCTTTATCAGCCATAAACTTCAAATGAAAGTATTTGGGGAAAAGCTAAATGATTTTGAATGATTAGCTACTATATTTTGATTACTTGTGACAGCTTTACTTTTTACAGTATACTACTTTTTCTTTAGATTCTTATTATGAAATTTTCCTGTCAATTTGATTGCTCTTATAAAACAGTCAATTACAAATGGCTCGTGCAATATTTTTGGAACTTTCATGCAATACAGGGCAGCTTCGCTATTCAATGCAATATTTCTGGATGTGTATTAAAATTCAAAAATCAAAAGAGCTGTGCAAAAACACCAAAGTTCAACATCAAGACTTGAAGTGACTTTTGGATATCAATGCAAGTGACAATAATCTTGCTGGTGATAGCAGTGATGATGAAGATGTTGATGATCAGTTTTTTGAGTTCGCACTGTATTATTGGTATAGTTTCATTTGTAAACGTCATTATTCGGCTGTATGTGACGTAATTTTTGAAAAGTCATCTTATTTAATCTGCAATCCAAAATTCAATTTTTCTTTGTGTTTCTTTCTATTCTTACTATTTTCGAGACAAAATTGGTATTCATCTTGAATGAAATATTAATTAACACAAATTAGCGCCGTGAACTTTCTTCGTGGTTTTTCTTCATTCTCAGTCTACCTTTTGTTGAAAAGTGGGGGAGACAATCGAATTATAATGCATAAAAAAGAAATATTGTATATTGTAGAAATTAAAAAACACGCAAAAAATATTTATTGTTATGAAATATCCAAGTTTGTATATAAGCTATTTGCGTTTTCATGAATGTTTTTGTATGTATGTATTCATAGTGCTTAGATGAAAAGATCAATACATGATTTCAAGTAAATGGCATTGTTTTCTTAATTATCTTGAGATCACCATGAAATCCGGGGGCAAGATCAGCAAGATGACTAAGCGTTGAGAAGTGCCTCAATATTATGATACTAGAATGGGAGTCATTTAATATTAACACATTATGCCCAGAAGGGCGTCATTGGATATCAGCGCAATGATGCTCTGAAGGGACTCATAGCGGATTGAAGCTCTTAAGGTGATCAAAAAATGACTCTTGTTTGAGCGTTAATTCAAAATGATACTCAAACGGGAATCACGAAATGAGAATCGTAAGAGAATCATTTTCAAATGACTCCCTTTGGAGAGTCACAAATATCGTCATTTTTGAGAACTGAAAGGGAGTCATTCATGGTAATGAGAAGCTAAAGGGAGTAAAAAAAGATACTTGTAAGGGAGTCAAAATGACTCGCAAAAGGAGTCGCCACAGGCACTCTGAAATGACTCCCTTAGAGTTCTCATATTTACTCTATTAAAATTGTCAGTGCATGGATATTAATCTTCTAGATATTTTCAGAAATGCTTATGTGAATTGCCCAAATTTGACTTATTGTTTATATGAAATTTATACATATACTTGGCGGAAGTATGACAAAACCATTCAGAAAAATTCAATTTCATTAAGAAATCAATGAGTTTTCCAAACTTATTTTCTCTTCTACTTTTCCATTTGCTACAAAAATAACATCACAAGAAAGACCAAAAAGTAAGAATTCCATCGACATAAAATTTATAAAAATTAATTGGATATTTTCTTGAGAAATTCGATGAAAATTTTTGTTGCCAATGTTTTGAAACACACTGTATTACATGCATTCATTCCTCTCTTGAGATGGAAAGTTAATTCACAGCATAGGTTTATTCGTTATCATCTCTTCATTTTATTGTTCTTCTTCGTCACGCATATTTCTCAAAAACACTATGTTTTCCCTTAGAAACGTTCTCACAATGACATTTAGATGGCAAGAATGGAGTCCTAAAACTGAATTCTTCTACAACTTCCACAAAACAGAAATGAAATCGGTTGGCATGCTGTGTGCTCCTATTTTAAAGACTCATTCAAAAAAACTTTTAAATTTAAAGCTTTCATATAAAACGTCCATAGAATTCTAAAAGTATTGAAAGAAACATAGAGAAACTAACGGATATTTCCAAACCCAAAAGATATTTCAAACTCGAACTTTTTAAGGCATTGCATTTAGCAGAGTTTCGGGTCTGTTTTATTATAAACAAGAGGCCCACAGGCCTTAAGGTCAGCGCAAATTGGATGCTTAAAATATCACACGAATACAGCTTGCGACAAAGAAACCTGCATTTCTAAAATACAGCTTGATTAGTTACTGGAAAGCCCATAACGGTTACAGGGGGCGTGAAATCCACTATGATGAAAGGACTCCCAATTATTTTCACAATGCAAAAAATTTAAAGTGACCGTGATGATGCCGTGTTCCGCAGTAGTATGGAATAGGCCAAATGTCGAATGAATGATAACCGGAGAAACCTGACCTTTCATACAGATTATTTTCTCTAACATTGATAGCCGATCTAAATGCCATCAAGACCAAAAACCCAAATTCTTAAGAGCCAAATGACAAATTGATCATAACGTATTACATGCGCATATTATTTTTCCAATAAATTCATTGAATCGAAGTCGTCTTAGCTCAAAGGTCAAGGACAAATTCATCAAAAACATGGAAGCTAAGAATAAGTAATCGGTAAACGTTTCCAAGACAATTAAATCCTTCTCCTTATTAGCCGAAAGATTTTTCCGGCAGCATATGAACCATATGGTTATAAGTTATGTATTAACAGAAATCATATGGGCAAGAAAACAACTGCAGCAACTTTGTTACTTTAATCGATTTTATTTCAGCTTCAAATTTCAGTTAATAGTTGGACTTTCCAGCTTTACGTGCTTACAACCTTACGTGCTTGGTTAATCACGCAAGTGAGTTTTCGTTTCTACCAATTCAGTGAAGATCTAGTGCCAAGCAGTTGCTGATTACTAAAAATAAAAGTGTAAACAGTTATATAACTGCACAAATTACCAATAAATGCCCATTTACCAAAATGCTGACCTTAAAGAAACTTGCATACAGAGTCATAATTTTAACTTGAAATACTCAAAGCACCATTATACTTGAAAGGAAAATAATTGCTGAATTTCTCTATTTAAAGGTGTGGGTAGAGGAGTGAGTCAAAAGTGGTCAATCAAACCCTAATTTTCAATTTACCATCCGTAACAAGGTAAAATGAATTTTCATTCATGGAAATTCATCAGAAAATATTTCTTCTTATCTGGTTAAAAAATATCTGAAATAATTCTTATTATATTTTGTAATTATTACAAGAGCCAGATGGCGCAAAACGGTAGCAACAATTGTACTTAAAGTTATGAAAAGTTACTACAAAGTTCTTTGAGGCTTGTGTTTTTTTATATCTCACTGGTGGAAAACAGGCAATAAATATGTTAAAATGATAAGTTAGTGTAAAAAGGTTCTAATCATAAACCACCAGAAATTAATTTATTAAAGACAAAAGAATTATACATGCATGAGCTGTATATTTTCTTATAAGAAAATTTTTTGTAAGACCATGGGTAGAAAAAAACCACGCGTTTCGAAAAAAAAAAAAAAATGTTTTTAATTATAATTTCATGAAGCCAAAAAATGAATTCAAACAAATAACTGCCTTCTTGAACTAGATCTTTGAAAGTCTTGATACACAAAACAGTGTTGTAGCTAACAAACGAGGTAATAAGAAGTTTTGAACTGAAAGTCGTATATTTTGTTGGAAAGCAATCCTTTAATAAGGATCATTTCCATTCTTACAAATGCGAAACATCAATTTTCCCAATTCGTTTTACAGGAACTTTTTGGTCTTTAAAATTTCAGTTTACAGTGAAGTGCTTACAGGGCATAATGTAATAAAATTGAAAAATTCAGCAAGGGAAAAAGGAAAACATAATTTGCACAACTTACATATAATAAATAATCTATGCAACTTGCCTGACTTTTTCTTTCTCCTTGATAAATTTGTCTCCTGTCAAATACATGGGATACGTGGTTGTAAACGTCTCGATTCAATATGCTTCAAGTAATGTTGTTTTTATATTATCTGCAAAAGACTAATTCAACTGATACTTGCTCCTTGTTGACATAAAGTTTTAGCAGCGTTTCGCTCCCAGAATACACTACATCAAAATTAAGGGTGGGAAAAGGCGCATTGAAATGAATAATTTATTTATTCATTTAAGTGAAGCGAACTCTGTTTGTATTGTAGTATACCTAAATTGTTACAAACTGGCGATTCTTTTTCCAAAAATAAATGTCGTGCTTTAAACTTTCCGAGTTTATACTGCAAAATTGAAAGTTACCAATAATGGGCGTTAAAGCGGGCGTAAAGTACTGTAGCATTACACACTGACTGACAGACACGGGTAAATGAAAGATCAGTTACCTCACGGCGCTGACCAATAAACAAGCAATCTGAGATCGGAAAAGAAATCAAAATCCGAAAAATGTCAAAATCATAGACGACGAAAAGCCGCTGACTAATAAGATTTGTTTAAAAAATTACAGTAGAATCCCGATAACTCAAACCCCCAATAACTTGAACTTTCAGTAACTCGAACCAATTTCGAATTCCCCTTGAGCCTTACCAATACTTTCTCATATGATACCCCAGACTATTCGAACCCCCGATAACTCGAACAATCGATAAGTCGAACCAACATTCATGTCCCTTGGAGCAATATTCCCTTGACAACTCGAACTTGGGAGCAAAAGTGGACATCGATTTTTTTTTCAATTCCTACTACACTTTTCTTTCAATTTAACAAAGACTCAATTCTTTGTCTATTGCTATTGATAAAAATAGTTCAACTAAACTGACTCGGACCGACAATTGATCTTTTTTTTCAATAATGTATGTAGTACTGTTTTGATGTGAAAAAAAGAAACATCTCTTAGCAACTGAAACTATTTCCTTTTTTCTGCAAAAATTCGTGTTATCGAATGCCCCGATAACTCGAACATTCGATAACTTGAACTAGTTTCTCAGTCCCGTGGGGGTTCGAGTTATCGGGATTCTACTGTATGTAGAAGAAAAACAAGAATGAGAGTACGTCATGACATCTGCGCGCATTCTTAGTTGGCGACATTTCTGACACTTTTTGAATTTACTTTACAATATGTATTCTACCTTTAATATTCGCATCGAGCTCGCTTTTATGTGTTCTATAGTAGTTATTAAGTTACAGCGAACTTCAGCGGGAAAGCCTTTAGTAATTGGAAATGGGCAGTGGAATTTTTTTAATCGAATTCTGTTTCGCGTTATGGCTTAGTCATCATATCTGAAGAGACGTCTATTAGGCACCAAAGGGTACTCTTGAGTAATCCATGGAAATAGCTTTAAAACTGTGCTAGCGCATGTAGCTGTACTTCATAAGCAGTTATTATATATTTCCCCATAGGGCGAAATATATGTTAAAACCGGCATTTTCCTTCTTCATCATCTTCTCCGTTCACTTTTATAGTCGCGGTTCGGTATTGAATTTTCGCCTAGCCAAAGTAGATAAGAACAGAGGCTAGCCTACAGCACGCCATTTTTTTCAGCAGTGCAGAGCAGATGAACAGTGGAAGATTTTCGTTTTTTTTCTGCTAGCTTTTGAAATGATTCAATAATGGATGAAACGTTAAATGATGGAAATGGATCGTTTTAGTTCAGTGTTGTCTTAAAAAGCTTTGTAAAAACTTTTGAATGAACGTGTAAAAACCAGAAAATTGATGTAATGATGATGATGTTTTTGTTGACAACAAACAATGTTATGGTGACTGGTTATTAAATGCTTGGAGCAGTAAACCATTGAAGCTGTGATTTCAGTGAAAGGGTGAAAATTCACTATTAAAAGCCACGCTGAAGATTTATTTTTATGTTGCATCCTGGATAAATGTGGCCCAAACTGAACAACACTGAAAAAAAGCACATGATGTATACAGCCGTTAAAGGAAATCCTTTTTATATGGAGCACATCCAGTTCAATCAGTTTCTTTGATTCATAGATTACATCACAAAAACTGCAAGTACAAACGTGACTGGTTATTAAATGCTTGGAACAGTAAACCATTGAAGCTGTGGTTTCAGTGCAAAGGGTGAAAATTCATTATCAATAACCAGGCTGAAGATTTATTTTAATTTTACATCCTGATATAATGTATCCCAACTGAACTGAAAGCACGATGCACCAGCCACAATAAAGGAAACCCTTTTCATGTGGAGAACAACCAGTGTGTTAATTCAAAAAGTACATATACAAGAGCAGCAAGTAATAAGAAGCAAAATAAGAAGTCAGAAACTAATTGCGTAAAATATTTTAAAACACAGGATTGAGACACATAATAACTTGACAGAATCTGGTCGAGTGTGCTTCCTTGGATAGTCATTTAATCCAACAACAGAAACGTAGTTTGCTATGGATGAATTCCATGGTCACGTATACTGTTTTGATACTGTATATATCGTATATTTTATTTTGCAAAATTTAATATACTGTCAATTTTCCTGTACGAACAACGAACGTAAATCAAAACACAATACAAATGACAGTCTGTAAATTAAATCAAGCTGGAACACGAACTTCTACTTTGAGCTATGTATATAGTGATTTGGTTATGGATACCTTAAAGGTATTAAATTTCGCGGGTAGAAAATTTCGTGATTTTCGCGATTTTTACCCAAAATCGCGAAATTAAGTACCCGCGAAAAAATGTCCGAAACCAAAAATCGCGTAATTAAATACCCGCGAAATTTTCTACCCGAAATTTTAAATTCGCCAAATTTTGCATTCGAAAATTTTTCTTAGCTTTTCCCATGCATTCTTAGCAGAACTAATGCATTCTTGTGAAGGGGAGAGTAAAATAAACTAGTTAATTCAAGTTTTTTACTGTTTCAGTCTATTTCTGCTGTTTGTTATTGTTTTAGTTTCCCTTTATCGAAAAAAAAACACGAATTAGAATACCCTGAATATTTTCGTAGAACCGAAAATCGCGAAATTAAATACCCGCGAAAAATTTCCAAAGCCGAAAATCGCGAAATTAAATACCCGTGAAAAGTAAAAATTTTGCAAACGCGAAATTAAGTACCCACGAAATTTAATACCTTTAAGGTATGTATTTTCACTACCAAAGTTTTTTTTTCCATTTGGGATTTATATATGGTCATTTTTAGCACAAAATAAACAATGAGGTGAACATATTTTTTTGAAGAGAGATGTTTATTCTGAATATATACTTGAACTATTCTGTCCTAATTTGAAATGTTACACGTAATATTTGTTACTCAGAGATTTTGATTGCTTTTGATATTATTTGCTTACCGTATTCTCTGTAATAAGTGCGGCGCTTACAATTTTTTTTTGGAAATTAGGGGGGGGGCAACACTTATTAGAGAGGGGTGCTAATTGGAGAGGGGCGCTTATAAAAACATTTTGAAATGGTCATGCTAGCTGTGAAGGAGGCATTGCAATTGTAACAACTGTATAATATTTTCATGGCAACGAAATAAGATTTTTTACTTATAACTTAAATTTAGACATTTAGTCTTCTGTTTCTATTATATACAGAATTTTCGCTTTTTGTTCAAAGTTCTAATTACCACCCGGGCGCTTATAAATTTCTGAGTCTAGTCTAATTTCTGTCTAGTCACTCTACAAGCGCCCGGGAGAGGGGCGCTTATAAAAATATTTTTGACTAGAAGGGATGCTTATTAAAGAGGGGGGGGAGGGGGGGGGGGGGGGGGGGGGCACTTACTGGAGAGGGGCGCTAGTTAGAGAGAATACGGCATATATGACTACCCAAAAGTATACCGTGGTATCAAAATTAAGTTTAGCAATTTTATTTTCTTCTTTTGTACAGAAAACCTGTATACAAATTTGATTGTATATAATGTTTGTAAGATAGTTTTGTCCGAGTTACAAAAGGCAAGTGTTCTGTTAAGTTACATTGTTTACCCTTATTTTATGGTATAAAGGATAGGAAACTTGTCAAGCTTCTGCAACAATAAAGATCATACATGATGAAATTGTCTTTCACATTGATGGAGTTGTTGATATGCAGTTGTTTAAGGAGAAATATTAGTCGCATTTAGGTCTTATAATTTTTAGCTACGTGTCCATAGTAACTTCTCAGTCACTTTTTAACTCCACGGCAAAATATTTTAAGAGAAACCTTATCATTTGACCGTGAACAACTTCATTTCATAATAAGTTCAAAGTAAGTTTTTCTGCGGTATTAAATTCAATCTTAGTATCAGGTTGATGGTAGTTATACTGTACCTATTTAATGATACATTTTTTCTCATGGTTATCAATGTACACATAATAATTGATAAAATGTTTGCAACTTTGGGGAAATATATAGTCGCATTTTTGCGAATCTTGTTACAAAATCAATTGGAATTAAAACAGGCAGAAAGTGAAAAATGTTGTATTCATATATACTCAACAACATTTACTGAGGTTTAACAAGTACTAATTTGTAACAAAACTTGTTGCATGCAGATTTTACATTGCAAGTGACACATATACCAACTTCAATCAATATTTCCAAGATATCAACACATGCCTAAAACAATAAAGGATTAGAACTTTGAATATTCAAGTTATCCCGAGACAGCTTTGAAGAAAGAATTATGAAAATAAAAAATCGAAAGAACGAAAACATTTATTGTTAGATGTAGTGTGTATATAAAATGTTGATAAACAAAAGTACGATAAATAAGTCACTGAAACAAATAAATGCACCATGCGTCATGATCTTAACTATCAAGAAAGTTAGCACAATTTTTGTCATCAAGGAAAGCACCAATAGATGTGTTCCTAAAAAGCAAAATAGTTTATAAAATTACCGTCAATCGTCCTAACTTCGGACATCCTACCAAACTTCGGACATAAAAAGAAATATATCCGCAAAATACAAACCACGTCAATAATCATCCATATTGCACTGTCATTTAAACTACAATGTGTATCAAAATGTCTTATCCGACGGTGTGATATATAATTCACACTGTAAATGCAAAATTACCATAACTAAACTTTTGAATAAGTCAACTGTACCCTTGAAACACACGTTGCGCGGAGATAATCTCTGAATTGCGCATTGTGATGTAAGTGTGATTTAAGGCTCTATCTAAACGGTGGATCCATGGAATTTACACAGACCTTTCAAATTGTACCTATTTATCGTGATGTGTTCGACATTTTAATACTTTCCTCATTCCGCTCACATTTTCTTACTGCGTCCTCCCCCGTATTATCTGAAAGTTACTAGTGTCTGTTTGGATTTTTAGAAGACTCTTAAGGGGGATTTCCACTTACTGAATTAGAGCTAATTGCGGCAAACTTTCGATTGAACTACATCATTGTATGCACATGCGTACTAAACGCATGTGCAAACACTTTTCTTTAGAAATATATTTCTTTCGCGCGTGTGAAAATTTTTATTTTACTTATTTTATTTATTCTTTCTTTAATGTTGACAAAAGTGGAATATATACAATAAAACTAAAATAAACTCCTTAGAAAATAAAATAGCAATAATGCTAATTGAAGTCAACAGTCGGTTAAAATAGCACAACTTTCCAAAACAGAAATTGAATTTGTAAACTCGGCCCATCCCAAGGTCTCTTGGATAAGGTTACCGCTTAGTGAGAAATTAAAATCTTAAGTATATCTCTAATTACGCTAAGGAATAATAATAATGAATAATAATGATTAAAATACAAAATACTTAAAATATATACAACAATAAATATTAATAAAAACAGCAGGCAGATATTAGACCACATGGAAAGGTTTCTGAAGCTAGACGTATCCCACGTTTTGGATGTATGTTTTGCATAACCTGCAGGGACAGTTTGTCGGTACCCAATTTTTGATTTTCTGCTTAAATTCATTGATACTAGAGGATTCCTGTATTTCTAATGGCACTAAAGACCATATTTTAGGGGCTAAGTATGATACGGTTTCTGTTCCCCACTGAACAGTTTTTGGATTAATGTTATTATTCTCGCGGGTTCCTCTTAACTCGTAAGTGGGAACACGAAAGTCAAAAATCTCTGTAACGATTTCAGGAGAAAGGCCTTTTTTAGCCTTGTACACTTCAGTAGCTAAAAATTGAAGGTTTTTATGATGTATCGTTACAGAATTATTTCTTTGCAACAGTTCTTGAAAATTAGTCTCAAAATCGTTATAGATAATCCTCAATGACCTTTCTTGGATCCTATCAATGCGGTTATTTAGACCTCTGCTGTGATTCATCCAAATCAGGGGGCAGTAGCTGAACTGGGAAGAAACGTACGAGGTCATGAGTAATTGCTTTCTCAAGGTCCATATAGGGAGCAACTCTACTAAGTGCGTGTAATTTCCGTGAAGCTGCATCACAAAGATCAGAAACATGTTTCTCAAAAGTTAACTTTTTGTCGATTGTCACTCCCAATAACTCTTGAGAATCACTGTTACGAATCAAGCTGTCTTTAACAAGAATAGACGCATCTTCATTTGCGTTTGATAAAAAGCTGCATTTATCAGAGTTAAATTTCATGCCATTATCTAAACACCACTGGGATATGACATCAGCTGTTTTTTCTAACTTTTGTAAAACATCTGTGTCATTTTTACCGCAAATATATGGTGTATTGTCGTCAGCGTAGCTTGCTATGTCTACCTTATCAGTGAAAAGAAACAAATCTGCAAGAAAAATATTGAAAAGGAGAGGACCTAAAATTGATCCTTGTGGTACTCCGCTTTCTACCTCTATCCAATCACTGTAAGCGAAGCTTATTTTCACTCTTTGTTTTCTTCCCTTAAGGTAACTACGCAATAGTTTCAATGATTTAGTGTCACATGGACATGCCTATGGACATGAAGCTTTGCGATTAACAAATCGTAATTTAACACGTCAAAAGCTTTGGATAAATCTGTTAGTAGGGCTGCGTAATGTCCCTTATTATCAAGACTTTTCTTACATTTTTCAAGCATTGCTAATAGACAATGCTGAGTATTAAAGCCTTTTCTGAACCCACATTGATATTTCGAGAAAAGCAAATTGAAATAATCTTCAAGTTGTTCGTGCATGCTCCTTTCGTGAATCTTCGATAAATTAGGTAAAATGCTCACAGGTCGATAATTTTAACATTTGATCTGTCACCTTTTTTGAAAGCAGGAGTGACATTACTAGGTTTTAGTCTGGGTGGAAAATTACACATATCATACATAAAATTGACACTGTTTAACAAGACACTATCAAAAATATCACAGTTTTCTTTTATCAGTTTTGTAGGTATATCAGAATCCTGTGAAGCCTTTTGCGGATCTAACCTCTCTATTGCTTTTCGAATTTTCTCTAAGGAAGTATGTTTGAAAGAAAACGTTTCGCCCGTTGAATGAAATTCTTCTATTTTCTTTATGCTAGGGTGGTTTTGGTATTTTGAAATAATTTTAGAAATTTCGTCATGGGCTCCTTCGCAATCCTCTGTAAGAAGCTTTTCATTCAAAGAAATTCCTAGATTAGGCACAATACTTGTAAAATAAACATTAAATTTGTTGGCAACATCTCTTTCATTGCGCACAATCTCACCATTTTCCACAAGCGTAAAGTTTTCTTTTATCAGAGCTTTATCCGAAAAAAGAGGTTTAATGGTTTTCCAAAATTTTTTAGTGTCTGTTATACTTTTTATATTAATATTATTATAGTAGTCCCGTTTCGTTCTCCTGAGAACATTGACGCACTTATTGCGCTGTTTCTTGTATTCAACCCAGCTTAGATCAGTCTTGCATCTAAGGTATCTATTTTTAAGTCTCGACCTATTCATAATAGCTTTTTTCATTTGTTTGTTCATGAAAGGAGCATTATTACCTCGTACGTATTTGCATTTTCTAGGGGCATGATTGTCCAAAACATTTAAAACCTTTTCATCGGTTTTCTCCATGTCTGTGCCAAGAAAGTCTTTGATATCAAGTTTTCCCATTAACTCCCCTCGAAATTTTTCATTACAGTAATTTTTATGGTTTCTGTAATAGACTTTATTCGAACCACATTTGGTAAAATGCGTTTTCATAACCGTTAGGACTAGCTTATGGAAATCTGAAAGGCCCGTTTCTACCGTATGTGTGTCCTGAAAACTCAGAGGACTGTTTGTAACAAATAGGTCAATACATGATGGATTATCTGGATTTTTAAAGCATGTTTTGTCCTTTACAATGTTATGCAAAGCATACAGTTGGTTAAATTCGCCAAAAACAGGGAGAGAGGTTTCGGCATTAAAGTCTCCGAAAAGGAGGATATTATCATAGCTTCCAGAATTTAGGTCCAATTCATCTGCGAGAACCTTAAGATGACTCTCAATCAAAGATCGTTTTGAGTTATACGAACAGCAAAGAAGCCACTTCTTTTTACGTAGGTTTATTTCAACAAGTAGATATTCAGCTGATTCTTGAAATTTGCATTTCAAGAGTTTGCAGGGAATATCCTCACGGACATATAAAAATGTAGTTTTGATAATTTGTTTCGCGCGAAATGTCAGTATCGACCAATGAAAATTTGCCTTTGACATACTGTTCTCAACAAAGTTCTTTGAGAAATACTTTCTCAGTTCCCAAATAGTGGAAATTAACGTAGCAAAAATTTTCCGCGAAGATTTTTAAGAAGGTCACTTTCCACTTCTTGAAAAAATTTGCCACAGACCAACCAATACGTTTTTCTCTAGTATTTGTGCATTTCCTTTCTTTTTGTGGATCCTCAATCATGGGAAAGTTATGGGAATAAAGTGATATTTTGTAATAAACAACGACAAAACCAAAATTGTGACACAAATTCATTATTAACCTTCACGCGTAAGATGATTGAATTTTGGCAAAGTTACTTGTTTTGATGATACTCTAGGGGATATGGAATGCAATATTAACATATTATTATGGCGATTATTCACGCTTATTATGCTTCAACCACTTTTATATGCTTCATCTGATATTTTAGTATTTATTGTGACTTAATTTGAGTGCATCAAATATGAAATCAACAATGTAAAGTATTGATAATATATTTCGAAATTATTATTTCACCTTCAGGTCTAAAACAAATATAAAAACAAGTTAAAACCGTTGCAAAGAAACCGTGTATATACAATAAAAGTCATCTCACATCTCTCTACATCCACTATACATACAAAAACTAAATAAAAATCGGCTAGAACAAATTTTAAAAAAATAAACGAATTCACATGACTATATTTTAATTATTAACGTACGACTCCTGTATTCGTCTTTTGTGTTGATCTCAGGTTTTAAATGTTCTATAAATAGTGCTTCTAAAGTCATTAAGTGGGACATTGATTTAGTCGAAACTGTTAAGATTTCAACGTCATCCATTGTTAACACTTGATCACACGCATTGAAATGATTTCCCACTGGTGAGCTTATGCTTTTGTGCTCTTTCATGCGGTAGAGTAAATGCCGGCTGGTTTGACCGACATAACGCGCGGTACAGCGCGAACATGTAATTTTGTAAACGATACCGCTCTTAAAAGCTTTTTTCACATTGGGCTTTAATGATGGCATGATCACAATGATCACATTTCTCGTTTTCTTTAAAGTCACAATTACTTTGCAGGGTGCCTTTATGCGTTTCAAGTTACTTTCAAACTTTTCAGTAGCTTTCCCGCGATACTGAACAAATAACAACTTACATTCTTCTTCTTCTTCGCCTTTTTCCTTTTCCTTTTCGTCATGACTTAGAATGTTGTTAAGAGTTCTTTCAATTATTGGCTCATAAAATCCAGCAGGATATTGATTATTGTCGAGTATCGTTTTAGCTTTTCTGAGACTGATATCAGCGTTTTCCCACGAACTACATGAGTAGAAGATTCTGTACACCAAACCCGAGACAACGGACCGCTTATATTTTTTAGGGGCCAACGCATGAAAATTCATGGTCAACCCTGTGTCTGTTGGCTTTGAATACCAGGTAGATGATAAGCAATTCTCCGAACGAATAATTCTCATATCCAAAAATGGAATGCTATTTTCAGTTTCTCTTTCGATCGTAAATTTGAGATTCGGATGCAAGTTGTTGATTTCGTTAAGTTTGTTATCAACTTCAGATGATTTAATATCCCTAAGAATATCGTCCATATATCTTGAAAATAGCTTGGCATCATTTTTCACGCTTTGATCGTATTTACTAAGCCAACAATTCAGAGGCGTAGCCAGAGGTCAGTCAAAGTTTGTGGAAGAGAGTTTAGTCATTTAGGGGCTGTTTATATGAGGGCGGGACGGGACGTTTGCCAGGACGGGACAAAAAACGGAATGACTTTATCCCGCCTTTACATGAAAAAACATTAAGCAGGAGTTTTGCCGGGACGAGACAGCAATTGCATTTAAAACATTATAAAACGTCCCGGGACAGTGTGTTTATATGATGAAAAACGTCCCGCTTCAAGCGGGATCCCGGTTTGAGAAAGCGAGATCTCGCCTAACCGGGACGGGACGTTTTTTGTCCCGGGATAGTTTGTTTTCATATAAACACAAGATAGATTTTTTTATGAAAACTTCAGTGGAGGCGGGATAACCTTTTTCGTCCCGTCCCGGCAAACGTCCCGTCCCGCCTCTCATATAAACAGCCCCTTAGAGTAGAACAAAAAATCGCGCAAGTAACCTAATTGCCACTTAAGACTGAAAAGAAATATCATAACTTTGAACTCCTCCACGTTTTTTGACTGACCCTAACTACGCCTCTGCAATTAGCTATACATGGGGCGGGAGGACAATGGATTGACAATGGAAAGTGTTACCATCTTGTAAAACTCGAAATTCTGAGCAAGAAAATGTATAGGATCACATGTCTATGACGAACCGTTTCGGAGATATCGTCGATCAAATGTTTTGATGACGTCATAGAGCCCCGTCCCCAAAAATTTAGGCCAAATTTTTTCGCCACCCCATGGCCAATATTGTGGATCCCAAAAAACGTCAGTTATTTCTATTGGTTACCGATAACATTTTCCCTAAACGTCGTATTCGATTAGGGCCTCAATACAATGGTTTCACACTGACGTCGCACAAAATAAAATAAAATAACCACTCTTATAACTCAATCTACCATTTTGCGTGACGGACAAACGGACGGAGAATCGGCTATTGATATATAGATTCATTGCCACAATGTTTTCTCAAGAGATATTATGCTCTCCATTTGGATTGCGCCCTATTGCACCTTATGATTTGACTTTGAACTATTGTTTCTAATGTGATTCGGAATCATCATTGAATTTCCTACAGAATGAGGGGTCACTTGACTATGTTTGAAAAAATCACTTTTTTGAGTTCATCCGATTCCACAAAACCGGGCAAATCGGGGAATTTGTACTGTTACATAATGGCTGCCCAAGTTTTTCTGCTACTTTAAGTGGTGCTCTAACAGGATCAAGAGGTCCTAGACAAAAAATTTTCACGGGCTTCAATGCTTGAGTCTAGCCTAGCAACGTTTGATCGTACTGAAACGTTCCCATAGAATTTTGATCAGTTTTTCGAGCTCTAGAACATGGGTACATTTTCTGTTAACAAATCCCAAATTGAAATTTTCGTCGCGGGGGTTTGCACACGGGAAAGGTGAATTTGACACCTCCTTTTTAAAGTTAAACACGGTAAGCATTTTTACCAGGGTTACTAGCCACTCTTATAAATCACGTAAAGTACACGTCAATGGCCTTACACACCCAATTAAAAAAGGTGAACAAAAACTTTTGCTTCTGCATTTAAATTTGGGAACGGTGATTTTGAATAAGGATTCTTCACGTAAGATCACACAAAAATCTATTACAGTAGCGTTGGCGTGACGTCAGTTTTTTAATATATCCCCCTTGATATATTATAAGGATTGCATTGAATCCCAAATCGAACGCGACGTTTTTGGGTAAATATCTCGAAAACCAATAGGGATAACTGACGTCTTTTAGGGTCCACAATACGGGGGATGGGGTGACGCAAAATTTTGGATTAAATTTTATTTCTTACTGCGGATAGACGCCATCAAAACTTTTGATCCACAATATCTCTGCAACGGTTGGTCGTAGCGAAACGATTCCACACACTTTTTTGACCAGTTTTTCGAGCTCTACAACATGGGTACACTTTTCACTTACATTTCTATGGTTTAATTTTTCGGCACCTATTTTTGGAATGGCACTTACGCACATCCCATTCGAAATTAAGGTCTGTAAAAAACCTTTACGCGAGATGCTAGTTTTTCTACTATTATGATTCTAGTAGTAATTAGAGTAGGCCACTAGCTTTTCCATCCAGTGCTAATAAAAAAAGCCGTAAATCTCGATTTTCCGATATTACGCACCGGAGCTTAGAGTGATTGGATTTAGAGTGAAAAAAATTTGTTATTTTCTAATAACCACCCCGGCGCTAATTAGAGGAGGGGGAGGGGACGCTTAATATGTTAATTGTGAATTTAGGGAATAAATAGGAAATACGGTACATAAAGGAAATGAAGATGTAAGATTAACAAATGCCGTTGACTTGCTGCCGTAACCGGCAGCAATTTTAAGTTTTATTGCTATTCAAATTGCTTCTAACTCCTTTAACTTTCGCGCACCACCCAAAACCTTAATTTCTTGCAGCACATCTTATTTTCGTTTTTTAAACGACAACTTATGGGTGTTGACGTATCATATTCTTCAAAAGAAAATGGATCAACAACACACTTATTTTATTTGATCAAACAGCTTAAACTTTATTATGGGAAAGTATGAAAACATCAAGTAAAATTTTTTGATACATTTTTTTAAATTGAAAAATTCTTCTTTCCCCGATAAAAGTGATACCAGAAACACAAACTCAAGTGATAGCATTAATGTTGATGATGAATGATCATATATATTGTCTAAAAGCAGCTGGTTGGCAAGACACAATTGTCTTTAGGGACAGGTAGATATACCATCCGGTCTAGCACCCCTACTTCGTCTATTAGTGTAGATGTGCTGCTTTCAGTGATATGTCTAATCTAGGATGATAAACACCGGTCTCTTTATCTTGTAGCTCTCTGCCTAGTAGTGGCTTCGACCTTTCAGGAAGCGACCTATTTAAACAAACAAAACAAAAAGGAAACCTCTTGTAAAAAGAACTTCTATTTAAAAAGTTTTACCATGTAACTGTTTATTGAATTGGACACATCTATCAGCAATATCAGACTATTGTCAAAATCTTCAGAAAAATTCATACCAACAGGATTGTGATGAAAATAATGCGAAATAATGACTTTTATTTATCGCAAGAAAAGAATTTACATCTGCTAAGCTGAAACAGTATAATCACACCAGGCCATAAAAGGTCCTTTCGATGTCTTATAGTATAATGCTATGCATACGTTGGAACTTTATCTTGGGGGTTAAAAATGTGATGATTTTTCATTAAGTGACGAAAACGAGTTCGACGACGTGAGTAAAGCTTGAAATTAATTTTACTTTATAAGTTCCTTTAGGATTGAACTCTACTTCATGCTTGGGAAAAGCTTTTAATTTTACTAATGTCATTATTGGTAATATAGAAAGCAATGTTTAGAAGTCACACACCAACGATTTTTTGTATTATGAATGTATTGTGTCGTAGTTTTCGTTACAGTCGCAGTTTCGTAAGTTCCCTATACACATCTCACTAAATTTGTGTATTATGGGCTTTACTCTCGAAAGCAAAGGTCTCAAGCAAAGGAAATGGTCGTTACTGTTGTTTTAATCCAGTTATCTTAATTGGTTGTGATCAGGTCACACAGCTCCATGCTGCTCCAGAAATCATGATATATTCATAATTCATAAGCATTATAGACTTTGAATTAATAACTAAGATCCTTTCAAGAGCTTCAGCGACGTATCAAGAGTGTTTTGGCTAACAGCGAGCCAGTATGACATCTCAAATTTCCATCAAAAAGAAGGAAATTAAATTTTTGATTGTCTTGAATAGATTTGAACATAAGTATTGCTAAAGAATCCTATGAGAGAGGAGTGAGATGGAAAGCGAGTGCCAAGATGCTTGTCAAAAGGGTTTACGATGTGTCGCATGGATCTTTCATCATTTCGTTTTTCTTGTTGTCATCAAAACAGTACATAAAAATACACGTGTCATCTGTCTCTTTGATATCATATCATGTGATGGAAAAAGCCCTCTTACAGTATCGAAATCAACATGTGATAATGTTACTACCCTCTCACGTCTTGTAAGATAAAGTTTCAAAACCTGTGGCAGGAAATGTTTAGTAATAAAAGCATAACAAAAAAAAGTGCCAATTAAAATTACAGTGACCTCCGACTTGTATTCCTATTCACCAAGGCAACTAGCAGCGGTATTGATATATCGAAAGGTGAATGATTTGGTCTTTGCAATCTCGATTATGACGTTGCAATATTGTCTTTTTAACGATGCGTAAATGAAATTTGATATCACATATGTATTTGTCATATAATATGCATAAACATTCCTTAACTGCCCACATCTCGTGTTTTTGTGAATTTTCTGTACTTTTTAATAGTTGATTGTTGATTGCCATCATGTTTGGGATATGGTTTCTAATCTTCTGTATAGTGGTTGCAGTTAGGGCAGGTATAATTTCAATCTGATTTCTATCTCTTTCTTTTATACATGAAGAAGTATTAGAAATGGTAGGACTTGAAACATGAAGTCAAAATGAATGTCTAGTAAAGGGCAATTTGTACTTAAAATGCAGTTTGATAGCAATCTGAAAATTTTCCATAGAAACTGCAGATGAAATTTATGAACGACAGCAAGACAATCAATGGTTTAAGGATGGTGTCGACTTGATTAAAGACAACCTTCAAATCAAAAACATTAACAAGAAAGCGAAAGGTGTAATCTTGTTTATTGGCGATGGAATGGGTGTTAGTACTGTCACTGCCGGAAGAATTTTGGATGGTCAATTAAAAGATATGACAGGTGGAAATATAACGAGTTTTTTTGCAACTTTGGTCGCAGAACCCTCTTTTTCTCCTCCTTTCATTCTCAATTTCCAGGCATGTAAAACCCATTTTCCCTCTTGTAAACTCAGACGAATTTTGAATATTTTAAATTTTATTCAAGTTATTGGGAAACGAGAAAACGAAACTGAAAAAAGAAACAAACAAAAGTTTTGATCAATCCCATGCAGCAAGGATCCATAGTTTGGTAGTTTGGTTGATAGCAATGGTGGAGGAGAAGTACTCCTGCACATATTTGGCAGCCATTGGTGAACCCTGTATAGCACTGGTTAATTTAATGAGGCATCATCACTATACCAGCTTGATAATTTGTAAAACTTCATAGAACCTGTCTATGAGTATCATCTTGGAATGCTAGTAACTTTAGAATCTTTTCTATTTTTGGTCAGTGCGATAGCAGCTGATCTTTCATTAGCGTTTGTACGTCCGTAATCCCAAGATTTTGTGTCCTCGATGGTAGGCTGAAGTCTGTTGTAGGCTGAATCAGAGGCTATTTTCCAACTATGGTTGTTACATGAATAGGTTAAAAGAAAATATTTTAAAATGTTTTCTTGTTGTGAGTGTGGCCATGAAGACAGCAAATCATGAAATCTCTGCGTGGAGTTTCTCAAAACTTCGCTATGATGCTACGAGTCGTATGTTATATTTTACTAGTCAGTTAGAACATAGAAATGGAAATAGAAATTTCTATGGTTAGAAGGGAATTGTTTACGCAAAACGATTCCTTTTGCTGATGTCGATACATCTCCATTACATTTATACATTTTGGTATGCTTTGATAACGATCCCACACAGCCAAAAATTGATGATGGCTGCAATCTTCAAAAACACTCTCAAGAGGTAAGAGAATTTGTAACACATAATCCCCAACTGAGTGCAGCTACACTCACTGATAGTCTGAACAGTAAAAAAACCATGCCTTTTAAAAGAATCACAGCAAAAAAATCATTTCATGTTTATTTCTCCTTTTCCTGCTGCTGTGTTCATCATCAAAGAAAACAAGGCTTCATTCAGATACAATTGGTGACTCTTTCAGGGGAAAATTAATCAATATTTCAATGCCGTAGAATAAAATATACCAATTTTACCATCACAGGAATTTGATTTGTTTGTGTTTGTGTATTGATCAACATACCGAAACTTTGAATAGATACAAAACCATTCTAATAAATATATATATGCATTGTACATTTGAAAGAAACTTTTTTTAAGTTCCATTTACACACAGGGTAAAAATCATATTATAAAGATGTTGGTTTGCTACACAACATATATATATATATATATATATATATATATATATAGATGAGCTTCTGATGTTAATTACCAGTTAAAGATCTGTTTAAACTAAAAATTTAATAAACTTCACAAAAATAGATTTCGAGTGGCAATGAGTATTATTTTTAATAATTTTTTTTTGTCTTAAAAACGCCTCCTGAGAACTGGTTTAACCGACAGTGTGCAGAGAGCATCTAATTGCCAACCAAGATGCTTGCGCATATTGGTAGGAAATTGACTTGATCTATTAAGCATTTATGTTGAAACTCACAGCAATTATCGAGCAAAAAACACTAATGTTTATAAACATCACGTCACTTAGAAACTCATCTATAAAGCAATGTTGATCAAGGTTGCAAGAATTTTAAAACTTTTCTATAGAAATTTAATGTTAAATTCATCAGATAACATTTCAATGTCACCTTCCACATTTTTTTAGGAAAATTGTTGGCGATGTTGTTACATCGAACTCTGAGTTAGCAGAGTCAGAGGCGTACCAGGTTTATTGGGCTTATGAGTTATCAGAATTTGGATAATTATTACTTTAAAACTTATGGAACGCTGTCAGAACTAATTGTAATTTCCAAACTGGCTTTTTTGTAAGATTGTCACTTTTGTATTTCCGATACTGTGTGTCTGCATGGCCGTGAGTTTCTTTTATTTTCTTAATCAAATAATCGTCATTTGCTTACTTTTTTTTATTTTCAATAGGCTAAAATATATAAGTTAGTGCACTGTGCCAAACATACAACAATAACATTGTCACCTATTTTTAATCTGTAGCAATTCCTTTTTATAAATTATATGGGAGAGATGTTTGCTTTTGAACTTGGTGATAATGAGAATCACAGCTTGCTCTGAATTTTGTGAAGTATAGAGTTAGTAACTTCTTTTTGATCATATTTATAATTTTTAATTTACTCGAAATCAGATTTAAATTCAATTCAATTCAATTGGATATGACTTCTTGTAGATAAATATACATGAAATTGTTATCTAGTTAAAATTTGTTTTATATGTGTAGCTACAGAGAAATGTGAAGCATTTGAATAAATGTTTTGTATATTTAATGTCTCTGATGTATTGTATTGAATTAAATTTGCAATGCTATACATTGCTTTATGACTTCAATATCTGTTTTCAATTTTTTTAAAATAAAATGACTTATTCCTTTAACCACTGTCACTCTAGATATATTTCAGAAATTCCTAGTTTGACCTTCCCAGAGTAAAAATGTGTTTCGATTTTGCATTGCAGATCATTATTTTTCAGCTTTGCAGAGAGCGCTGACCTTCAGGCACCAGGGCCTCTTGTTCTTTTTTCTTTATTTCAGGAGAAGAGAATGTTTTGAACTGGTAAAATCACCAAAACTTTCCCAATGTTGCCTTATCAAAAACATACAATACAGACATACAAACTCCTGATTCAGCAGGAACTGCTACAGCTTTCATGACAGGTGTTAAAGCCAGGACAGGTACTTTCTTCAGTATGACATAAAAATTGATGACGTAATATCAATTTTGATATACAGCATCGATATTTTCGCGGTTTCTCTTTTATTGTCCCCGCTGCGAGCGCAAGCTCAGTAGGCATAGTAGTTTTACTGGTAGGTAAAAGTCAGTTTTCCATTTTGCTCATCATCATCATCATTATCATCATCTAACTTTTCGTGTTGTTGTTACACGGTGATATACACTTGTTAGCCGACTTTGCTTTTTGGTGGGAGGCTGGAGACAAAATGTTTTTTCGTATATTTCCTAATTTATTGTTATATTATATTATGTTACTTAGGAAGTTCGTATGCTAAAATCGCTTAGATTTTTTCATATTACTTTTGTGCTGTTTTAGTGAAGGGAACAACAAGGATTTTGAAGCACAGCTTGAAATCGGAAATTTTACGAACCATGCATTTTAGTTTTGTATATGTTGTTACTCTAAAGCCAATAAATTTTTTTCAATTCACTGATTTTTGGCGGATCTTTTCTTAAAAAGATTTTAGAAGACATATGTAATTGGAAGAAATCCATATTACAAATTGTTGTTCTTCGCATTTTCCTTCTTTAACTGTCCTAACCTAATGTGATCATGGCCTTTTATTAATAATTTTTTCTTGTTTTTTCTTATGTTCTAGGGCTTCCTACGATGGACCCTCATCGATAATAGTACCTTAAGGAACTGAAGAGGGTAAAGAGGTAAAGATTCGTAAATAAAAAATAAATAAATCATGATATAACTTATATTAACAGGAGTTATTTCTGTCAATGAAAACGTTTCTCGAGGGGATTGCCCGTCGAGCAAAGGAAAGGAAGTTCTCTCGATTATCATGCTAAAGTGACTGCCAAACACCAGGATCTAACAATAGCTCTTTGTGTAAACCTTCCAAATTTTGCCAGCAATGCGAATCGGTAGCATATTTAAGTAGACGTTTCATGAAATTGTTCACAACTTAGATTAGTAGGAGCAGGAGAAACTTGAGCATTTCAAAGATTTTAATCCATGACAATATAAAAATTATATTGTATATAATTTAAATCAACATAACATACAATTGGTAATATAAACTGAATTGACAAATTATGTTAATGCATTTCACCACAAGTTGCGCCTGCCCTCTAGATCCGCCACTGACTGCATATTACCACTTGAATCTTTTCATGGAGTTTATAAATAAAGCAATTGTGCACTAAAAGACAAATGACATAATTAAAAGTTTTTAGGATCCGTATTACAATGTTCTTTTCAAACATGTTATATTGTGTCCTAGCACATATTACATGCCAATTTTTCAATTTATATGTATGTATATTGGTTTGATTCTAATTATCATCCAAAGATTTTTTTCCTAACATCGTATGTATCCCAAACTTAATCCGCGCCTGCATCGAGTGGTGTAGTATAAAAATATCTTGATTATTTTGAACAATGTCATCTTTTTCAATGTGAGTTTAACACTAATCAGTCCCACACAGTGGTAACTTGATTGAGCATTGCACAGTGACTAAAATTTTGATACAGTCTGGAATTCACCAAATTACTCCCTTCTTTAATTTATTAAACTTAATGTTAATCTCAACCACTTTTCAATTCACTGAGATATTTCGGAGCCAGAAAAACTGTTTGATTAAACATAATCGTTCACCAATATCTTGTGCATGATGTTTATACTTTCGGTTTATATCAGTGTGTAGACCTATGGGTCAATTCAGTCGCGAGTGAAGTAATTTTGTGATTTCAATGACAATTTCACTTGTTTACTTTTTTACAATATCTTCAAACTTCAGTGTAATATTTATTAAATGAACTGGACGTGTTTCATGGATTTATTGATTAGACGTATTCACCAGTAATGTTGATACTACATACATTTCCGTTGTGATATTCAAAGTTTTTTCACAGCACAGTTTTGTTTATTATCAATCCTTCATCTTCTTTTTCAAGAACATTTCCCAGAGTTGACTAAACATAAATATTGCCTTCAAGGAATGTTCTCATGATAATATTTCCATGGCAGCAGTTGACAAAGATAGAAAAGAAGTCTTAAAATTCTTCTTCAAAGATTCTACAAAGCTACATCTACAATTTCCTCAAAACATAAGCGAAAACGTTTCACGAGCTCTGTGTGTATATTTTACAGACTGGATATTAAAAATTTTAAAGATTGAATTGAGAAGTTATCAACAAAAAAGGTCTAAAATAACTTCTAAAAGTATTTCAGAAGTACAGAAAAGATAATTCTTTTATGAGTTATTATTGAAAGTGCCCTTTTTGTATTGCATTTAGCATAAAGTTTTGGGTCTGTCATTAACTTTTCTGAATAAACAAACAATCCGAAATCCGAACGGACTTTCCGTAAACAGCAAAATTTAATGAAGAAAAACGCCGATTCCAATGTTCATTTCGATCTAAGATCGGCTGGGCAACTACAGACACAAATACAGAGTTAGCCCAGCCGGCCATATGTTAAAAAACATCTACTAAGGAGTTCGTTTCTATAGAATTATCCACACAATTCCAATAAAAATGCTCTTCTTCGCAGTGACTTTTGTCAATTTTGCACACTGGGAAGAGGCTAAGTTCGGAGTAAAAATTGAGGTCCTAATGATAAAAATATTTTCACTTCTGAAACGTACCTTAATAAGAAGTTTCGTAAAACATTTTCCTATTTACATCATCACACTCGAGAATAATTTCATAGTCTGTCCTTTCATAGTCTTTTATACAAATTCAGGCTCAACTTTTTAGTTTTTTACTTTTTATGGAAGGAAAAATCAAATTATTGTAGAGGAAGTAATAGATTTGATAATTACGAAATGGCACCTATGTTTCAGGAACATATGCCTGTAGGAGTCCTTGTAAAGAAGAAGCTGTTTACATGAATATGTTATTTTTATTAAAAATAATCAAGTTATTACGTGTTAAACCACATTTTGTTGTTGAGCCAATCCACGAATGTAATTGAAATTACCCCGTATTTCCTCTATTAACCGCCCGGGCGCTAATTACATTCAGGAGGCTCTCAAAAGAGTAGGGCGGTTATTAAATTGTTAACAAAATCATTTATTATTGATAATGCACAACAACGGAATTTTTGTTGATTACGTCACGATCCGAGAACTGTCCACGCTTGAATCCATTGAACAATCAATTTCAGTGGAGGGCCACGCATATTTCCGGCTTTTATTTTTCTATTATTATTCTAATAGTAATTAAATCCATTATCTGAGGAAATTTAGAGTAGGCCACTAGCTTCTCCCTCACGTGCTAATAAAAAATGCCGTAAATCCCAATTTCCCGATATTGTGCATTGGAGCTCAAAGCGATTGGATCTAGGCTGAGGAAAATTTGTTAGTTTCTAATAATCGGCCGGGTACTTATCAGAGGAGGAGGTGGGGGCGTTTAATAAGTTTTGAATTTAGGGAATAAGAAGGATATACGGAACGGTACATGGAAATGAAGATATTGCAGTGACTTTTAAAAATGACGTCATGGATTTTCCTCTCCTTTGAAAAGCCTGATCACGTTCTCCATAGCAACCGTTGGTTTTCTTTACCATTGTGTAATACCTTATCAGTGTGAAATGATGGATATTTCTCTCGGGCATGAAAATAAGACAAGTCCAAAACTTCCAGCAAATGTTTTTTCCGTTCAAATGAATTACCAGTTTCGAATTCAGTCAAAAAAAACCCCAAAAAACAGCGAAGAAGCTGAAAGGATGAAAATGCACAAAACATCACTTCAATATTAACATAATCCTTCAAACCACAAAAACATTTCAGTTGGGTATTCTCAACATGAGGAATGTTGGCAATTTGACAACATTAATCACAGTAACGACAATATTTAATCACGAAAAAAAATTCATATTTGAAACAGTTGCTATAGTAACAATAAACGGCATTTATCTCAACCAATGAATTATCATTGGATTCGATACTGAGGAGAAATAAATACAAATTTACTATCCAAGTTAATTTTGAATTTAATTTTTGCAAGCTCTGAAGTGTTAACGCGCATTATATTTTCTTATTATCCTAACATAAGCTATCTATGATTGCTATAACTTTTTTTAATTATGATAATTAATATCTCATAGTTCTAAAAATAGATAAACACGCCATTTTCCTCAATTCTTAACGATTTCCGATAGAAAGCATGCAAATCATTACAAAAATAAAAATCTGTCCTGTGAAAATTTGAGGCCTACACATCTTTTGGGTTTACACGTGATATGTGAGTTCGGAAACAAATTATAGTTCATTAATTAACAGCAGTGTTTTTCAGATTTCTGCGAAAGTAAGAAAGCCATTAGTTTCTTCACTGTCCAAGCCTAGCGTGGTCACGAAAATGTCCGTACAAAATGCCATGAAAGAAAATTGAGGAGTTGATAAAACTAGAAATTTTTATTAGTATGTATGATATGCACTCCTTTATTGGTTATTCAGTGTCTTAGCGGGTCTTCGATTTAAGCGAAAAAAGGCCTCTCATTTTCATTAATGTTTGCAGAAATCTTAGCCTAAAACTTCTGAATGCTCCAGCATTTTCGGACACCAAAGAATGTAAAAGACATGCGTAAAAGTTTGATAATCACAAAGTGAATGGTATGCGTTGGGCTGTTCATCCTACGCTCATTTTGTGTTTATTTTACACAATAGCATCCGTTCTTGATGATCTTCATAGTGAAAAAGTTCATTGAAAAATGACATATTTTTATCCTTAAACAACAAAATTGTTATGACTACTTCCTTTAATTGGTGCAAATTACTGTAATTATGGACATTTTAAACGACGTTGTTTCAAAATATGTCATCAATAAAAGAAAGTGTACTTTCAATTGGACCAATTGTATCAAACGCTTTTACGAGACAAGCAACGTTTAGATTCTCTCCTAATAACAAATAATGTTATTTCGAATACTTCTTTTTCCAATCTTATGGTTGTCTTCTGAAAGTAAAGGTATTGTACTCAAGAAAAAACTTAACTTGGGTTGTGTGTTGTATGGTCATTTGAACTATGATTTGTTAATGCTGGAATCACCATTGATTCTTGCTGCGACATTGATCAATAAAGACGATACCATCTTGAAAAATTATGAAATAGTTCTGCATTGTGAGGAAGGTCTTGTAAGTATATTCATTTTTGGAAATGGCAACAAAGAGTTTTCAATCCTTACTTCGTTCATGTGATGAAAACTCATTTTCTCCTTTCCGATCAAAATCTGAAACAGATCATTGTGACTATTTTGCAGAATAAAGTTGGCTTCACGTTGGTCAGTTTTTTTCGCCTAGCGCGATCAAATTTTCAACTTCATGGACTTCTGGATACTTACAGTCATCAAACTATAGCGTTAGGTTATTCTGCAACAAAAAGAAATATTCCTCAGGTATTCATCTTCTTTGACAAATACTTATCTCAGTAGGCAACATTGTTGAAAAGTCACTGCGAAGGAGTGTAGTTCTATAGAAATATACACATTATTTTAAAGAAAATGCCCTTCATCGCAGAGACACTTTGACGCATTTTGCCCACTGGGTAACTTCTTTTGTTTTGTTTTATTTCCTTATAGTAGTGTCCATTACCATGTGACTCTATAGTAAATAAAGGCAAAAGAAATGTTTACCAGAAATGCACATCTCTCTGTTCTAACCTCCTTTGAATCATTTAGATATCTTACGGCTCCTCACTGAAACAGTTCAATTATAAGGATTATCAACAGGAGATAAAAAGACATCCTTATTTAGTTAGAATTCCTCCAACAACGCATACATTATACAAAAGTTTGGGTAAAGTATTGAATCAATTTCAATGGAAGCGTATGGCTATATTATATCCATTCAAAGCTGCACATTTGACACAGGTAGAACTTACAAAATTGTTCGAAAGATTATAGATGAAAAAAAATGCTCAAAACTGTTCTGATTGGCTTGCTTTCACTGTAGAATTGTTCTGATTGGCTGCTTTTACTGTAGAACTGTTGTGATTACGAATTCGTTATAAAGCATATATTTAGCATTGAAAGGTTTTCATCACCAAACAAATTTCATATAAAAAGGTTCTCAAGTCCCAATTTTCGGTCATTTTGGCCCCCTGAAATTTATTTCAATTGTAATGATATTAGGTTCACTCAAGGTGGAAACAATTACGTCAGCTGCCTAGTTACCGGGCGATTATTTTTAATTGTTTCATTGTTAAAATTTCTTTTTTCATTATTAGTGCAAACTTACCTATACTTGTTTTTAAGGTTGCACTTGATTTGAATGAGATCTTGCGACAAAGGGGTTACAACATTGTAACGCTACAAGGATTCAATTCTTTCTTTGATCTTTCCACACAAATGAATGCTATCAAGGTTTGTGAAATTCTTTAGAAGTGTTAAAGCCCACTTTGCAATAATCGTCCTACTTTGTAATACCTGTCCTGATTTGTAATAAAATTGTACCGCTTTGTAACACCTGTCCCGTTTTGTAATAAAATCGTCCCGATTTGTAATAAAAAAGCTGTCCCAGTTTGTAATAAGGATTGTCCCACTTTGTAATACCAAAAAGCTGTCCCACTTTGTAATAACCACATTTTCTACTTTGTAATACCCTCGGAGAATTTTTTTCAAACAGGCATTTTATGAAGAAGCAACCCCAAACTGACGTCGCAATTTACTGTAGGAGCAGACGTTGGAATTATTTGCAATATTCATCGGGGGATTTGGAATTTATTATTTTAGTCGCGATAAAAACGTAGGCAAAATTAACCCTTAGCGTACAGCATAATATCGTGCGTATTCATATACCACGTGTCTTATCATAACTACTTTTCATCGCTATTTGTTTCCGGGAAACTCGTTTTGCTAAGGTATGCGAACAGACTATAAAGGCTATGATGGTATTTGTAAAAGGAGAGAAAGAAGAATTAAAAAACGGCTATTTCAAATTATAATACATCGCAATTATGTCCACAAAGTAGTTTCTCGGTACACTATTATTAGATCCCACTTTGTCATGAAATACATGCCTACAAAAAAATACATCAAGTATGTAATGTATGAAACGTAAATTTCATATGTTTTTGTCCTTTGTTTTTTTTTATTGTTCCAGAAACGTCATCTGTAATTAACATGTTACATGTCACGCACAACTGTACAAAATCAGATGGAAATATTTGTGTAGATAAAGTAAAGAAGTGATAGTCATGGTAATATTCAACACAAATGAAAATGTCCCGATCACTAACAACTACTTGCTGGGTGGAAGCTTTGTTGAACTTGTACTACTATTTTAATCAATCCTTACAAAGCAGAGAACGAGGTTATCACATTTTTTTGGTATTACAAAGTTATTACAAAGTGGAACAACTTTTGGTATTACAAAGTGGGACAAGCCTTATTACAAAGTGGGACAGCTTGTTGGTATTACAAATCGGGACGATTTTACTACAAAACGAGACAGGTATTACAAATCGGGACAATTTTATTACAGATCGGGACAGGTATTACAAAATGGAACGATTATTACAAAGTGGACTTTAACAGAAGTCATTTAATTGTTTGTTTACATTACTTCCATCACGTGATTAGACATCATATTAGATACGTGTGAATAGATCCTTGCATGATATGAATAGGCCCTTCTGATATGTTAACATTGTATCTGCAACATGTGAACTTTGTCAAAGTTGACAATAAATCTATAAAATAGCAAAATAACAATAAGCATAACGAGCTTACTTTTTTTTGCGTTTATTCGAATGTTTAAAAGTTTAAAAGTTCCATAAATTTAGCATCTCCAACGTCCACCAAATACAGCCCGATATGGATAAATGGTGATTTTTGGACCAAAAAAACAATTTTCATGAAAATGTAAACACTTAGTAATTTGGCTATGCATATTTCAAAGTTGCCATTCATTTTTCACAAATTGGAAAAAAACCAGGAAATTTAGGCCCAGTGCTTTTGTTAGAAAGCATTTTTTGCAAAAGCTTTCTCTGTATAAAATTATGAAAAGTATCGGGCATGTAAAGCTGGATTTCCAATAGAAAAAATTGATGCGCGTATCGTATTGGAATGTAATATCTGATTGGCCAGATTGATTGACGTTGATATGTTTCGGTAAGATACGTGAAAAATTAAAAACAATTCAACTTTTTCAATGTAGTACGCATATTCAAACTTATTTTAAAGAAAGGAATAATTATAAATAGTTATCTCGAGAATTAATCAATGTACCCAGAGTGATAAGTGCTGATAGACCTATCAATTTTTTCTATTGGAAATCCGGCTTAAAATTTGCTTCGTTTTAGGCTGCTGATGCAAAAATCATTGTTGGAGTATTCTATAACAATGCACATCACGTGTTCTGCCATGTAAGTATTTCTATGGAAAGTTCCTACTTTAAGTAGGTCGTTTTCCTTTCTACTTTAAGTAGGTCGTTACCGTGCCAATATTTTCAAAGCCATAAATGCAATTGAGATTCTCAAATAAGCACCCACCTCTGTGGGAAAACAATTTATAAACGACAGTTTCTTGTGACACATCTATTTGTTGACGACGTTTTGAGCGTTCAACATACAACATGGATTGGTCCTGTAGTTAAAGTACCCACCTATTTTCTGAACACATTTAGTAATCATCCCTTTATTAATAATCAATCACAGCCACCCTTTGATTTGGAAATCTTAACCCATGACTTCGTAAGTACCCGTCATTGAATAAGTGCCCATCATCACATAAGTGCCCACGCAATTTTGGGGAATAAAAAGGTTATAGCATCAAAAAAATGCGATCTATCGATTAAAGTTTTAAAGGCTCTTAAATCGCTCTAAACTAAGACAATGTAAAACCGGTAAATTTGATTGTCCCTTATTTCACCTAGAACAAGGTTCACACAAACAACCTGTTGTATGTTCATATAGATAACCTCAGTAAGCCATGTACCTGTACGTGCATGGCAAAAGGATATTCTTTCAAAAACATGGAATTCTTATGATTTATATGGTTTTAAAGGATACTTAGATAATTTGCCTATATCATTTCCAAAAATGATGTTACAGATAGAAATTTGATGTTAAATTTAGGCTTATCACCGAAGAATGTACCATCCAGAATATCAATGGATTTTGCCGATATCACTTGATGATCATTGGTTTAATGGTGCTAATCATTATGGATATTTCAACTGTACAGCTAACCAACTGAAAGAAGTAGCAAATGGCTTTATTCAATTTAAACGCTCTCCACGCAGAAGAGATGGCAGGCTGACTGTGGCTAATATGGTATGTTTTTTCTCAAAAAATTCCTTAAATTCTGTAAATTTTTTCTCAATCAAATTCCTGATTGAAGTTCCAATAAGAAGATGATTTTGCTGTTCCGTTATTTTATGTTTTAATGTTATACTTAACTGTTTCGAAGTGGATGGTTATTCATTTTAGACGGCAGAAAAGATTTGGGAGCAAGCCAAGCTTGTTAAAGATAGACTATGGTTGAAGTCTTGGCGTCGAAAATCGAAAAACCCAAATCTTACTCTTGCAGAAAAGCCTGTACCAGCTAGTCAATATAGAGTGGATTCCATGTTCGGTTTTGACGCAGTGTATGCGTACGCACTGGCTTTTGATAAAATTCTGAAAAAGTATGGAGAAAAAGGTGAAAGAACTTCATATAAGATTTCCAGACAAATTTCATTATTTGATAAAAATGACGCACTAATGATTGCTGTTTTGACAGGTTTACCTGGAGGTTTACATGACGAAGGTGCCAAAAATACTGAACGGTTTATTGAAGAAGTTCGGAATTTGGATTTTGAAGGATTTTCGGTAATATTTTTCTATTGAATAAAAGGAATGCTCATATTGACACCTTTATTATTTTTTCCAATCATAAATGCTGTTGTCGTAACCGCATGAAAATTTCTTGTTTCAAATTGGAAAGAAACGAAAGCCTGGGAAAGCGGTTGACCAGAAGATCCACCTGTCAGTTTTGATGAACTAAGAAGGAATACACTGATTTTCTTCACGACTCTGAATTTTATACAATTGAAGATTAGTAAGCTTAGGAAGTAAAAATATTAAAGCATTGAACCTATATATGTATGTACTGCTACTTCCTTCCTCTTACTTCCAGGGCCGAGTCATATTTGATAAAAATGCTCAATATGAAAGACTTGGAGAGATACTTATTCAGCAATTTAAATGGAATAAAGAAAAAGAAAAACGTATGGCTAATTTTTCACCCATATTCATTTATCCAGTAATGATTATGGTTTCAGTGTTCCTAATATGCATCTAAGTTCCTAATTATGAAACTTATTAACAACTATAAAATGTTTACAGTGATAATCCAAAGTCTTTAATGGTCAGAATGTCCAAATGTACTTTACTCTTGCGATAAAGCTTTTTGCATTGTACATGAAGGTGGTGTAAGCAAAGACTCTACACTGCTTATTGATTAATCTGCTTCTTTCAGATAAAAATTTAGATATAGGTGTGTATAAAGCCGATCGCGATTATCTGGATTTCATCAAGGATCCAAAATCACTTTTTCCAGGTAAAGCTTTTAAAATACTCACATTCGAAAACCTTTTATATAATGTTAGCTATATTCGTCTTTGATCATCTTTGTAGAGGGAAAAATAACAAGAGATTCCACATATTTGTTGCTAGCTACTACAGTACCGTTTGATTTACCAGTTGTCATAGCAGCTTGGGGCTTGGCCATGTTTGGTTATTTTGTTGCAGCTGCGTTCTTGTTTGTGAATGTTTATTACAGAAATGAAAAGTAAGGATAGCAAATTGTTGCGCTTTGCAATCCGCCACGCCAACTTTGCCATGAGGAATTTAAAAGATAAGAGCCAACGTATCTGGCCCTCTTAAAATAGATTTAAATATAATTAAAAATAATCGAGTTTGCATGTAGAGCTTAATAATAGCGGCTTCCGTATATTTTGAAAACGCAACTTTTAAGTCCAAGCAAATCACTATGAAGATTGCAACTGTTTGCAAAAAATCTGGGTGCTAGGGTATTTTCAACTCTGTTAGTTAATTAGTGCATTTTTTCACATACACGTCTTTTTACATAAGTAACCAAGGCCAGTCAATAGTAGTAATGCTGCTTAATTTGTAGCTAAGCATTAATCAAACACATATGTATTTTCAGTCTTGAAAACCTTTGTGTACGTTTAAGTTGTTTAATTAAAGTATCTAAGCACAAAATCTAGGACATTCAAATCATTACATAGAGAGCACAATCTTGTGTAACCACTAAGTGTAACAATTTCAAGAAATGTTCTGTACCTATGCAAGTGCTGCATCATTTCAAAATTTGATGTTGCTAGTTTATCTAAGATTTTGGTAGTACTGTTGCTTAACTTTTTGAGAAAATTTACTAGTGTTGTTTATAAACTTGTTGCATATAAAAAAGTTTGTTCATTATCCTTGTTGGTTTGTTTTGACTGCTAACCCCACCATCTAAAATCATTTATATGCAAGATTAGGGGACCTCCAATAATTTTGTCGATATAGGTTTTTTTTTACAGTTTTAGCCATTCTAGTCCAATAAAATTCGCAAAATTTTCTTGGGCCTAATTAGTCAAACGAAATTTTGCTCCGCGGTCCCTGCAGATGTAAATGCCAATATGTTCTAGGGTTATCAAGATGTCTTCACCTTTGGTCAATAACGGAATCCTTGCTGGTGCTTTCATCTGCTACACAGTTATAATCTTATATGGTTTGGATTCCAGATTTTTAACAAACAAAGCGATGGAGATCATGTGTAGTGTATGTGAGATTTCAATTTGGAAGAATCTTCATTTATTTGGTTGATGTCGTCTTGTATACGATTGGTGAATACTAGATAATTCGTCAATGCGAGACTATAATCATCGCAGAGAATTATCAGCAAAGTTTGATGATACTGCCTGCGATGCTGATAGCTTTAGAGAATTAACTTTATAAATTTTCGTGAGTTTCAAGTTTAAGAAAAAAGAAAAGAAATAAAACGTTCTCACCAATGTAAATAAAAACCATCCTTTCTGCAGCCATTTTTAAAGAACTTCACTGCAGCACTTTCATCTGTATGTATAGCCACATTTGATAATTATAAAGAAACCCCAAAAAACAAAGAAACAATGGATAAAATTTCCTGCATTTTCTAACACACGTTTCTATCGTAAAAATAGACTTTCTTCCACTCGTTCTTCCTTTTCCCCTCTTGGTTTTCCACTGGAATGAAAAATATCATATTTTACATTGTAAACAAAGAACTAAATCTTACTTTTGTTCAAAAACTCACTTACACACGCACTAGTTGAGCATTCAACGTTTTATAATAATACTTTCTCTTCCTGAAAATAACATCGATAATGAAAATTATACAATAGTGACGCTCTAGTGGGTTTTGATGAGTAACCATAAAACTTTGTTCTCTATTTAATAACATTACTTTAACAGTTTTTATTGTGTTTTACTTTGGCTTCGTTTTAACGCTATAAGACAATTCACATAATGTTTTATGGTTTGTTACCGCAATCCACTGCTGTGTCACAAGAAAAGTTTCAGTTATTTTGACGATGCTGCCAAAGGGTAATGGCGGAGGTCCATCAGTGTAGTTTACAGAATAAGAATATGAAACATAACCAAAGTGAAACTAATGTTCTAGTTGGTTACCTTTTAGGGTTTGACCTTGATTGTCTTAGTTGGTTTCACGTTGATCTTCAGCTGTTTTTTCTTGAAGACTTGGAGAGTATACAAAATAATAAAAGCATCAGAGAACTGCAAAAGAGTTGTAAGTATTCACCCTCTCATGAAAATAATCTCTGTCGAGAGTTGAAGAAATCCTAAAAAATATTTTAGTACGTTTAATCATGCATTTTATCCACCAAAGCACCAATTTCATTGCCCAAGTCACATGATTTTTTTCTTTATGGTTGCTATTCTTTAGACACTCAAAAACCGCCATCTTTGCTTGTTATTGCTTTTGCTGTTGTCAATTGATGGAGTGATATTCATTTTCTGGATTTGTGTCGCGCCATTTTCATTGCGGGAGGTCGACATTAAAACTGAGGTGACAATATCTTACGTATATGAAGTTTAAATGTCGAGAAAAAATCCACATGTTCAAAGAAAAGCTTTTCAACGTTTACATCTCAAATACTGCATAACATATATTTTGAGTGAATATCATATGTTTTGTGCGGATATCATATTCTTTGTGTGGACATTTAGATTAATGGTGGCATCAAAGAAACGTTTTTTCTCCATCGGTGTTCGTGCCAGTATCAGTTTCAGTTCACAATGGCGATGTACGCATACAAAGGATGCTTGTTACTGATTGGTTCGTTCCTGGCTTGGGAATCAAGAAATGTCAGTATCCCATTATTGAACGATTCCAAATATATAGGTAATGGTAAAGTTATTTGAATTGGTCCCGAGACCAAAACCAGTTTCAACAAAAAAGGATACAGCAATGAAATGTTGATAAATTGATGATGATTTAGGAATGGCAGTTTACAATGTATCAGTGGTAACAGCTATCGGTGTTATATGTGCATCAGCTCTCTACACAAGCAGTAAATTTGCGATAGCGTATATTATCGTTGCTTTAACCATATTCATTTCGGTCACCGGTACATTGTTCTTGATTTTCGTCCCAAAGGTAAGAAAAAAACGCATTTTATTTTATTTTTCGATTTTTATTTTGGATTTTGTTGCCCCAAAAGTTGTTATGCAATGAATTATCATCAATGATGATTCTTGTTGACTGTAAGCGCGCGATCCTTTAATGGTTGAGTTTCTAATGTTTATAAACATTGGCGTTTTTGCTCGATACTTGCTGTATGCTATATTTTACTCATCAAGTCGCATCATCACAGGTAAATAGTTAGGCTCTGTGCGCAAGGGTTTACCTGTTACATGGTTATTAGGAGACCCTTCAAAGGCAATTGAGGAGGTGTTTTATTTTATGCATGAGGTGCTTAGTAAAGAGGGTACAAATTAGAGGAAAAACTGTTCTTTTGCAAATGTAATATTTCTGATAAGAAAAATGTTTGTTTAGATCTATTACTTGTTCGGCACTCCCATCGAAAAAGCTTATGGAACTCTGTCGATGTTTGCTAGGTCACAACAACAGAGAGAAGGCATTAAGCATGCTCGTCAAAACAAATCATTTGAAAAGTGAATCATTGGAAAAGAATTTAAAGTTACCCATAAATTTAGAAACAATATTGTCAAAAAAATGATGTCTTTGTATGCACAGTATGATGAAGTAATTCATGTTTTGTAGTTGGAGCAGCTGAGTGGTATAAATGTTTTTGCACCCAAATCCAGCGTCATGGTTGTTGGAGCATCAGTTATGCAGTTTGAAAACCACGAAGCTAAAGTCAATAATTGCTATTACAAGTGTCAACTACTTTTGTTGATCGCTTATTAACGTAAACAAAAACATGGTTGCCGACACGATATCTCCTTGGAACCGAGAGATGATGATTCCGATAGGCAACATGGCTGCACCACAATCCTGATGCTGAAGCGTCGTTGCAATAGAATTTATTAATGATTATATTACATCAACCTTATTTTTCGCTTGTGGTTATTGTATAAAAACATTTAAAAATATCCTGCCAGCCGATTGATATTTTTTGAATATTTTCAGTTTATTGAATATTTTCGTTTGTTTAAAACTGAGCAGTTCGTACCGAATTTTTTAGGTAAAATCCAGCTTCATTTCGGTAACATGAAATGACAAAAAAAGTAGGCAATTGAATAATTTTAACCGATCAAGTATCTAAATCGGATTATTATGCTAAATATTTTGTAAGTAATCTACTTCACCGGACATATATTTTTACCCAATTCTTTGCCAAACATTATTTTTCATAATTTGATCGACTCAAAAAAATTAACTTCGTATCCTATGTGATGCGATTAAAACTTTTAAATTGATTTGAGTTGTTATTTTCTGGCATCTTAGCGATCTTGAATAATGTATAAGCTTAACTACGATGTTATGTTTAACATTTAGGAATGATCCACGCAGTCAGTTTTATTACATATAGTAATTACATGTAGGTTGAAAGTAATTACGAGTAATGTAGGTAAGTTTGACCACGAAGTTTCCCCAAAGGCAGGCAATTTATACCAGCAACGGTGTGAATCTTCTTCTTCGCAGTCAATCATTTATCCCTTTTTTAGTTTCAGATGACGTCATCATCCATTGCGTAATTTTGGTTCCTTTTTTGCCTCATATCTGGTGACATGGGTTGTTTTTAATCTATTTTCATTGCTTTTTCGAATGTATATATACTGGGCTATGGCTTGAAACAGATCTTTTGGTGCTTTTTCTTAAATTGAGACTTTTTGGTAATATAATTAAATGTTCCACAGACAATTCTCTATTGGATAAAATTTCTTTTTTCAAATTTGGTTATTTGGGTCAATTTTGAAGGACATCATGGATATTAATCTTCTAGATATTTTCAGAATGCTTATGTGAATTGCCCAAATATGACTTATTGTTTATATGGAATTTATGCATATACTTGGCGGAAGTATGACAAAATCATTCAGAAAAAGTCAATTTCATTAAGAAATCAATGAGTTTTCCAAACTTATTTTCTCTTCTACTTTTTCATTTGCTACAATAATAACATCACGAGAAAGACCAAAAAGTAAGGATTCCATCGACATAAAATTTATAAAAATTAATTTGATATTTACTTCAAAAATGCAATGTAAATTTTCGTTGCCAATTTTTTGAAACACACTGTATTACATGCATTCACTTTTGACATGGAAAGTTAATTCACAGCATAGGTTTATTCGTTATCATCTCTTCATTTTATTTTTCTTCTTTGTCACGCATATTTCTCAAAAACACTGTTTTCCGTTAGAAATGTTCTCACAATGACATTTAGATGGCAAGAATGGAGTTCTAAAACTGAATTCTTCTGTAACTTCCACAAAACAGAAATGAAATCGGTTGGCATGCTGTGTGCTCCTATTTTAAAGACTCGTTACAGCGAACTTCAGCGGGAAAGCGTTTAGTAATTGGGAATGGGTAGTGGACATTTTTTATCGAATTCTGTTTCGCGTTATGGCTTAGTCATCATGTCTGAAGCCATTTTTATAGAGGGACGTCTATTAGGCACCAAAGACTAATCTTGAAGCATCCATGGAAATAGCTTTAAAACTGTGCTAGCGCATGTAGTTGTACTTTACAAGCAGTTATTACAAAATCAACAAGTTTAACAAGTAACAAGTACTAATTTGTAACAAAACTTGTTGCATGCAGATTTTACATTGCAAGTGACACATATACCAACTTCAATCATATTTCCAAGATATCAGCACATGCCCTAAAGCAATAAAGGATTAGAACTTTGAATATTCAAGCTATCCCAAGACAGCTTTGGAGAAAGAATTATGAAAATAAAAATTTGAAAGAACGAAAACATTCATTGTTAAATGTAGTGTGTATATAAAATGTCGTTAAACAAAAAACGATAAATAAGTCACTGAAACGAATAAATGCACCATGCGTCATGATCTTAACTATCAAGAAAGTTAGCAAAATTTTTGTCATCAAGGAAAGCACCAATAGATGTGGTCCTAAAAAGCAAAATAGTTTATAAAATTACCGTCAATCGTCCTAACTTCGGACATCCTTCCAAACTTTGGACATGAAAAAAATATATCTGCAAAATACAAACCACGTCAACAAACAATCATTTTGCACTGTCAATGTGTATCAAAATGTCTCATCCGACGGTGTGATATATAATTCACACTGTAAATGCAAACTTACCATAACTAAACTTAACAAACGCAAACTTTTGAATAAGTCAACTGTACCCTTGAGTGGATGGATGGATCCATGGAATTCACACAGACCTCTCAAATTGCATATATATATGGTGATGTGTTCGACATTTCAATATTTTCCGTATTCCGCTCACATTTTCTTACTTCGTCTTTCTCCCGCATTATCTGAAAGTTACTAATGTCTGTTTGGATTTTTAGAAGACCCTTAAGGGGGATTTCCACTTACAAAATTTGAGCAAGTTGCGGCAAACGTTCGCTCGAACTGCGTCATTGTATGCACATGCGTACTAAACGCATGTGCAAACACTTTTCTTGAGCAATATATTTCTTTTGTGCGTGTGAAAAATGTAGTTTTGATAATTTGAAAAGGAGAAATTCTTTCTCCGCGAAGAATTTTAGGAAGGTCACTTTCCACTTCCGCTTCCACTTTACTTCAAAATTTTCCACGGACCAACGAATACGTTTTTCTGTAGCATTTGTGCTTTCGTTTCTTTTTGTGGATCACCAATCAGTAAAAGTCCTGAAAAACAGGTGATATTTTGTAAAAAACAACGCGAAAACTAGAATCTTGCAAAGTGACACAAATTCATTATTAACCTTCACGCGTAAGATGATTGAATTCTGGCAAAGTTACTTGTTTTGATGATACTCTAGGGGATATGGAATGCAACATTAACATATTATTATGGCGATTATTCACTCTTATCATGCTTCAGCATCTTTTATCTGCTTCATCTGATATTTTAAGATTTATCATGACTTAATTTGAGTGGTTATGTACATTTCGTTGACCAGAAAGCGTGTCTGAAGTTTTGAAGGATGTCCTAAGTAAGGGAAATTGACGTTACAAGAAGCAAAGAAAATATTTACATCACGCAATGCACTTTATCTCACAAGGCTGGGGAGGTAGAGTTTCTGATGTAAATTAGTTCTAGAAGTTGGAAAATATCACATAAAGTATGACTAGACCCTTGTAGATTGTGGATTCAATTTAGCAGATGATTTTCCAGGATGCCGTTCAACCGACTTAATCATACGTTCATTTGCAAATGCCAGCTAAGGATGTAGAATGATTTTATCAGTCTGTACGGCACCAATTATTCACTACAGGCAATTGTTTTCAGCCCAAACACTTGACATGAAACCAATCATCGTAATGGTCACAAACACATTCTGAAAATCATCAGTTGTTTTACATCATCAATACGTTGTTCTTGCTTAATATTCAATTTGATTGAACTGCCATTCAATTGGTCAGAAAATCTGGTAGAGTGAAACTCTTCCACATTTTGCTGCATTTGACCAAAACCAAAGATTACCACAACTCATTATCTCTTAGAATACCTGGTGACCAGACCAAAAAGTCAGCATATTCACAGCTTATGGCAACAAAATTGACTTTTTGTATTACTCGTAATTTGGATTTAGTTTAAAAGCTGCAGTAATATAGTATTTTTTGTCTCCATTATTTTGTACTTCAATGGGTTTTAAGTTTTCATTATGAATCCCCCATCTATTGTTTTTTGTTGAATACCAGCTTTATTTGCACTCCTTATCAGGGAAAAAAGTCGGTAAAAAATTTAGTTTGGGAAAAGTTTAGACGGGGAAATATTTAGTGTCCTAAGGGAATTTTAGTCACTATTTCCCATCCAATTTTTGAAATTAGTCACCTTTCCCGAACTAACTTTTTGAAATTAGTCACTTTTCCATGACTAATTATTTTCAGTATAAGAAGAACATAATCAAGGTACTACCAAAACGTCACAGTTCTTGTATACCTTATCAGAAAAAAAAAGTCGGTGAAAATTTTTGGGCAGGTGCGGAAAAGTCGGGAAAAAATTTGGTCGGGCAAAGCTTTAGTGACCCAGCAAAAAAATTAGTCACTTTTCTCCGACTTTTTAGTCCCCGATAAGGTTTGAATTTTTGTTCATTTTCAAGTCCAATATCTTAGTGATGGTACAGCCAAGGTGTTAACAGAACTTCAGTAACAAATTTGGCAAATCATTTTAGCAGGTTTATTTATAGCTGCTCCAGGGACTTTTTCGGCAAAGTACTGATGAAGTTAATCGCCCAATGCTAAGGTCATACCAAATTCAGTTGTTAATATGGCTTCTTTTCACACCTCGACATTTGATTTGTGGTTTTTCTATCCATAGTTCTGACTCAACATATTTTACCTCTTTACTTGATCCAGTCACCATATTTTATTACCATGTTTTAATTTTGCACGTGGAAATAGTCTCATTCAGTGAACAGAATAATGATAAATCCACTACTGAGCTACAGTGTCTTTCAAAAATATGGATACCCAAAAAATTATTCACTGTAGCGTTTGATACAATTTTTAATATAAGAAAAGTTTTGTAACAAAAGAAAAAGAAAGGGAAGGGCTATACAATAACATTAAAATCACATTGAAATGTTAAATATTTCATAGAGTAAAGGGATTTTATTTAACATTTTGTTACTCCGAATTAAGGTCCATTCTCTGATAGATGCAAAATTTTTACCAGACATAAGTCATTACAATTATATTAACAAATATCGAAACACTTAACACCTTGGTACAGTGTGTTTCGTAATGTTGGAAATGGAAATTTTAAAGCTGTTTTTTTAGATGAATATACCGAATTTTAAAATAATTTTTACATCAATGGAAAGCCATTTTCAAGCTCTTTCGGCTAGCATATTTTTGTGAAGAATGAAAATGTGGTTTTTGAAAAAATAAGGAAAATGTCTTGGAAAAATGTAATTAAATTTTTAATAGCCGATTAAGAAAAGAGTGAAAAGAAAAGATTTTTTGAAACAATGACAGCAATTTGGAAAACAATAAACAAATTTAAGCTGTGTGTTCACGAAAAACGTTTAAGTTTTATGTTTTTAAAGATCAATTTGGGGGTCTCAGCGCAAACATAAAATTAATAAAACTTTGTATGGATTTAGCGCTTTGAAACAATCAGCACAATGTAATTAAACTACGTGTTAATCGACCATTAAAAATTTAATTACATTTTTTCAAGACATTTTCCTTATTAAGCCACTTTTTATTTTTCACAAAAATGTACTAGCCGAAAGAGCTTGAAAATGGCTTTCCATTGATGTAAAAATTATTTTGAAATTCGTTATATTCATTTAAAAAAACAACTTTAAAATTTTCATTTCCAACATTACGAAACACACTGTATAATCGATTAAGTCTACATTTTTACAATTGTAAAGCGGGGGTTCTGTCAATTTTTTAAACATTTATGATGCAATAATGTGTCGCACGCAGTAATAAACTAATGTACAGTGTGTTTCGTAATGTTGAAAATGAAAATTTTAAAGCTGTTTTTTTTAAATGAATATACCGAATTTCAAAATAATTTTTACACCGTTGGAAAGCCATTTTGAAGTTTTTTCGTATAGTATATTTTTGTGAAAAATGAAGAAGTAGTTTTTGAGAAAATATGGAAAATGTCTTGGAAAAATGTAATTAAATTTTTAATTTAATTAAACACAGTAAAAAAAATTAATTGAAATTTTTATGATTAGTTGTTATGGGAAATTGATACGCAAACCTATACTTTAAAATTTTCTAAAGGTTTCATCAGCACAACAAAAAAATTACACCATTAAAAATTCATTAGCGTGTCAGTTAATTGACTTTTAAGAATTTAATGAACCAAATCGTTGATTTTTTCTTCAATATCTTTTCGAAGAACGAATATTTTGGCAGACATTTTATATTAATGGATAGAGTATGAAAAGCTCTTTCTAGTGATATAAAATTCACAATATTTTATCAGGCATGTAATGAGATATGTGCCTTGAAAGTTGGTGGATAAGACATTTTGATACACACTGTATGAGTGAATAAACTATACATGTAAGAATTTTTTTAAAACTGTTCTCTTAAAACGGTACTCCAGACATGTAAAGCCTTTTGTTGTATCAAAAGAAACATCATTACTTAGCACGCTTGTTTCAAGCGTTGATGTGAAGTTTCTAATGACTTTGTAGGGAAAAATTCACGAACAACTCCACTAAGTGGTATACAATTCCTAACAAATCTATAGAAAAAGAGTTTCATGTAAACGAAACATGATTTTTCCGAATCCCGCTAATGACGTATTTTAATAAATGTCTAATCCTTGCATTGTTGCATTATTTTTTTATATATGTTTGGGAATTACATATAATAGGGAAATCACATTCCGTAGGGAATCCCCTTAAAAATGCGTATCTTATAAATATAGGAATTCTTAATGAAAATTTAAACAAACGAACAAAATGTTACAAGATACTGAAGATGACATTGTGATCTCTGGAAATAAGGACATACCTGATGGAGGAGGGCAATCAAAGAGTAAGTATTCTTTGTATATAATGTTTTCAACTGAATCGAACCAGTCAAATCCAATCACGATGGATTATTATGAAAATATTTGTAAAACGATAAGGCTCATTAACCCAGACACCTTAATTAGTCACCGGCTTTAGGCAGTTGGCTGTCGGAATAGGGTTTTGTCGTCGTCAATAATTATTGTAAGATCTTTATTTCTGGTTAGTAGCTAACTATTCAAGTAAAACGAACACCGCTGACTTGCTGCCATAATCGGCAGAATTTTTCTATTTAATTTCGAGTTCATGTAACATTTCTAAAGCTAGCCTGGAGATAAGTATGATTTTCATGATCTTGGTCGTATCAATGAAATTAAAATTTTTCACAGAATGCCAAATTTCATGTTTGTTTATTAGACTTAAATTTGTTTATTAAACTTCACAATGCCCATTCAATGACCATGTGTGACATCATAAAGAAATGTACTTACTAGAGACTGTACTTACTAAATGGAGAACACTTTCTGTGGGTCATAACTGACAAACACTTTTATCTATTTTAACGATCCAGAATTAAAAACGTTGGAAATAGTCTAATGAATTTCTAATCCACACGAGAAGAAATAAAACACAAGTATTTCGAGCTCTACAAAATTTAGTGAGTGATTTTTCAGAAGTTAAGTAGAAATCAAACATTCTTGTTTCTTGAAATGAAAACAATTACGGTCCACACATGATGAAATTCCTACCGCTGTTGTCGATGCTACTCTGAAGTTTGTATTGATCAGGAAGAAGCACTTTTCCAGAACAATACTAAATAGTAATGCTGGCTGATTTATTGAACAGTACCGATGATGTAGTGGTAAGTACGTTTTGGGTGCGCCCACTGCGACCTGTGTTCAAGTCCAGTCAAGTCGTATCTCGATACTCCATTCTAATGCTCTTTAAAAGCAGCGTATCAGCCCATTAGGAGCCATCGCCTGACTGCACACTGACCTTAGGGCAAGTTAGAGCAATGTTATAGGTATCCCTAGCGATAAGTCAACTAGTTGCAAGTCGGCGGTGGAAGTGCCAAACGTTACGGATGGAAACCCAAGGACTAAAAACTTTCGTTTACTCACTTACTTCTTATTTTACTTTTGAGATGCAATGATCTATATACTAATTACGAGTGTGCATCCGCTTTTTTTCACGCGCTCACTCTCTAAAATTTCGGGTCGTTTTTACGACATTTTATTCATAAGAGTGTGCCAGACCACGGTTAATATTTTTCTACGATTAGTATAAGGAAAGATACCTTTACATTGCATTTTAATCGTTTCAAATGTTTTGATTGTTCGCGAGATCAAGAACAATAGACAACAACGAAAGTTTTTTAAGATATATTAATGTTTTTAGGGTAAGTACGCTTTAGAACTTTTTTGTTTGTTTGTTTTGTTTTTCTTATAGTTATAGGGTTTAATAGGGTTTCTGCGTCACTACTTTTCAAATAATACGCGATTGAAGAAATGAATATCATGGTTTTTAATCTTGACGTTCTGGGTTCGTAAAGAAAATCGCAATTGTTTAAAATTCACATTTTGACACTTTTACGACTTTCGCGTTTGGCTTTTATTTACAGTGGGGGTTTGGATTCCATGAACAGTTACAGCGATTTTAATCTTTTTGTTGTTTAAAGATTTATTATGAATATTTTGATGTTTCAGATCTTTTGAATAAAACGTTTTTCTGTTCATAACTCCAGTGTTGAACTAAAAATGCTTTAGCCGGAATAACTGGAGATTTTTAATTAAAAGTGTGAAGAGTGTTTTTTTCTGTATTGCATTTTCTGCACAGCGCGTATTTTTATTTTTGATGGGTTTTGACTTTTTTGTTCTGCGCTTCAGTGTTGATTGCATACCTGGAAAAATGTTTGATCTAGATTGCGTCTGTTTAAGTGAATCATTAAATCAGGGGAACCATTGCATTGCCTTTTCAATAAGATGCGAAGTTACTTGGAAAATATCTCTAGAACTTCTAAGAAAATAACTGACATTTTTTATGGTCAATGAAACTGACGAAGGGGTGACAAACAGAGCTTTTGCGTCACTAAAATGTTTGATCGTCGATATCTCGATAACGGTTGGTTGTCGCTTAACGATCCTGTGCATGTTTCGGTTTATTTTTTAGAGTTGAGCAATACAGTTAGAACTTCTAAATTCGATCTCTCTAAATTTATGGATCGAATTTTATGGTTCCTGCACCTTCTGTTTTCTTTTTTTAAGGTTAGGGTTTAGGGAATTAGAGAGAGTTTACAGTACTTACAACACTGATGCACTTTCTGTTCGTTATTCTGTGATTTAATTTTTTGTCACCATTTTTTGAGACGTCATTTTCAGAATTAAAACCTGTAAAATTGTTTTACACGGGATACTAGTCTATATCCTAATACGCGCATCCGCTTTTTCACGCTTTCACTCTCTAACATTTTGGGTCGTTTTGGCGGTTAATTATTCATAAAAGTATGTCAGACCACGGTTAATATTTTTCTACGATTCTAAGATACCTCTACATTCCATTTTGTTTTGATCGTTTTACGAACGTCTTTATTGGTTATAAATGTTTTGATTGATCAAGAAACGATAGACAACAACGAAAGTATTGCACGAAGATTTATTAATGTTTTTAGGGTAAGTCCGCTTTTGAACTTTTTTGTTTTGTTTTTCTTATAGTTTGGTTTCTGCATTATTACTTTTCCTAAAAATTAGACACATAAAAACAATATATAAACGATCGAAGAAATGAATATCATGGTTTTAAATCATTCTTTAAACCTTCTGGGTTCGGGCAAAGAAAATCGCTAGAAGGTATAAAATTGTTTACAATTCATATTTTGACACATACGCGTTTGGCTTTTATTTACGTTGGGGTAAGGATTCCATGAACAGTTACAGCGATTTTAATCTTTTTGTTGTTTTCCTGTAAGCACAATTTAATTTTACTACTGCATATATCGTATCCTGAAAGATGTATTATGAATTCTTTGATGTGTTTCAGATCTTTAAAAAGATTAAAAAGTTTTTCTGTTCAGAACTTAGGTGTTAATAGTGAACTAAAAATGCTTTAGCTGGAATATCTAGAGTTTTCTAATTAAAAGGGTAAGAGGTGTTTTACGGGGAGCCATTGCATTGCATCTTCAATCGATAAAATTTATTTTACAGAGTGAAAAAAGCGGATGCACAGCGGGTATTTTCATTTTTGATGAATTCAAACCCGTAAGAAATCTTCTTTACGGGATACTACATTCTAAACAGTCTACATTCCAATCAATTGAGGAACTTTATCATACTAAAATTCATCATACTAAGCCTTTCTCCCTGTTCAGCTCACATCGATTAAGACCTGTAAAAGATTCTTTTACGGGTTACTAGTGTTTTAATGTTTTGAGGAAATATTTTAGCGAATATTATTTTTCAGGGCAGAATCTTTTTAACTATAGAATTGAGAGGAGGGGTTTTGTAAAACCAACAGCATTTCTTAAAGTTCTTTTTGTAGGATGTTTCTATCAAACGTTCTATTTATTGCAATAGGTTACTTTCATTCTTTTAGCATTCTAGCGCCACCAAAGCCACATCGACCACCACTAAGTAATGTTCCAGCTTTAGTTAGGTGGATCTTATGGAGACTACACCACGCTAACCATTATGTAGATAGACCGGATGGTTTAAAAGACACCAAAAAGAGAACAAACGTGAGAAAAAGAACAAGGAAGTGAAAAATAAAAAAATAAAAATATTGATTATTTAAATGGTTTGTGGTGGCAATTCGAGGTAAAAGAATGGTTTGTGGCGGTAATTCAAGGTAAAAGTATGGTTTGTGGTAGTAATTCGAGATAAAAAAATATGTCAATCAACTTCATCTCAAGTCAATCAATGCTTCATCATTTCATAAACTGTATTCTAATTCTATCTCTCCATATCGTGAAATTGATCAGTTTCGTTCTAACATTATTGGTTCTAAAGAATCTTCGTTGGTGAAAGGACATTTGCAAAGAACTAATTTTTTAAAAATACACAAATGCTTGTACACAAAGTAAAATAAAGTAAAAACATCCCTAGGTATGGGACATTTTAATTTCGAATAGCGTCACTGATGACGTCATATCTTACCCCATTTTGCCTAATATTAAAGTCAAGGAGTAGAAGAACATCAAGTGGAAGTAAAATCAGATTCAACTTTGTTGCATTGTTGTTACTTTGTTGCGAAATCTATAAATCAATAAATCATTTCTTCATTTTGGGGAGTATATATATTTTTTGTACTTCCATTTATTTTTAGTTTGCAAAAATGTTCTTCCTTATAATTCAACACGAACATTCAAGATAATGAACTATTCTAAGGTCTTGAAAAAAAGTGTCAGCAATAATCTCCAGGAGGGGACCAATCATTTTTTACTTTGTTTGAGCACTTTGTTAATAACAAAAGGCTGCTCGTTTCCAGATCATTTCTCAATTGTTCTATTTCTACTGTCGTCAGCATAGTGCAACCCTCCGCTCTACATATAATAGTTCATTGTCTTTAAGCCGGATGTTCATAACATTAGACTGGATCACATCATTAACATAATGTTCTTCCACACTTTATCGGTGTAGCAAATAGATATTTCGCTTCTCTTGTATACTTTTTTTCACCCTGAACTGAAGGAAGGCAGCTACAAAATATTGACTGCTAGCATCCAAGTTAAACACCACCAATGAATTAGCCAGAACTGCAAACATCAATCAACCAACCGAAACAACGTTAGCAAACCCCCGAACTGCCAACTGAATGTTAAAATAAAATTTTTAATAAAGTCATAGGCACAAATATGCAGAGTTAACCCAGGCGGCAAAATTATTAAAACACATATACGAAGGAGTTCGTTTCTATAGAATTATCCACACAATTTCACAATTTCTTTTTTGCAGTGACTTTTTGACGATTTTGGCCACTGGGAAGTGGCTAAGTTCGGAGTAAAAATTAAAATCCTAATGATTAAAAAAATTTTCGATTTTGAAATGTACCTTAATAAGAAGTTTCGTAAAATATTTCCCTATTTATATCATCACACTGAAGAATAATTTCATAGTCAGTCCTTTCATAGTTTTTCTTTATACAACTTCAGGCTTTACTTTTTATAGAACAAAAAAATTAAATTATTTTTAATTGTCAACTTGGTATTCAAGTAGTCTTAAAAGCTTCAAAATCTCAGAAAGTAATGTTCTATGGATTAAAATACTTTTTTCGAGTTTTCTTTGTTTGTAGAAGAAGCTTATAACGTTATGATAATTACAAAATGACCCCTACATTTCAGGAACAAATGCTTGTAGAAGTCCTTGTATCTGTTTACATAAATTTAATATTTTCACGACTTACAAATCATCAAGTTATTATGTGTTAAACCACATTTTGTTGTTACAGCATATGGCCTCCAGAATGCTGTTGAAATTTGGAATCTCTCTCAAAAAATTTGGATTTGAAAAATTTTCAACTTTTTCGTTTTAAATTTATCTTTGGCATCTTCTTAACCTTTCCCAAAAGTTGAATTGATAAATTTTTGATTTTATGTATATCTTTTCTTTGCTCAAAGTAATATCACGTTTTTTTAGTGGCTCCCAGAATGCAGGTTTCGTTTTTTCGCAATTACTGTTCTGCGAATGATCATAAACACATAAAATTTTGTTTGTGGTCTTCAGATGATGTGTGCCATCATTTTAAAGAAACAAAATCCATTTTTCTCAACGTCTATATAGCAGTGGTCGTTAAAATGCAGGTTAATGGCCCCCAAAATGCATGTTCAATAAACTTAAAACAGTGATTAAACTATATTCTGATCGCCCTTTTGCTAATTGTTTAACGATTATGTACTTAATTTGCCGTAAATTAATTAAATATTTTATAATAAAAACAAAGCTTTATAAATATTTGCATCCATTTAGGAAGTAAACATATATTTTTAAACTTCATAAAAATTAAAAATTTTTACATTGAAAAAATGTGTGTATAAAACAAGCTGCAACAGATAAGGGTATAAATTTCAAAGATCAACAAGTTCACAGTGAAACCATAATGAAACAATTGAAGATTAAATTTCAGAAGAAATTCACCAGAACACATACCGGAAATCTTTCAGCTGCACATGACAAAATTGAACAGAAACACTCTAAAGCAGTAACAGAAGAATTAATATAAGCTGTAGATTATTGCAATCAACATAATTGTAGGATATGCTGCAATAGCAACCAGGAATTTTCAAGTTGTTGTAGCATGGTTGGATCAGGCTTAATTTGAAAGAGCAGAGGCCATTTTGAACCCTTGCACTTCTGAAAAGGTCCAAGCATCTTCTCATATCGATTCACCTGTCCATTTACGCTAAGGTACTCTAGAGTACTATAAGTACAAATACGAACAGGCAAAGGAAAAAATTGAGACGCTAGAAAGAAATCCTTTCGATCCTAAAGAAGTGCCCTTAGTTTTTAGTTTTGATAAATAAAACTTAAAAAGACTCAAAATGTTAGAGTAACGTCAGTGCACGGATCCATGACTTCAAAGGATATCCTAAATGTGGTGAAAAAACACAACAAGAAAAGAGTGAAAAAGAGAAGAAGGAAAAAGAAAGAATAGAGAAAAAACAAAAAGACTGGAATGTTTTTGCTTTGTGAAAATGAGTGCAAGTGTGATAAGTTAACAAAAAGTTTTGCGGCGTGTGTAAATCTGTATTGAAGTCTCAATGTTCAAAATAAGCTTGTCGCACTGAACATGGTAACAAATCTATGATGAAAAGGGTTGTTGAAGCAAATAAATCTATATTAGTTTCAGATCCAGACCCTGAATATGACGAGGGACCTTTTTATGAGTCAGATGTATTTTAGTTTTTTAGACATCTTGGATTTGGATTTTGTATAATTCTTTAAACAAATTTTTGTAAAATCTTACAAAGTAAGAAAAGGCTGTGTTTAAATTGTGTTAAAGTAGACTTTTCACGTCTTTTCAGTATGTATTTCTAAAGTTTGAGTAAGATAACTTGTGTTCCTAAGAATGTAGGCCTTTCGGCTCCCAGAATGCTGGTTTACTTTATCATGGAATTTCTACAACCTAACTTCGAATCAAGAAAAGATATTTGACTTTCTAAAAAGCTATAAGTGAAGTCTTTCTAAAATTACCCAGTTGTCTGGAGTTATCTTTAATTTTTAGACACTTAATTTTCGATTTAATGAAAATTTCCCCTTTTTGAAACCTTTTCCATTAAGAAAATGTGGAAAAAATTACAACAATATTTAAATGCTTGTCGAACTTTTGTTTTTTATCAATCTATATTTACTAGGGTGTTTTTTGGGATCATTTTTGTGATTTGTATTCAAGTATCTCCGACAGTATCTCACTTTTTAACAAAACTTACATTCTGGGGGCCACCGGCATTCTGGGGGCCATATACTGTAAGCCAATCAACGAATGTAATACGGTAAGAGGAAAATACACGCTTTTTTTTTATAAGAATACACTTTATAAGAATGTCCATGATGAAAATGGCCAAAAAATTAAGAATATATTGCCATCATGAAAATTTTCATTTTTTTTTTTTTTTTTTTATGAATATATTTTCAAATGCATCTAAAGCCTTCTCGAGCTGATTTAGCTGATTTAGCTTTTGTTTTTTATGCATACACATAAGAAAGTCTTCTGTTTTTACATTACTTTTCGATGATTTTGAGACTATGACTGGTAAAATCTAAAAATTAACCTTAAGAATATGTTAAGAATATTATATGATGATTTCGACCAAAAAGTTAAGAATATCCATGATGAAATGGATTTACACCATTCTTATAAAAAAAAAAGCGTGTATTGCTGTGAATTTTGATGATGATGTCATCGATTTTCCTCTCCTTTGACAGCCTCTTACTGATGACGTTCTCCATAGCATCCATTGGTTTCCTTTACCATTGTGTAGTACAATATGAGTGTGACACGATGGATTTTTCTCTCGGCCATAAAAATAAGACCAAAACTTCCAGCATAATCTTTTTTTTCCGTTCAAATGAATTGCCAGTTTAGAACTCAGTCACAAAAACAGCGAAGAAATCGATAAGATTAAAATGTACAAAATATCATATCAATATTACATAACTCTTCAAACCGCCAAAACATTCCAGTTGGGTATTATCAGCCTGAGGAAAGTTGACAATTGGACAACATAAATCACAGTAACGACAACATTTAATCACGGAAAAAAATTCACAGTAAAAACAAATTTACTTTAAATTTAAATTTAAGAATAAAAAACGACCAAATTATCGACACATCCTTTATTTCTGTAAGCTTTCGCCCACGTCTGTGGGCATGATCACACTAAATTTACATTTTACTCGTGTGTTTAAATTCGCATGATATGCAATAGCTACATTAATTAATAACAAAGGAATGACATTAAAATAGCTCTAGAGGCATTGATTTTATTGACCTGTTTAAAATAGGTCGGTCACGCTCTATAAGAAGGCTCTCCATCAAGGTGAGTTTAAAGTCGTTAGATTGGCGAGCTAAGATGGAAAAGTTTTTGTATTTGGCCGGAGTGCACTGAGAGGCTAGTAAATGATCGAAAACGGCAGTAGTCTGGTAACCAGGTTTAACTCTTTTCTCTGTTAAGGGAGAACAACCCAAGTGTTCTGACATGCGTACTTTGAAGTGGCGTTTAGTTTTGATCACAGTGTGGAAGGTGGCACTTAACTAGTCCTTTAAGACGTGTTCTGATCTGTAATGATAACTTACTTAAATAAGGTAAAATGATAACAAATTCTTTCTTAGGAACTATGGCGACCCTCCTGTTATGTAGAATTCTGTTAAGGAAATTCCTTATACAAAAATCAACAAACTGGTGGTGGACTCATGGTGGAATTTGGTAAAGTCCGAGCATAATCGAAAGCATCTATAAAGAAGAGAAAAAACAAGACCAAGCTTATGTTGTTCTGGTATAAAGCTACTAAAATTAGTGTACACACCACTAAAAGTGGGTTTCCTATAAACACTGGTAACAAACTTATTGTTTTCCCTACTAATCAAAATATCCAAAAACAATAAGGAATTATTACTCTCCTCCTCACGTGTAGAAGTGATGCTCTTATGGCGTGAGTTCAAATATTCATGAAAAAGTACTATATGTTCTTCAGAAGAAAATGTCATGAAAATGTCGTCGACATATCGTCTATAAAACGTTGGCTTGATTTCAAGTGGACATTGTTCTAGCCAAATTTTTTCAAAATGACACATAAAGGCATTGGCTAAAGTAGGTCACAGAGGAGAACCCATAGCAACACCATCTTCCTGTTTATAATAACTGCCATTAAATAGAAACATAGATTAGTTGCTGAGGTCAGCATATTCCTAAATAAAGTTGGTTCAATGCCACAAATATTACCATCTGGCGTAGTCTCGATGTCTTTCATTATAATATCGATAGTTTCTTCCACGGGAAGTTGGTAAATAATGAATCAACATCAAAACCAGTCCTGAAACAGTCACGGTTTTGCTCAGTTATTTCCGTCGCAAAACTAAAAGATTCTTTAACAGTATATTGGTTGGTAGTGAGTTGTGACAATTTTGGAACAAGAAACTTAGCCAAGTTGTATGTGGGTGTGCCTATAGCTGATGAAATAGGACGAAACGCAGGTACAACATTTTTTAAAGGTTTATGTACTTTGCCAAGACCGTACATAACACCTGGACTAGATCCAACTGGGTTAAGTTTCTTATATGTGACTTCGTTGATATATTTTTTATCTAACATACATTTTAACGATTTCCTAAGTCTATTTTTCATATTGATTATATAATTTATGTCTTTTCCTGGTGGTACATCAATCTCAATAAACTTAGATGTATCAGAAAGCAAAGCTTCGATAGCATCAACGTAAGATGTTTTGTCCAGAATTACAACAGTATTACCTTTGTCTGCCTTCTGTATGATGATACCTTTTTGATGTTGCAAGTTTTTAAGTGCAAGCATCGTATCTGCAATCATACCCGCCAGTGACAATTCTCCGAAGGTTATTAGTGAAAACTACTTTTAACTGCTCTCGTGTCATCGTCATCATCGTGCCACATCGATAATATCTTTTCTGTTACGGTGCCAAACATTGTTTTATTTCTGGTATTGTATTGTAATACACGTCCCAAAAACCTGTCTGTTGTAATCATGGTAGGAAGATAATGCAGTATCCTGAAGTCTGGCTTTGACAGTTTTAAGTTGTTCCTGCGTCAAATTTTCAGATTTCAAGTCACGCATGAGAAGTTTGAACGGTAAAAGATAACTAGCGTATTCCAGATTTTCAAGAGGAATCGAAAAATTGAGACCTTTACATAAGAGTGACTTTTCAGTCTCAGACAGAATATAGGAAGAAATATAAATTACTTTATCGGGATCATGTCCAACATTAGCAGTTTCTTCATCATTAACTAATCTTTCCATTTTTCTTTTCTGTACACTATCTGAGCGCTGAATACATTTGTTATTTTTCACCAAGAAGAGAGTACTAACGTGGAGAAAGTCAATGCGATTCATGATGGTACCAAAAAAAAATTAAAAAAATACAGAAATAAAGGATGTGTGGATGATTTTGTCGTTGTTCATTCTTATTTTTGGATATCATTCTAATTCCTCACCACTGTCATCGAAGTTTAAATTTAATTTAATTTTCAATTAAATTTACAAGCTCTAAAGAGTTAACCCACATTATATTTTGTTGTTATCCTAAGATAAGCTGTCTATAGACCTTTTCATGAATTACGTCATTACAAGCATCGCCTCGTTTCTAAGTTTATAAATAATTACGTGCTTAACCTTAATAAGAGAATTTCGGAGAAAATGTTTCCCCTGAAGTGTCGTTTCTCTTAAACAGCGCAAACGTCATTAATATTCAGTTTGAAAACGAGACATTGCTTGTAGTGACGTAATTTATGAAAAGGTCTATATGATTGCTTAATTTTTCTAATTATGATAATTAATATCTGATAGTTTTGAAAATAAATAAACACGCCAATTTCCTCAATTCTTAACGATTTCCGACAGAAAACGTGAAAGTCATTACAAAAATAAAAATCTTTCCTGTGAAAATTTGAGGCCTACACATCTTTGGGTTTAAACGTGACATGCGAGTTCGGAAACAAAGTATAATTTATTAATTAACAGCAGTGGGCAAAATTGTCAAAATATTACTGAAGAAAATAAATATTAGGGAGGCCCATATTATTTAAGTATCTGAGGAGGCCCTACCATGGTTGGGGCCGACGGACAAGGGAAAATAATTGGACTTTTAGCCCTCTAAATTGGCTCTAAACGGCCTCTCCGAAATTCAATTTTAAGCAATAAGAAATCCCTATTTGTGTGAAATATTAGTGTATTTTCAAACAATAAGACTTTCGTTCGCCCCCTGCCCCCAGCCCGGTTGCTACGGCACTTTAAGAAAAGCCATTTCATTGAAATTATGTGTATGCTTCCATAGAAAAGCACTCATTCGCAGTGATTTTTCAATACATTTGTCCACTAGGTCCGCTTTTTGATTTTCTTGACCCGGAAATAACTCATTGAAAATGACATATTTTTATCCTTAAACAACTTCCTTTAATTGATTCAAATCACAGTATTTGTGAAACTTTTAATAAGAATGTTTCAAAATATGTCATAAATAAATCAAATGTCACTTCAATTGGACCAATTGTATCAAACGCTTATACGAGACAAGCAACGTCCAGATTCTCTCCTAATAACAAATAATGTTATTTCAAATACTTCTGTTTTCAATCCTATGGTTATCCTCTGAAAGTGAAGGTATTGAAATCAAGAAAAAACTTAACTTGGGTTGTATATTGAATGGTCATTTCAACTTTGATCGGTATATGCTGGAATCACCATTGATTTTTGCTGCGACGTTGATCAATAAAGACGATACCATCTTGAAAAATCATGAAATAGTTCTGCATTGTGATGAAGATATTGTAAGTATGTTTATTTTTAAAAATGGCGACAGAGAGCTTTCAATCCTTACTTCCATCATGTGATGAAAATTCATTTTCTCCTTATTTTGCAGAGTAGACTTGGATATACGCTGGTCAGTTTTTTTCGCCTCGTGCGATCAAATGTTCAACTTCATGGACTTCTGGATACTTATAGTCACCAAACCATCGGGTTAGGTTATTCTGCTACAAAAAGAAATATTCCTCAGGTATCTTCTTTGACAAATACTTATCCCAGTAGGCAAATTTGTTAAAAGCCACTGCAAATGAGTGCTTTCCTATAGAAATATACACACTATTCCAATATAAATGCCCTTCATCGCAGAGATATATCGAAGCATTTTGCCCACTGGGTAACACCTTTGGTTTTGTTTTATTTATTTCGTTATACTGTCCATTACCACGTGACCCTACAAGTTATAGTAAATAAAAGCAAAAGAAATGTTTACCAGAAACATACACCACTCTGTTCTAACCTCTTTTGAATCATTTAGATATCTTACGGCTCCTCACTGAAACCGTTCTATTACAAGGATTATCAACAGGAGATAAAAAGACATCCTTATTTAGTTAGAATTCCTCCAACAACGCAAACATTTTACAAAAGTTTCAGTAAAGTACTGAAACAATTTCAATGGAAGCGTATGGCTATATTATATTCAAACCGAGACCATGCACATTTGGCACAGGTAAAACTTATAGAGGAAGTCTTAGAAAGAAAAAAAGATGCACAGACCTGTTCCTATTGCTTGGGTTTTACTGTAGAACTGTTCTGATTGGTTGGGTTTTACTTTAAAACTGTTTTCATTACTAATTCGTTATAAAGTATTTAACGTTGAAATCACGAAACAAGTTTTATATGAAAAGGTTCTTATGTCCCAACTGTCGTCATTTTGGCCCCCGAAATTTTATTTCAATTGTAATGATGTTAGGTTCACTCAAGGTGGAAACAATTATATTAACTGCCTATTTACCAGGTGTCTATTTTATTATTTTTAAGGTTGCACTTGATTTGAATGAGATCTTGCAAGAAAGAGGCTACAACATCGTACTTTTACAAGGATTCAATTCTTTCGCTGATCTTTCCCCACATATGAATGCTATCAAGGTTTGTGAAGTTTTGACGTTTAGAAGTTGTTTGTTTGTTTGTTTACATTATTTCCATCACGTGATCAAACACCATATTAGATATGCGTGAATAGATTCTGACAAGATATGAATAGGTCCTTGCATCATATCAGATATGTGTGAAGTTCATTGATTGCTTATGAACTTTTTGCGTATTGTACCGTACCGTACTGCATCGTATCGCATCGTACCGAAACATATCAGGATCAATCAATCTGGTCAATCAGATATCACATTCTTGTACAATACTCGCATAAATTTTTTCTATTGGAAAACAGGCTCAAAAATTTGTTTCCTTTTAGGCCGCTGATGCAAAAATCATTGTTGGAGTATTCTATAGCAATGCGCATCACGTGTTCTGCCATGTAAGTATTTCGATGGAAACTTCCTACTTTAAGTAGGTCGTTCTTCCTACTTTAGGTAGGTCTTTACGATTCCAGAATTTCTTTCACTTTAAAGTTATCTGAAATATACTCCAAAGCATCAATGCAATTGAGATTCTCAAATAAGCACCCACCCATGTGAGAAAAAAAAAATAACAGTTTCTTCCTCAGTTTCTTTCATTATTGACGTTTTGAGCGTTCAACGCCCATTATCATGTCGCTTGTAATTTTGCATAAAAGAGCTATGTTTTGTAAAAAAGGCTTGACTTGATAATGGACATTGAATGCTTGACACATCGTCAATAAATAGAGGCGTCGGATGAAACTGTCGTTTATCTTTTGTATTTCACACATACTTTTAAAATTGGCTTTAAAGTTGAAGTACCCACCAATTTTCTGAACACATTTAATAATTATTCGCTTATTAATCAACCATGGCCACCCTTTGATATCGAAATCTTAAACCATCATTAGCTACCTAATTGGCCGTCATTAAATAAGTGCCAATCATTGCATATCTGCCCACATAATTTTCAAGAATAAAATGGTTATACAGTGGAATCTCTATAAAGCGGACACCATTCGTTCCTGAAAAAAGTGTCCGCTTTACGGAAGTGTCCGCTTTATAGAAAGTTCCAATAAAACTTCTAAAATCTATTTTTGGACTAATTTAAGGACACTTCCTTAGTACTAGAAAAGTTAGTCATGCATTGGTACATAAGAACAACACTACTGCATAAAAGAGGGTCTTGGAACAGGGTTTCTTGGCTTCTTCTTCTTAAGAGAACTTGGGGATGAGGTTGGGAATACAACAAAAGGTTCCACAGACAATGAGTGGACACATCTTTTTGGAAAGAAAAAAACAACAATCGTCCCGTTTACAAAAGAAAGTCCTTAATGGATTGTTGCTTTTCGTTTCACAAATGCAGTTCTTCTATACTCTTAGAAATTCGGTCTAGAGTTGCTAAGATTTGACTATTTAGCGCAGGACATTGGCTTATGCGATCGAGCATATAAAGCGTCTCTACAACAGTCGGGGCACTCATTTTCTCAGCCTCTTCATCGCCATCTTCATCACTGTCTTCAGAGAGAATGATATTACTCGGAGGAGCTTTACTTGTAACTTTATTGATGCATTCATCTCGGTGAATGCATTCAGTGACTATTCTGTGTTTTTTTTTGCCCTGTCCGCTTTAGAGAGAGTATTTTCAAGGGAAAATGCCATTTCGTTTCTGAAAAAACCGTCCGCTTTACGGAATGTCCGCTTTATATTTGTCCGCTTTATAGGGATTTCCTTATGAGAGTTCGACCGGGAATACATCCGTTCCTTGGTTTACTGTCCGTCTTATAGAGATTCCACTGTAGCATCAAAAAATACGAACTATCGATTAAAGTTTTAGAGGCTCTTAAATCGCCCTAAACTAAGACAGTTTAAAACCGGTAAATTTAATTGTACCTTATTTCACCTTAAATTTCAACAAGGTTTACACAAACAACTTGTTATATGTTCATATAGATAACCTTAAGCCATGTACCTGTATGTGCATGGCAAAAAGATAAAATATTCTTTCAAAAACATGGACTTCTTATCCCAGTGGGAAAAATCGTCAAAAAATCACTTCGACGGAGAGTACTTTTATTGAATAAATATACACAATTGTGCATATATTTCTATAGAAATGCACTCTTTTGCAGAGATTTTTTAACAATTGTACCGACTGGGATGATTTATATGGCTTTCAAGGATACTTAGATAAATTGCTTATATCATTTCGAAAAACGATGTTACAAATAACAATTTGGTGTTAAATTTAGGCTCATCACCAACGAATGTACCATCCAGAATATCAATGGATTCTACCGTTATTTCTTGATGATCATTGGTTTAATTATGGTAATTATCATGGATATTTTAACTGTACAGCTACCCAACTGAAAGAAGTAGCAAATGGCTTTATTCAATGTAAACGCTCTCCACGTAGAAGAGATGGCAGACTGACTGTGGCTAATATGGTATGTTGTAAAGCAAATTCTTGACGGAGTTGCGATTAGAAGATGATTTTGCTGTTCCGCTATTCTTTATGATAATGCTATTCTTAATTGTTACGAAGTATATTTACCACCCCCAGTGTGTAGGCAAGTAAGTGAATGACTGGGAGTTTTTGATCCTTGGGCTTCCATCCGTAATAATTGGCGGCTATTCCACCCGCCGACTTGCAACTAGTAGTAGCCAGAGATACGTATAGTATTGCTCTAACTTGCCCAAAGGCCAGTGTACAATTAGTCGATTGCTCCTAATGTGCTGATATGCTGTTTTTAAAGAGCATCGAAGTGGAGTATTGAGATACGACATGACTGGATTCAAACACTGGTCGCACTCAAAGGTACAAACCACCACACCATCGCTGCAAATGGAAAATTAGGAGGGTTTTATAGGGTTTTATACGAGATAAAAATGAGATATGAGAGGTAAATGCGAAGGTATAAAAGGATGGTTATTCATTTAAGACGGCAGAAAAGATTTGGGAGCAAGTCAAACTTGTTAAAGACAGACTATGGTTGAAGTCTTGGCGTCGAAAATCGAAAAACCCAAATCTTACTCTTGCAGAAAAGCCTGTACCAGCTAGCCAATACAGAGTGCAATCTATGTTTGGTTTTGACGCGATGTATGCGTACGCACTGGCTTTTGATAAAATTCTGAAAAAGTATGGTGAAAAAGGTGAAAGAACTTCATATAAGATTTCAAGGCGAATTTCATTATTTGATAAAAATGACACAGTAATGATTGCTATTTTCAAAGGTTTACCTGGAGGTTTACATGACGAAGGTGCCAGAAATACTGAACGGTTTATTGAAGAAGTTCGGAATCTGGATTTTGAAGGATTTTCGGTAAATATCTTTCTATTGAATAACACGAATACCGATATTGACTCCTTTGCTTTTCTTTCCAACTGAAGATATTTTTGTTTTTATCACACGAAAAGTTCTTGTTTGAAATTGGAACGGAAAAGAAAGTGTGAGAAAGTGGTTGACGTGAGCAACTCCCTGTCAGTTCTGATGAACTAAGGTAGAATACACCGTTTTTTCACGACTCTAAGTTTATAACTGCTACTTCCATCCTCTTACTTCCAGGGCCGAGTCATATTTGATAAAAATGCTCAATATGAAAGACTTGGAGAGATACTTATTCAGCAATTTAAATGGAATAGAGAGAAAAAAGAACGTATGTGCGGATAATTTTAACCCATGTTCATTTATCCTGTAACATCTATGTTTCAATGTTTCTAATTATGCAATTTAAGTTCCTAATTATACAACTTATGGAAAAATATAAAACATTTGCATTTCACATTTACATTTACATTTTTTTACATTTTACGATCAACGATATTTTTCAATGAGATTTGAAGTTTATTGAAAATGATAATCCAAAGTCTTTAATGGTCGGAATGTTCAAATGTACTTCACGCTTGCGATAAAGTTTTTTGCATTGTACTTGCAGGCGGTGTAAGCAACGACCCTACACTGCTTATTGATTATACGGATTCTAATCTGCTTCTTTCAGATAAAGTTGTAGATATTGGGGTGTATAAAGCCGATCGTGATTATTTAGATTTCATCAAGGATCCAAAATCACTTTTTCCAGGTAAAGTTTTAAAATACGCACACGCAAATACCTTTTACGTGATGATATTAACTGTATTCGTCTATGATATACTTTTTAGAGGGAAAAATAACAAGAGATTCCACATATTTGTTGCTAGCTACTACAGTACCGTATGATTTACCAGTTGTCATAGGAGCTTGGGGCTTGGCCATGTTTGGTTATTTTGTTGCAGCTGCGTTCTTGTTTGTGAATGTTTATTACAGAAATGAAAAGTAAGGATAGCAAATTGTTGTGCGTTGCTATCTGCCATGCCAACCTTTCTCTATGAAGAATTTAAAAGATAGGAGCCAACTTTTCTGGACCTCTTGAATTAGATTTAAAGATAAAAGGATAATCGAGTTTTGCATTTAGAACGTAATAATGGTGGCTTCCGTGTATTTTGAAACCACAATTTTTAAGTCCAGAGCAGAGAGGCTATATCTATTAGTCTGTCACCTGATGGGGTCAACCTTACCAGTCAAAGGGGCAAATTTAGACCGTTATCGTGTGATAAGGGGCAAATTTAGACCGTTACCATGTGATAGGTATATGTCTGAAGTTGAAAAAAAAATTATGTTTGCAATTCTGAATTTTCTTATAGAGTGTATTTTGCAGACCGGATTACAATATTGTCAACTTTCAAGCAAACAAATTTGTGTAAAGTAACTTGGCCATAGCTCTTTGATGGCTCAAGTATTGTACTTGAAATTTGGTACACAGGATGCTTTTATGAAGTGCATTTAGCCTATCGAAAAAAAGTTTCAAAAGATTTGAATATTTTGCTGACATCAGGAAAAATGTGCATTTTTTTTCAATATTTAACTAATTTTCACTGTTTTTCTTTTCTTATAAATCGCATTTTGCAAAGTATATAACAATTCTTTCTATCTGATTACAATCTACTTATATCAGGGAGCATCTGCAGAAAATTTCAAGTCACTTGCTTAAATTTTCATGAAAGTATTAGAATATCGGTAAAACCTTAGAAATTCGTATTCCATGCCAATATAGTAAGTATTACTGCAAGAAATGATCATAACTCTATAATAACTCAACCACTCTGTTTCAAATTTTGCACATAGGAAGCTTTAATCAAGTGCTTTCATTTTAAGAAAAAAGTTTTAAAAGGTTTAAAAATTTTCGCTGATGTCAGCAAAAATATGCAAATTTTTCTAAAAGAATGGTATATTCGTAAAAATGTAATTTATTCTTCTTCGACTTCGTCATAATCTACGTCTGAATGGCCATCATAGCTCACGTGGTCACAGTTCGCACGACACTTACAAATGTCAGTGCACTCAAGTGAAGGAACTTTGCATTGACACCGAGATTCGCACTTCAATTTGCGACAGACACATGTTATTATGGTAGCAGTGATAGCGAATACCGTATTGAAAGACCCGCGGACTCCTACTCCTACTCCTCCTCCGGCCGAAATGGCAATTAGTCTGCGTTTTAGAGTCTGCGGGACTCTACCAAAAGTGCAATGTAAATTCTAATGCAGGAACGCAGTCTTCGTAATTTGGAAGCTTTTTCATATCAAACATTTAAAAGTAGATTACCTTTTATTTTAAAAGTACATAACCTGATATTTTATAACTTAATCCACGAAATTAGAATTCATTCGAATTCTAATCAAATAGGCGTACATAAAAATGGGACTTTTAGCTCATTACGCTAACTGAAAATACTTAATACGCTGCTTTCCTTGTTAGTAAAGCTTATCAGTTCAAAATTTCTTATTGGCCCTTATAACCTCGTTTGTTAGCTGCTACACTGTGTGTATTACGGCTTTCAAAGATCTAGTTCGAAAAGGCAGTTATTTGTTGGAATTCAATTTTGGTTTCATCAGAAATTATTATTATCAACAGACTTTTTTTTTCTACATAGGCTCTTATGAAAAAATTTCTCATAACAAAAACATATGTTACACAGTTCACGCATGTATAATTCTTTTGTCTTTAAATAAATTAATGCTGGTGTTTTATGATTAAACCCTACTTACACTAATTAATCATTTTCATCAAGTTTTTGTTAATGCCTGTTTTTCACCAGTAAAATATCTCAGAAAACACCGTAAAGAAGTTTTTAGTATACTTTGCAAAATTTCGAAAGTGTTTGTCTGAAAAGTAAGCTTGCTGCTACAGTTTTGCGCCATCTGGCTCTTGTTAGCTCTAGCACTGAACTTTGTTGCTTCAAAAATATTTCGATTGCTACAAAAACAACAATACGTTGACATCATTCAAGTCAATTTTAATATTGATACTTTCAAAAAGTTTCTGTAAAAATAGAAGCAAAAGTAATAAAATCCCATTCCCAACAGAGTAAAGTTTTAGAAAACAATCAAAATATCTAAAAATTACATATTTTGCTGACGTCAGCAAAAACTTTCGAAACTATTTTTAATTTTCTTAATAATATAAAAGCACGTAATAAGAGCATCCTTTGTGCAAAATTTGAAACAGAGTGGTTGAGTTTTGCAAAACATTCAAATATTTTGAAAATTTTTTTCGATAGGCTAAAAGCATTTTATAAGAGCATTCTGTTTACCAAATTTCAAGTAAAATAGTTGAGCCAACATAGAGCTATGAACAAGTTACACCAATTTGTATTCTAGAATGTTGACAATTTTGTAATTCGGTCTGCAAAATACACTCTGTAAAGAAAATTCAGAATTGAAAACATATTTTTTTGAAACTTCACACATATACCTATGACATGGCAAAGGTCTAAATTTGCCCCTTTGACTGGTGAGGTTGACGCCATCAGCTAATTTTGTCGGTATAGGTCTTTTAAAGGTTTAGTCATTTTAGTCCAATAAAGTTGGCGAGATTTTCTTAGGCTTATTTAATCAGCCCCTGAAACGAAATTTTGCTCCGCAGTCACCTGGAGATGTAAATGCCAATATGTTCTAGGGTTATCAAAATGTCTTCGCCTTTGGTCAATAACGGAATCCTTGCTGGTGCTTTCATCTGTTACACAGCTATAATCTTGTATGGTTTGGATTCTAGATTTTTAACAAATAAAGCGATGGAGATCATGTGTAGTGTATGTGAGATTTCAATTTCGAAAGAATCTTCATTAATTTGTTTTTTGTCGTCTTATATACGATTGTTGAATACTAGACAATCCGTCAATGCCAGACTATAAGCACCGCAGAGAATTATTAAAAAAGTTTAATGATAAAGATAAGTCTGTGATGCAAACATGAAACTTTATCCTCAAAGAAAATCGCCGTTGTTTTTTCTTCTACAGATATGAAAATTAACTTTTGAAAGAAGCTTTTATGCCTGATTCAGACCCTGCGATTACCAAAAAGATTTGTTTAATGGTCTGAACCGGGCTCTACAGAGTTAAACTTATAAATTTTAGTGAGTTTTAATTACATGAATAAAAAAACCTTGAACATTTCAATTTTTTAATGCTTGCATAATTTTTTTTCCATTTACTATACAATAGTGACGCGCCAGGGGATTTTGATATCTAACCATATAACTTTGTATAGTTATAACATTATTCTCTATTTTTTGAAGTTACTTTAAATTTTTTATTGTTGTTTCTTTTGGGTTTATTAAACGCTATAAAACAAATTTACACAACGTTTTATGATTTCTTGCAAAAAAAAACCTGGAGTGTCAATACAAGTTTCATTGATTTTGTGGATGCTGTCAGAGAGTAATAGCGTATACACTGATGGTATTTTACAGAAGAAGAAAAGGCACAACCAAAGTGCAACTAATTCTTACGTTACGGGTTACGTTTTTAGGGTTTGACCTTGGTTGTTTTGGTTGGTTTCACCTTAATCTTCAGTTGTTTCTTCCTGAAGACTTGGAGAGTGTACAAAATAATAAAGGCATCAGAAAACTGCAAAAGAGTTGTAAGTGTTCATACTGTCATGGAAATAATCTCTGTTGAGAGTTGAACAAACCTTAAAAAATATTTTATAACGTTTGGTCTTGTATTTTATCCACCAAATCACCAATTTTATTGGCTGAAGGCCAAGTCACATGGTTTTTCAGCTAGAAGGTATAACACTATATATGACTTTGTGACTGTTCTTCTTTAGACACTCAAAAACAGCCATCTTTGCTTGTTATTGTTTTTGCTGTTGTCAATTGATGGAGTGATATTCATTTTCTGGATTTGTGTCGCGCCATTTTCATTGCGAGAGGTCGACATTAAAACTGAGGTGACAATATCTTATGTATATGAAGTTTAAATGTCGATAAAAAATCCACGTGTTAAAAAAAAGCTTTTCAACGTTGACATCTCAAGTATTGCATAACATATATCTTGAGTGAATATCATATTGTTTGTGCGGATATCATATTCTTTGTGTGGACATTTAGATTAATGGTGACATCAAAGAAACGTTTTTTCTTCATCGGTGCTCTTGCCAGTATCAGTTTCAGTTCACAATGGCGATGTACGCATACAAAGGATGCTTGTTACTGATTGGCTCGTTCCTGGCTTGGGAATCAAGAAATGTCAGTATCCCATTATTGAACGATTCCAAATATATAGGTAATGATAAAGTTATTTGAATTGGTCCCGAGACCAAAACCAGTTTCAACAAAAAAGGATACAGCAATGAAATGTTGATAAATTGATGATGATTTAGGAATGGCAGTTTACAATGTATCAGTGGTGACAGCTATCGGTGTTATATGTGCATCAGCTCTCTACACAAGCAGTAAATTTGCGATAGCGTATATTATCGTTGCTTTAACCATATTCATTTCGGTCACCGGTACATTATTCTTGATTTTCGTCCCAAAGGTAAGAAAAAAACGCATTTTATTTTATTTTTCGAATTTTGTTTTGGATTTTGTTGCCCCAAAAGTTGTTATGCAATGAATTATCATCAATAATGATTCTTGTTGACTGTGAGCGAGAGATCCTCTAATGGCTGAGTTTCTAATGTTTATAAACATTGGCGTTTTTGCTCGATACTTGCTGTATGCTATATTTTACTCATCAAGTCGCATTATCACAGGTAAATAGTTAGGCTATGTGCGCAAGGGTTTACCTGTTACATGGTTATTAGGAGACCCTTCAAAGGCAATTGAGGAGGTGTTTTATTTTATGCATGAGGTGCTTAGTAAAGAGGGTACAAATTAGAGGAAAAACTGTTCTTTTGCAAATGTAATATTTCTGATAAGAAAAATGTTTGTTTAGATCTACTACTTGTTCGGCACTCCCATCGAAAAAGCTTATGGAACTCTGTCGATGTTTGCGAGGTCACAACAACAGAGAGAAGGCATTAAGCATGCTCGTCAAAACAAATCATTTGAAAAGTGAATCATTGGAAAAGAATTTCAAGTCACCCATAAATTTAGAAACGATATTGTCAAAAAAATGATGCTTTTGGATGCATAGTATGATGAAGTAATTCATGTTTTGTAGTTGAAGCGGCTGAGTGGTAAAATATTTTTGTACCCAAATCCAGCGTCATGGTTGTTGGAGCATCAGTTATGCAGTTTGAAAACCACGAAGCTAAAATCAATACTTGCTATTACAAGTGTTGATCGCTTATTAATATAAACAAAAAGATTGTTGCCGACACGATATCTCCTTGGAAACGAAAGATGGTGATTTCTATATGAAATTTGGATACAGCACAATTAAAATGCTGACGCGTCATTGCTATAACATTTATTAATGATTATATTACATCAATGTTATTTTTCGCTTGTGGTTATTGCATAAAAACAGTTAAAAACATTCTGCTTACCGTTTATTCAACCTTTCTATTTGCTTAAAACCGAATTTTTCAGGTAAAATACCGGTTCATTTCGGTAACATGAAATGACAAAAAAAAGTAGGCGAGTGAAAAATTTAACCGTTCAAGTACCAAAATGAGATTTTTATGACCAATTCGTGATATTGCACATTTCGAAGTGATAGCTGAAATGGAGGCTTGCCCCCTGTACAAAAACAGGCGATGAGTATGATGGAAAAAGTGAAAGATGCTCAAAATGTTGACAACAAGTTTTTCAACTGCCAGTTCAATCTCATATTCATGCCATGTAACATCAAAGAGTGATTACCCAGCAGGCAAATGTCTTGAAAATCACTGCGACGGAGTGAATTTCTATGGAAATACAATAAAATTGCTTTTCATCGTAGTGAGTTAGGGACGATTTTGCGCGCTATGTGAGATAGCTGCGCAGAATTTATCCAAATACGTGCTATCGCAGGAGTCATGGAACTATTCTTGGAAAAATTTTCACATATTTACGGAGGTTTGTTCGGTCTGTGCATGATTTCTTTGATCATATTTATCTCCCTCCAACTTACCAATCTGCTGTTTCACATGGAATTTGATAAAATTGACGAATTTGAATAAATAGTGCTCGCTAGATGCAAAATGTATGAAAATGTAGTTTGACTTTTTGATGGAATTGGGAGCATAGCCGTTTTCCATGAGATAGCCAATATAGCCAGTGTGCACTAACTGGCGGGTTGAAAAGGTCTTTCAGGTTATCTGTTTTTAAAATAGCCAGTTCTCCCTTAGTGTCACTGATAACATTTTGGGAAGATGTATGGTTTCGATTACCACCATCTGCGCTTTACAATAACACAAGGAAAAAATGAAGATGACTTTGCACTGATGCTGATAATGGCTTCTCTACTGCTTTTCTTTAAATACAAGCTGAAGAATGAGAACTTACAACGTTTAGAATATTACTATAATAATTGCACTTGTAGGAATTCTTTGGCATCCTACAGCCTCAGCAAACGCGTTTAAGTTTTTGATCGGAAAGATCACCCAAATTTGTAGAATAGCTATCAATCTTTTGTCAATTATCACGATTTTCAAATAATACAAAAGTGATGTGTAAGGCCGTATGTTTAACTTATCAGTTTAAAAAACTCAAAACTGTGACTTAAAAGTTGGGATTTGCTGTTTACGTTTCTGTGGGAACTAATCCCTCTTTATTATTCATGCATCACGAAATCTGTTCATATCAGGTATTAACCACCGCCATCGAGATCATTAACTAGTATTAAGAAATTGTTGCTAAATGATGTTAAGCTGCGAAACTCAAACACTCAAGTGGGAGGGTTTTCAACAGTACTGAAACAGAAGCAAATAGTGCCAAGGACGCATGATATGTTTAAAACAGAAGAATAAATTAGTTCTTATTGGAATGAAATTATTGAGTACTGATCTGTTTATATTTTGTGGGAAATAAGGATTCCAGAAGCCATTCAATTATTATCAAAATCACCAGTTGTTTTACAATAGCAATACGTTGTGCTTGCTTTAAGTTCGATTTGATTGAATTGCCATTCGATTGATCAGTAACTCTGGCAGAATGAAACTCTTCCACATTTTGCTGTATTTGACCAAAACCAAAGTTTATCAAAATTCATTATCTCTTAGAATACTTGGTGACCAAACCAGAAAGTCAGCATATTCACAGCTTACGGCAAAAGTTTGATCTTTCGCTTTTTTGTATTACTCATAATTTGAATTTACTTTAAAATTTGCAGTAATATAGTATTCTTTATTTCCATTACTTTTTCACACGTCTTTGTAATTCAATGGGACTTTTGTTTCAAGAACTCCCTTTTCGCGGCAATCACATTCTTCAAAAGTTTGCTATAAGAATCATGACATTCTCTAATAATCGTACACCTAGCGCTCCGATTTTTTTCAGAACTAAAAATCCAAAATGTTTTTGATCTTGTCAAAGTCCTTAACATACAATTTGTGCACCAAAACACGAACTCTCGTTTACCTCTAGACACGTTTAATACTTTTGCAATTCTAAAATATCAATCATTTATACGAAACCAGGGCAAGAGATAGGGGATTATTAAGTTGTTACAATTCTAAATTGACCCTTTACCGCCTTAGATCTTTAAGTCATTTTGCCATCAAACAGTAAAACTTTTACCAAAATCTCAATACTAGCACTGACCTGTCTAATTTAACTCTCCCTAGGATTAAATCAATTGTGGTGAAACATTTCTTTGATAGCTATACCGTCACTGACTGGTTCTGCTGCATATATCTATATATTAATAGCCGATTCTTTGTCTGTCTGTTTGTTTGTTTGTTTGTTTGTCAGTCACGCAAAATGGTAGATTGAGTTGTGAGCGAAATTATTTCTTTTTTTTGTGTGCGACGTGAGTTAGAAGCAAATACATTGCAAACCCAATCGAACGTGACTTTTTTGGCTGATGAACTAATAGAAATAACTATTGTTTTATTATTATTGTGTCAGTTTTATATTCCACGTTGACTTGGCTTTGAAAACAATACATCAACTAAATACAAAGAAACTAACTGATTAAACATTTTGGTCAAAAAGCAGCAGTGGCAGAACTTGGTAGCATGTTCGGTTTGCCAGTGTATCCTAACGTATCCTTGCCTGACTGTTTGAGACGGGTAAACTTTTTTTCGAGCAATCAAAATGTTTAAAAACCGATAGGTAAAAAAAGAATATCATGAAACAAAATATTTTTTTGCTTTTCTTTTAATAATTTAATTACATTTTTTTTATTGTTATGCCCTTCAGATCGAACGTTTTTTATTCACTTTATTCATTTAGCACGTGCCTTTTTTTCTCTCCTCCCGTGTGATCTTTTTAGAGCGCGTAACTTTTTTTTAAAACAAAAGCTAATAAAAAGTTGAAGTTTTCTCTCTCTACGTTTTGAGTGTATTGTTACACTGATAAAAGATTGGTTTTACCAGAGGTTGTGACTTCGAATCTGCTTCTGGTTGAACACAAGTTGTACGAGCCGTTTATAAGGAAATTTGACGTTTATTGATACAGTGATACAGAGCAGGTGGACATTGGCGGCGAGCGACGCCGCCTTGGCGGCTAGTTTATTTTATTATATTTTTGTCCAATATATTGAGGTAGCATATTTGGTGGCCACCCCCTCCTTCCATTTTCAGTTCTTGTAAATATATTTAGTTACTATTATGGAAAACAAAATAGTACATACATACATACAATGTATGTAGAGAAGCAGCCAAATATGAGTACTTCTGACATAAATGCAATTCCACATTTTGAATGTGGAAATTAAGTTTTAATTATGAATTCCCCATCTGTTGTTTTTTGTTGAATACCAGTTTTGTTTACATACCTTATCAGGAAAAAAATAGTCTGTAAAAAATTTAATGGGGGAAAATTTTAATCGTGGAAAATTTTAGTCACCTGAGGAAATTTTGGTGACTTTTCCCCGAACAATTTTTAAATTAGTCACTTTTCCCCGACTAAATATTGAAATTAGTCACTTTTCCCCTGACTAATTATTTTCAATGTAAGAAGAAAATAATCAAGATATTATATAGTTAGTTATATAGTTACTGTATAGCTTATCGGGGGAAAAAAGTTGCGGAAAATTTTTGGTTGGGAGCAGAAAAGTCGGGGATGGATTTGGTAGGGGAAAATTTTAGTCACCCACCAAAAAATTTGTCACTTTTCCCCGACTTTTTTTCCCCGATAAGGTGTGGATTTTGTTCATTTTCAAGTCCAGCATCTAGTGCTGATACAGCCAAGAAATTAACAGAACTTGAATAACAAATTTGGCGAATCATTTCAGCAGGCTTACTTACAGATGTTCCATGGACCTTTTGTGCAAATTACTGATGTTAATTGCCTAATTCGAAGGTCATACCAAATTTAGTTGTTAACATGGATTTTTTTCATTCCTCAACATGTCGGGTGTGTGGTTCTTTTATCCATAGTACTGACTCAATACATAATTTACCTCTTTACTTGGCCCAGTAGCCATATTTTATTACCATATATTAATTTTGCACGTGGAAATAGTCTCATGCAGTGAACACAATAATGATAAATCCACTGAGCTATATTCGAAAAAAGATGACGTTAGTTTTTTTTGCATCACGTTTAATGATGTACTTTAATAAATGTCTACTTCTTGCATTGTTGTACTACTTTTTTTTATATGTTTGGGAATTACATACAATGGGGAAATCACATTCTGCTGGGAATCCCCTTAAAAATGCGTATCTTATAAATATAAGAATTCCCAATGAAAATTTAAACAAACGAACAAAATGTTACAAGATACTGAAGATGAAATTGTGATCTCTGGAAATAAGGACTTACCTGATGGAGGTGGGCAATCAAAGAGTAAGTATTCTTTGTAAAAAATATTTTCAACGGAATTAGACTAGTCAGATTGAACCACGATGGATTATTATAAAAATATTTGTAAAACGATAAGGCTCATTAACCCATAAGCGTTACTTAGTCAGCGGCTTTAGGTAGCTGTCTGTTGTTATACGGTTTTGTAGTCGTCTATAATTATTGTTAGATCTTTATTTCTGATTAGTAGCTACCTACTATTCAAGTAAAAGGAAGACCATGCAAGTCATAAGATAACAAAAATGCCAGTGACTTGCTGACGTAATTCAATTTCCGCGCGCTATGCGTAGGAAATTGTTTGGTTTAGACATTCTATCTATCTAACTATCTGACTGTCTATGTAACAGTTTTTTGCTGTTTTCGGAAAGTCCGTTCGGATTTCGAATTGTTTGTTTATTCAGAATAGTTAATGGAAGACCTAAAACTCTATGCAAAATTTAAAACTAAAAGGCCACTTTCAATATTAATTCATAAAAATGTTAACTTTTTAATACTTTTGGAATACTTTTAGAAGTTATTTTAGCCGTTTTATGTTGAAAACTTCCCAATTCAATTATCCTTTAAAACTTCTTTAAAAAGTCAGTAAAATATGCACACCGAGCACGTGAAACGTTCTCGAACCGATTTAGTTTATGTTTTGAGGAAGTTGTATTAGATTATTTAGAAGAAGCTTTGAAGAAGAATTTTAAGACTTTATCTACTATTGCAATCGAAATATAATCATGAGAACGTTCCTTACGGAGGAAATATTGATATTTAGCTGACTCTGGAAAGAAATTCTTGAAAAAGAAGGTGAATGTTTGATAGTAAACGAAACTTTGCTGTGAAAAAACTTTAAAATCACAGCAGAAATGTATGTAGTATCAAAATTACTGGTGAATACGTCATACGTCCTATCAATAAATGCATGAAATATTTTCATTTCATTTAATAAATATAACACCGAAAGTTGAAGATATTGAAAAAAAAAGACAAAAACAAATGACATTGTCATAGCAGCACAAATCACTTGTGTTGTGAATGAATTGATCCAAACATACATACTGCAAGTATAAACATGTGCAAGATATTGGTGAACGATATGTCTTATAAAACTGTTTTTTTGGCTCTGAAACATCATAGTGAATTGAAAAGCAGTAATAAATCAAAGAAGGGAGTAGCTAATTTGGGGAATTCCAGACTGTATCAAATTATTCCTCACTGTACAATGGTCGGTCAATTTATCACTGTGTGGAACCGATTAGCTTTAAATTCACATTTAAACGATTTTAAGATTACATTGTTCAAAATAATCCTGCAAACCATTCAATGGAGGCACAATGATTTAGTTTGGATATATGTCAGGAAAACAAACTTTGGATGATGATTCAAATCCAACCAATTATATACATACAATGAGATCACTAAAGCCTTGTGAAAATTTGGAGTGTAAAATGTTCTAGGACACAATACCTTAAGGGGATTTTTTTTGCGTGGATTAAGTTTTGCGACTTTTGCGAATTTTAGTCAAATTCGCCAAAATAAATTGACGCAAATGAACGATTCGTGAAAATAAATGCACGCAAAATTTCATGATTTTATTTGCTCATTTTTTGGCTCTGTGTACCTACGGAACTAACTTGTTGTTCGTATATAAAAATTCGTAACTAAAACTTTCATCACTGCAAATTTCAGACATGTTTCTTTTTCTTGTATAACATACGCTACATTTATTTTGAACTTCAGTACGTCATTATAAATTCTCGGCTCCAGATCCCAAACTTTTCAGCGATCTTGAAAAAAACCGGCTTTATGCAGAAATATAAAGAGCTCGTTCATGTAGAATAAAAGTTTTTGCGCTTATAAAATTATGATTTTTTAAGTTATATTAACAGAAGATTAAGTAGAAAAAGATTTTTTGAAAAATTAAATTTTCAAGTTTAGTTCTCCTTTTAGGTATATTATAAAGTACACGCATTTCACTTTGTGCCCATTCGCAAATATAAATCCAAACATTTTCCTTCAGAAGCTCCGACTCAAAGTTAATCCACGCAAAACGCTCTCAAACCTTGGCTCGCAAAAGTTAGTCCACGCAAAAAAATCCCTTTAAGGTGTATCATGTTTGAAAAGAACATTTTCATACAGATCCTAACAAAGTTTCCTTGTGTCATTTGTCTTTTCGTGCACATTGGTGTTATTTATAAACTCTATGGAAGTGGTAATATGGAGACAGTGGTGGATCTAGAGTGTAGTTGCAACTTGTGGAGAAGCGCATTGACATAATTTGTGACTTCAGTTCATATTATCAATGGGATTATTTGAACCTTTTTCTTTTATGTTTGAATTGCTAACACTCTCCTACACAAGTTGCGGCTTACCACTGGATCGGCGACTGGTTGGTTTAGTAGAAATAGATTTTCATATTGTATGTTATGTTGATTTAAGTTATGTATAAGCAATGTAATTTTTATCTTCTTGTAATCCTGTTAAATGTCATGGATTAAAATCTTTGAAATGCCCAAGTTTCTCCTGCAGTTGTGAACAATTTCATGTAATGTTTACTTAAATATATCTCCAAATTCACATTTCTGGCAAAATTTGGAAGATGTGCACGAAGAACAATTGTAAGGTCCTGATATCAAAGTCGGCAGTTACTTGCAGATCATAAATACCCGAGGTCTTCAGTTTTTAAACGAGTTTGCTTGTATAACTTTAATAGTTTAATAGTGTTGTGAAAGTCTTCAATTCCATGCAGCCTTTTTTTCAAATGATTTTGGTTCACTTCTATCGAATATCATTTTATTTTCCATGTGAACCGTAACTCATATTTTGGGAATTGTGATAGACCTGTTCTCACATAAGCAGCAAGAAAAGAATGGATAGTCATTCAGATATCTTAAAAGTTAGCCTAAAGCAATTTCCTCTAGGCCTGATGCGGAAATTGTTCAAGCCATGAGGCTTCTAGTTTTCTATTTGATTTCGAGTTCATGTAACATTTCTAAAGCTAGCCTGAAGATAGATATGATTTTCATGATCTTGGTCGTATCCTTAAAATAAAATAAAAATTTTTCACAGAATGTCAAATTTCATGTTTGTTTATTAGACTTAAATTTGTTTATTAAACTTTTATGAATCACTGTCAGAAATGTTTACATAATACATAATACATAATACAAAATACATCTTTCCTTTGATCCGAAATTCCACTTCACAATGCCCATTCAATGACCATGTGTGACATCATAAAGAAATGTACTTACTAGAGACTGTACTTACTAAATGGAGAACACTTTCTGTGGGTCATAACTGACAAACACTTTTATTTATTTTAACGATCCAGAATTAAAAATGTTGGAAATAGTCTAATGAATTTCTAATCCACACGAAAAGAAATAAAACATAAGTATTTCGAGCTCTACAAAATTTAGTGAGTCATTTTTCAAAAGTAAAATAGAAATCAAACATTCTTGTTTCTTGAAATGAAAACAATTACGGTCCACGCATGCTGAAATTCCTACCGCTGTTGCCGATGCTACTCTGAAGTTTGTATTGATCAGGAAGAAGCACATTTTCAGTACAATGCTAAAAAATAATGCTGGTTGATTTGTCGAACAGGTACCGATGGTGTAGTGATTAGTACTTTTGAGTACTCCCGCTGCGACCTGTGTTCGAGTCCAGTCAAGTTGTATCTCGATACTCCATTCCGATGCTCTTCAAAAGCAGCGTATCAGCCCATTAGGAGCCATCAGCTGACTGCACATTGGCCTTCGGGCAAGTTAGAGCAATGCTATAGGTATCTCTAGCAATAAGTCAACTAGTTGCAAGTCGGCGGTGGAAGTGCCAAACGGTACGGATGGAAGCCCAAGGACTAAAAACTCTCGTTTACTCACTAACTTCTTATTTTGCTTTTGAGATACAATGATATTTTTAATGTTTTGAGGAAACATTTTAGCGAATATTATTTTTCATGGCAGAATCCTTTTAACTATAGAATTGAGAAGAGGGGTTTCGCAAAACCAACAGCGTTTCTTAAAGTTCTTTTTGTAGGATGTTTCTGTCAAACTTTTCTTTTATTGCAACAGCTTACTTTCATTCTTTTAGCATTCTAGCGCCACCAAAGCCACATCGACCACCACTAAGTAATGTTCCAGCTTTAGTTAGGTGGATCTTATGGAGACTACACCACTCTAACCATTATGTAGATAGACCGGATGGTTTAAAAGACAGAAAAAAGAGAACAAAAGTGAGAAAAAGAACAAGGAAGTGAAAAATAAAAAAATAAGAATATTGATTATTTAAATGATTTGTGGTGGCAATTCAAAGTAAAAGAATGGTTTGTGATAGTAATTCAAGGTAAAAGGAATATGTCTATCAACTTCATCTCAAGTCAATCAATGCTTCATCATTTCATAAACTGTTTCCTGATTTTGTCTCCCTATATTGTGCAATTTATCAATTTCGTTCTAACATTACTGCTTCTTTGTTGGTGGAAAGACATTTGCAAATAACAATTTTTTATAGTTAAACAAATGCTTGTACACAAAGTAAAATAAAGTAAAAACATCGGTGCGATGTATGTCTTTTCAATGTGTGCACTATTGATAACAATAAGTTGGAGAAAAGATTATGTCAGTAGTTGGATAATCTCCATCAGAGAGCCAATCATTTGTTTATTTGGTTGGGCACATTGTTAATAATAAACAGCTGCTGGTTTCCAAACCATTTCCCAATTGTTCTTATGTATGCTGATATCAGCATAGTGCAACCCTCAGCTCTCCATATAATAGTATTATCTTTATATAATACATAATATTATCTTTAAGATGCTAAAAAGGCATTCCGTATACAAAGAAATCCAATACATTATTAGTTCTCAAAATCTACAGTTCCATCTCCTGTAATGGAAACCTTATTTGTTAGTTACTTACTGCCAACTATAACCATCATCCAGCAAATCAAATGTTTAAATCCAACCTCGAACCCAGGATACCTAAGGTAGTAAGGTAGCCATGTCACATGCACCTACATGAATCTCGTATATTTATTAGACCTTTTTAATACATTTTTCCTACTACCTGTACTTAATATGTTTTTTCTCTTTAATGTATTTATTCTTGTATTTATATACTTTGCTTTAACTGTTTACAAAATCACACATTGAGGTCATGTCCTTCAAAATGCAAGTGTCTAATTGATGATTGTGGTAAAAGACATCATATGTTAATTCATCAGGCTCTTGATGATAGAAAAAAAGAAGGGGGTGATAGAAACCAAGCGGATAACAACACGTGAAATTAATACAGCTTATGAACAAGTACATGGAGCATCGACTAGTTATATTCCCAGTTCAGGCTTAATTTGGACCAACATTGAAAGTTATTCAAATACCTTCAAATTTAGTTGCCAATTTCAAATTTGCAAGGAGTTTCTCAGATTTTGGACAAATTGGAAAATTGGGGAAATTTGGGACAAAAATTTCGAAAGTTCATCAATTTACGAAAGTTTCAAAAATCATTTGGTTGCATGTTGAAATGTGTTTTAATATTATCGAAACTACTTATGTACTAATGTAACACACCCTGAAGTCTTCAAGTCATACGGCTTCTTATTTTGACGCAGCTTTACTTTTAAGAATCATTAATATCACGATGACTTCCGATACTCGATCCAAGTGTGGCAAATAGCCAAAAAGTCACTGCGATGAAGAGCATTTTTATTGAAACAATTTGCCCACTGGAATAGGAGATATAGAGACCAGCAAGTATATTTAGGTATTTGCACGAATTTGAAGTTTCTCCAAGCATCCCGTGCTTCTACCATTATATACCTATAATGGATTTCCCGAGTAGAATTCAGTCAGATAACACTTCGAAGATTTCAACAGTTCAAGATTTGAAGATGGCGGAGAAAGTAGTGCTTTGAGTAACGAATGCAACACCATGATATATTATGAAATGTCATGATGCCGTTAGCTGTTAAGAAGCTGAAAACATATATTAATGAAAAATTGGAATACCAAGAAGAGCTTTTCGAAACCGTCTATCTACTTTGCCACTGTCATAATAGTAAGTGTATACAAATGTGGAAATGGTGCAAGAGTTTTTGAGGCTGGAAAAGGCTGGAAAACAATTCGTATCAGAACTCGCCACTTGGCTGGAAATCTTCAATTAAATATCAAATTTTCAGTGCATCGAAATAAAAGTGTTCATGATTCTGCCAGCACTATTGCTTCAGAAGCCATTTAATCAAAAGAGATATACAGTATACAACGACAATAAGAATCCGATTTTGTTACATATTTTTTCAAACTATTGTTATGATATTATTACAAGTACTTTTCCTTGTTTTTGGCCATGTTTCCAAATTGAAATGTTCCGGATGTTTTTATGTCGAACATCAGTTTTTTCTTTTATCGACCTTCTTTTTCTTAACCGGCGCAGGTTCTGGGACAGCCGAATCAGTGAATGTAAAGGAACTCTTTTTAATACTGATTATTGTTATTGAGCAGATTTTGATAAATGACAGCTTCATTAAAAATAAGAACTTCTTTTTTTTCTCCTGAGTTGATGGGACTTATTGAGGTTCGGAATTCCCGAGTTACAAAACCGAGTTACAAAACCGAGTTACGCATTATGACGTCACAAACCGAGTTACTAACTCGGAGATTTTTAAATTTTAATTTTTCTCGAGTTACTAACTCGGAAATTTTATTCACGTAAAAAAAAATTTTTTTTGGATTTATTTTTTCCGAGTTACTAACTCGGGAAAGTTTCAAAGTATAATTTTTCTCGAGTTACTAACTCGGAAATTTTATTTTCGTAAAATTTTCCCGAGTTACTAACTCGGAAATTCTTTTTGGTTTTATTTTTTCCGAGTTAGAGAATATTTTTCAAATATTGTAAGGAATATTTTCGAAAGTTCACTGGGAATAGTGTGAGTTTTTAAAAAAGGCAAAGTAGGCCAAGTTTGTGGCAAATTTCGAAAATCGTTCAATTTTAATGAAAATTTAATAGTGGAACAAGTTTGTACTGCTGATTTCAAACATGAAGGGCAACTTGTGGATAAGGTCAAATTAGGCCAAATTTGGACCAAATTTTGAAAATTCTTCAATGCTCTAATGAAAATTCTAGTGAAATAATTTGAGGCTAAATCCAAACAAGGTACGATGAGCAATGTACCAGCAAAGTACTCGTTAAATGTACTCGTCAAATGGTACTCTTTCGTTTTATGCCATCTGGCGCATGTTGATGTACATTAATAACGGAAACTTTCGGCAGGAGATTTTGACTTGTCCTAAAGTTTTTTAATTTAAGTACTATCGGAAATATATGGTTTTGGTTCATTTGAGGCCTGAAGCAGTCGGTGAAGGTTTTCTGCACTTTGGATAACATTGACGAATACGTGAGAAAGAAAGTTGTTTATATTTTTTTTGCTGTATGTGCTCACGTGTTTTGTTTTAGTTTTTTTCTTTTCTCCCTAATCATCTTAAGCCGGTGTGTGTTATTGTTACTGTAATTATAATGTTTACACTCTTTCATATTTTACAGCACTTTCTTTAATTAATTTTTAACACATTTAAACTTTTCAAAAGTTTTTCCTCCGGCAATTTTTGTTGTTAATGTAGTTTTCTTATAAAGGACTGTATAAACTAATCTTAATTGACAGATATTGATATATTTATGAACTCAATAACTTTCCAAAAATGCTATACAAAGATAATATATGTTTTCATTAATAAAAAATAACAACAGAAGTATCGCTATGTTTTGTAAAAAAGAACAGACCTGTTATCAAAATATATAAAGTGTTACTTTAGTAGTTTCAAAAACGCCAATGACATAAACCTAATATTAGCACTCACAAAAATTAATTTGAATTTAAGATCTCTGGTCTTACAGGTTTATTTTAAAGTTGCCAATCGAATACAACAATCTAAAAGATAGTAAACAAAAGGTATTTACGCCTTTGGTGTTGAATCATAGTCGGCTTTGAAAAGTCACATCAAACAGTAATGTCGACACTAATTTATTTGAAATCTTTTTGTATTTAGCACTGTTAAATAATTTCTTTTAGAATTAACATGATACCACCTCAAGATTATGAAATAAAATAAATTCATATAGAAATATAGAATCAATTTTCCCACTTCGGCAACTTTTTACGTTGGAGTTTTCAGCTGTCACAATTCATCAAGGGTAAGAGCAATAGAAAAATATGTCAGCGGTGCCATGCTTTAATTAAAAATAATATCCAGGACAGCATAATCATTAGGATTAACATATTCATCGACTTGCTCAACTGATTAATTTTGATGCCATTTCTGCATTAATGAATATCAAAACTTGCGCTATAAAATTTCTTCGTTTGCAAATTTTCATTATAGTTGAACAATTTGGTCCAAATTTAGCCTTATGCACAAGTTGACCTTCAATTTCGAAAACAGCAGTACAAAGTTATTCCTCTATTAAATCTTCATTAGAATTGAAGAATTTTCAAAATTTGGTCCAAATTTGGCCTAATTTGACCTTATCCACAAGTTGCCCTTCATGTTTGAAATCAGCAGTACAAACTTGTTCCACTATTAAATTTTCATTAAAATTGAACGATTTTCGAAATTTGCCACAAACTTGGCCTACTTTGCCTTTTTTAAAAACTCACACTATTCCCAGTGAACTTTCGAAAATATTCCTTACAATATTTGAAAAATATTCTCTAACTCGGAAAAAATAAATCCAAAAAAAATTTCCGAGTTAGTAACTCGGGAAAATTTTACGTGAATAAAATTTCCGAGTTAGTAACTCGAGAAAAATTAAAATTTAAAAATCTCCGAGTTAGTAACTCGGTTTGTGACGTCATAATGCGTAACTCGGTTTTGTAACTCGGTTTTGTAACTCGGGAATTCCGAACCTCGGGACTTATTGGCTAAACAAATTAATGTTTTACTTCACCAAACTGTGAATAGTAACTTGGATGTTTTTAGTTATGACAGTAGATAATACTAAAATTCATATTAAAGAAGGCCAAGTACTAGAGCAACAATTTACAGCTTTAACATTCACGTATATTCCTTGAAGAGATAAACTTTTCTTGTGTGTAAATAGCATAAGGAAGAGACAACTGAAACATTTATTCCATTTCTTCAAATGGAATAAATAAGGTGTGTATCGTAAACTAAAGAAAACAATCGGTGCTTGGAGTAATAACAATAATTTTAAAGAAACTCAATAATTGTTAATATCTGCAGAGTATCGACCATGGCATCTTTGCATTAATTAGTCAATTACGTAAGGCCGCGCAGTGGCCGCAATGTAATTGCGATTTTACTCATAAAATCGAAGTACGATGTAACAATGCGTTCCTCCAACTTCTGTGCTCCGTATATCCGAGAAAAGGGCCAGTTCACAGGCTATTGTAATAGAAATCCGATACCACTTAGATGCAAACCCAAGAAACATGGAAGCAAATCAAGACAAATCGGAGACAAATCCAGAGTATACGGGACAAAAGAAAACATTTTTATATATATGTGTATATAAAGTAAAGAGGTGGGTGAATAAGACACAAACAAGGCGGAGGTTGCCACAACGCGTTTCACGTCTGTTGACGATTTTCAAGTGGTTACAATCTTTTTTATGTTACCATTTTTATTAATAAGACCGTTTCTAAGCAACAATATTTGACGTTAGGAAATGGAAATCGAAAATATGGGTGTGTTAACTCCTCCGGTTTAGACTAGGTCTGTATTGGTTGATAAACTTAGCTTCGTGTGTTTCCCTGTTCGTACGGTCAGTTGATCTAAGTTTGAAGAAGGGGAATATTGAGAATTTTGCGTTTCCGCAGTTGCGTAGATGTTGTTCTACGTACACATTTTGGTATTCTGGATGTGATATATGTTGTCTATATAGAATTAGTCGTTCTTTTAGTGATCTTCCTGTTTGCCCTATATATTCTTCGTTGCAACCGCTACAATTGATTACATATATTAAGTTTGATGTTTCACAATTAAATGGGGACTTTACTTTAAATGGTTTGTTAGATTGTTTAAACTTGAATTCGGACCCTTCTTTGATATATATGCAACAAACACAACTCTTTCCACATTTACTTACTTTTATTAGGTAGGGTTCAATAAATTCACTCTTACATAATAATCTTTCTAAATTTGGAGGTTGCTTTTTGCATTTCAGTAAATTTAGGTTTTGGAATTTAGTTTTTGTCGTTTCGCTTAGTTGTAGTTGGTCAATAACGGATTTAAAGGAGTGGTGTCATGAAAATTTGAAAAAATTTTTTTTCTTCGTATATCCCTTGTTTTAATGTAGATACTACAAAATAAATTTAATTTGGAAAAAAATAGTCTTTTTTTCGCTATAAAATGCCACTTTAAAACATAAGCTTAAAACGCTGAATAAATTAGTAATAATTATGTGACGTCATTGAAGAAGTTATATTCAGTGTTGATGCGATGTTTTGCATTCAAATCGAGCGAGTGTTCTTTGAAATTCAAGCAATAACTAAGTATTTTTTTTAAATCTAATGAAAAACATGGTTATTTGTGCTGCTGTGGGATGTGACAGTGACTCAACCAAAGGACAGAACATTAGTTTGTTTAGATTACCTAAAATTCATATTTAAAAAAAATATGGATTTCAAAGTTGAAGCGAGGCCAATCTTCCATCTTTACGTCACTTATATTTTAAAGAATCATGTTTTGGAAGAAATTTGATGGTAAACATGTTATAAGGAGTTTTACTTTAATGTTTTATCTACACTTTTCGTTATACATAGGTGAACTTTTACCTTCTGTGTGCAAGTGTTTTTTCGATTTTTGTTTTCATGTTTCTCTTCGAACTGGGCATTTGAATATTATTCCGTTTCACCGATTATTTCATTATTGTTTTCATAGAATGAGCTATTGATTCCTGAACTCCTGCACGGAAAACGGAAAATTGGAAAAACGTTAACTTTCAATATAATGAATTTTACAACGATCAATGATCAACTCAATATTGCATGTATTTTTTTTTGCGTTTTCAAGCCTCGAAATAGCGGTCGGACATCGGACATTGTCCGACCCAGACTCAAAATTGTCCGACTGAAATCAGTTCTGGCCTGACTTTTTGTCCGACATGTTTTCATGCGATAGTTTACTTTGCAAATACTGCCGTCGTTACTGTTAAGCAACAAAAAGTTAGGTCTGTAATGTTAAATTTTTCTTTGATTAGTCTTCCACGATTATATCGGAAATCAATTTAAGACTCACTGAAAAGGACTTGAATGATAATCTTTCGATCGATCAATTTCGAATGAAAATGAAACGTACGTAGGTGACCTTAGAAAAATGTAATCTTTTTTAATTCATTCTACTGCACGTTTACGTCATAGCAGGTGTGTTGTTTATTAAAATTTTTCTTCTTTTCTATAAAGGCCAATTTTCACTGCGCGATATTAAATACTCTTCCAAATAATATACATCGTGGAAATATAGATAGCGGCGTTTCGATATTATTGGTGAAAAACTCTGAAAAGTTACGAAACTTTCCTTTTGTGCATACAGTTGATCTTTCGTTTTAAGAAATAAAAATGCCAGGTGCTCAACGGATTAAATTCAATTCGATTAAAGATTCATTCATTTCATTTGCGCAACTTTTTATCGTGGAAGATGGCCCATCCATAGAAGATTATGACCCATCCAATGCCATAAAATTGTGGGTGGAGGAAAAGGACAGGCGACCAAATCAACGAAAGAGATCGCAGTATAAACCACGCACTGGTTTGAAACGGAAACTTGCCTCGCTAAGTGATTGTAGCTCGAGTGAAGAAGAGGCAGATGATACGTTTTTAAATGATTTGTTTGGCGATGATGATGAATATGAGGACTTCCTAGGTTTTTAATACGTCAAACCTTTAGTTTTTCCATTTTTCTTTTGAATTTTGTTTGTTTGTCAGTGAGATGATTAATTCTGAAGTCGAAAGTTCTATTTATTGTGCTAAGGCAAACTCGAAAGTTCTATCGAAGAAAAAGCCGCGGTAACAGACTAATCTCTCATCAAAATAACATACTGTTTGTTGCTAAGTTGTTTTGATTTTTATTTTTCAAGCAAAAGTAATTTATTTGTGTTATCAACAGTTAATCAATTTTATATGTCAGAAAGTAATGGTTATCGGACATGTCCGACCAGATTTAAAATGTACCGGACATTTTGTCCGACTGTCCTCAAAAAATTATTTCGGGGCTTGGTTTTGATTTGTACAAAAAATTGTTTTGAAATTTATCGTCTTCGATCGCATAAACTTCTTTGCAACACATTTGCATCACTGTTTGTTGCCAACTCTCTCCGGTAAAGCATTTTCGTCATCAAAATCATCATCCGGACTTCTTCATGTTCTTTACAGCAACTGGGTCAAAACTATATTGCTCAAACCGCTAAAATTCTCTGTGAAATCCTTGAATAAAACTCATTGCTACATTCTTCATCTTCGCTGAGAACATCTGATTCCTCTTCACTTGAATTCTCACTCATGATTTTTGAAAACATGAGAAACTAATACGCTCCTTTGCACTGACATAACAAGTCAAAATAAATGAAACTTCTTCAATGACGTCACACGCTTTTCATCAGAAAAAAAGACGGGGGTTTATAAAAAAATTAAAAACTCAATATCTTCGGAAGTAAAACGTTTTTTAAAAAAGCTTTAATGCAGGTTAACTATACATTTTTTAAACTAAAATTTGTCATAAAATTTGAAATGACGATACCACTCCTTTAACGAGTGGGAAAACATCAGTGTTGTTCGGGTTATGTGTTGTTATAAAACGTAAGTGGTTTTCGAGATTTTGTGTTTTAGGTTGTCTAAGTTCTATTTGTGGGACTGTTTGTGCTTTATGTATTCCGTTCTGAATGATTTTTTCTGGGTATTCTTGTTTTCGTAGTACATCGTGTAATTCGTTTAGTCGTTTTGTTTTGTTTCGGGTAGATTCAACTATCATGCAAGTTCTTCGTGCATATATGTGTATATATATATTTCAATACATAGGAAATGAAAAACTAGTCAATTCCGGCCTCTGCGATACGACGAATTCCCTAAATAAAGAATATTGAAAACTTATAAGGTGATGAAATCAAAGAGAGACTGCGCGGCCTTACGTAATTGACTAAGTTTATTTCGCAAAATCTCCATACGATGTAACAATGCGTTCCTCCAACTTCTGTGCTCCGTATATTCTCGCAGCGGAGCCAGTTCACCCTTTGTTTAAAGCCTACCTATAAACATTCCTGCAGGTCCAAAGACAATATTTCTTTTTGAAATCTTTGGGCAGAGGATTCAATGTTTTTGTTATAGAATTTCTGCCAGGTGGATTCGCTAGACCAAAAACCTTGTTGTAGCACTTCCTTTATCGAAAGACCCTTAAAGGAAGCCATAGAAGACGATGCCGCTCTTGTAGAATGACCTGTAAAAATATTTGTATTTATCCCTACCAACTTTAACACTGCTTTAAGCCATCCTGACACAGTTGAGGAAACAACTTCTTTATGAGGTTTGACATAACTTAGTAACAACTGGGTTTTGTCACCTTGCCTCCAATCAGATGTTCTCCTAAGATATTCATCTAGTGTTGAAACAACACACAGTATCTTATTATCTGAGTAGGAATAATAATAGATAGATGGGGGAGACTTACCCCTCTTCCATGCTTTATGTAACTGAGAGAAAGAAAATATATAACAACTTGTACCCCGAACCATATGTTGTGTATTCAGATGGTGAATTGTTGAAGCTCTTGCCGCAGATGTAAGTGCTAAAAGCATGGTGAGTTTGAGAGTAAGCATCTTATCAGATAACTGCTCATTACTACCTAAAGATTCTAAATACTCTAAGACATCTTTCACATTCCATACAGAAGACAGATCTGGTTTGGGGGGACGTTTATTAAATACCCCATTTCGTAGTAAAGGGTGTTTTACCACTGTTTCGCCATCAATACTCTCATGATAGGCTGAAATGGCTGACCTGTGATTATTTATAGTGCGATACTGAAACCCTTGGTCATAAAGAGATGATAAATAATTCAATACTTTAACTACAGGGCATCGAATAGGATCAAATGACCATCTATTACACCAACTAGCCCAGTTTCTCCAGGCCGATTCGTAATTTGCAAGAGAGCTGTCTCTTCTGGAATGGATGACCAAGTTGGCAGCCGACTCACAGAATCCTTGGCTCTGCAATTCTTTCCGGAGATGAGCCATGCCACTAATTTTAGGTTTTGTGCTAGAAGAGGATGTTCTTTGTTCTGAGGGCTGAGAAGCAGTCTGCTGACACTTGGGATTAGAATAGGGTTCTTTATTGATATTTGAATCAACTGAGTGTACCATGGTTGTGTTTGCTAGCATGGTGTTATTATGATAATTTGAGGAAGTTTCTCCCTCCTGGTTTCCATGAGAAGTAAATTGGAAGTTGAGTAGTCAGTCTTGATGCAAACAGGTCTATGCTTGGGTAACTTGGCACATATTTTCTGAAATATCTCTGGTTTTAACTTCCATTCTGTACCGTCCACCGTGTGACGTGACTCCCAATCTGCTCTGAAATTCAGTGCACTTGGGAGGTATTCTGCAGTAATTGTGATCGAATTTCTTAACAAAAGTAGAGATAGGAAAGTGCCGATTATAGCGCAGAAATTATATCATATGATTTCGGGAATTTCCCTACTATCATCTTTGTTTTCATAACGCGATACGAGTTATGAAACGTGTTATTATTATAACCACAAATTACTCATAATTGTAAACAATTAAATATCTCATAAAAAATGTCCATGGGGAAATACCCGATTGTAGTAAAAAGCAGTTTGTAGCAGTTTAAACTTTATAATATAAATAAGCTAACAATACATATAACGCACAGACACAGACACACACAGATCATCGATGCAGTCAAAAAGATCTTCAAAGTCAATATCCATAGGTATCGTTTATTTTGTTTGTTTGTTTTTTTACCTCTTACCTCTTTGTTATCTTATACATATCTATAATGTCCTCTGGCATATGTAGCAATACCATCTTTTGCAATAATTCTTTTGTCATCATCCGCATTGAGAGCGAGTTTGTTTGTTTTTATAGTGTGAACATCATGCTTAATCGATTGAAAGGTCATCTGTTCTCTGTAAACATTCTTACCATCGAACAAGCATCTCTTGTAATCATCAAACCCCATGGTCTTCTTTACTACACACTTCTTGACTCCCTTACACTTCTTGTCTTCTTTTCCATTCAGCTGTTTATATGCATATGTCTTCGCTCTTAGAGCAACAAACTCTGTCATTATCTTACCACCCAACTCATCTTTCATTAGACCGATGACTTTCTTATTCAAACCTATAGGTAAAGGTCTGTTATCTTTCTTATCATACGCTGAAGTGTCGAATCTCAAAGCTACATCATCGGCAATATCTTTGTAGAAGTCGTCAGTTTTGATGTGATAGACAAAGCTGTCTGTATCCATATAGCAGAGCTTTAGATTGTCACCATATTTTGGTTTCATGTAATCATAGTGAAACTCGTACATAATCGTCTTTGACAAATCAAGAACTGTAGGTCCCAGATAGATCGGCTTGTTCAACACAAGTTTGATCTTTTGCATTTCAGCAGCCATCAAATGTTCACTGAAACAGATACTACCCTTGAAGTTAGGTTTCATCACCAGCTTCTCATATTGTTCTTTCTTGGTAGCCAAGCGTATGTCTTTATGCTTACGTTGATTCTCCATAGTTTTACCAAAGACTGAATTGTTCATGAGCTTGAAAAAGTCCTTTTCAAAGTCATTCTTTGATTTGGTACGCAAATTGGTGTTGAAATCGATGTAAGGCTTCAACCATGCGCTTTGTCTAAATCTCAGTACTCTATGAACCTTCTCAAGAACAAGACCATGCTTCAGCGCTTGATCAAGTGCACGGATATGAATAATATAGTTCTTCTTGTCTGAAAGACATGGAGTTAGCTTTTCTACACCATTGATCTTCTTTCGCTCGGGCATAAACGGAAGATCGTTATGTGAATCATGAAGCTCTTGAGGATAGTTCACATCAACTTCAAGAAGATAACCATATTTACCGTCTTTCTCAGCCAACTTTGAAATGAAATCGGCGGTAAATTTATTAGCATCTACCCACTTGAAATTCCCTGTCGGTAGCTTCTGAATCATAGCCCATCCATATAGATTATTTGCATCAAGGTATTGGAGATAGCTACTTTCTTCAGTCTTCTTATATTTAGCACCCATATACTTGTTATTAGCTTTAGCATGTCTATGAACAGCCTGACAGAGACCTCCTCTAATACCTTGCTCTACGAAGAGAAACATATCCATATCTGATAACAGATCCAGCTCAACCTCTGTCTTTTTCAAACAGGCTTGCCAAGCTAGTCCTGGAGCAGTGTAAAAATGTGCAGGATCCAGTTTATAGTTTGTTATACATGTTTCCCTAAAAGTCTCAAAAACATCAGCAAGCAATAGAACGTCTGTCTTGAGGTAGAGATCATGATACGCACCCATATTTTTATTTTTCATGTGTTTCCACACATTCTGTGCATGTGTATAATCAGCATCACTGATACCTTTCATGTTCAACTTGCTGTAAAAAGCATCTTTTGGTGGGAGCTTAGTTTCATTAAACTTATCAAAAGAATCAATGTATTCATAAGGATAAACTCCTTTTCTTCTCAATAATTTGAATTGCTCATCACCCTTGAAGAATTTTCGAAGGTTTTTACACTGATCGTCGGATAGATTGTTTACCAAGTTATCCAGACTACTAGCCATGAAACGCACGCTATCGATGAATCTCAACTGTATCTTTTGAACTCTAATCACCCCATCTTTATCAATGTATTCACCAACCTTAACATCCAATGAGAAAGATATATATTTTTCTTTGTTTTCAGCGATGACGGCAATCCCTTCATCCCCATACTGTTTGGCTAGTTCTTTGATAAACAGATGAGCATCATATCCGCTCAGATTGTGAAAGACGATCGGGATGTATTTAGGCACTTTGTAACGAAGATTACAAGACTGATGTGCAGCTCCACGAAATTTACCAGTAAAATGACAGTGATCCCTAACCTTAATATTATCTTTTTCAAATTCTTTCATACATATGTGACATTTATCAGAATCGATAAATCCCTGTTCCTCTTCATATGTGAGGTCTCGCATTCTTTGTTTAGGAAACATATTGTATAGCCTTTTCACTTCACCTACCGCATGATCCACAAAACGTAAAACACAGTCTTCACCTCGATAAAGCGTTAGAGGGTCTGAAACTTCACCATGAGCAAATTTGCTATAACAACAGAAGCCTGTGGGGATATGTATACCAACCTTTTTAGTGGATGATCCAATAACGCTACGCGGTTCTTTACAAACCTCTTTTGACAAAGCTTCGAAATCAGCATACATTATGAAAGGAGCTTTGAGCTGGTACTGACCGTCATGAAACTTAACAGTGCTACCCTCCTTTGGCATTTCGATCTTCGCGACATCGTTATTTTTACAATATTCAAAGTGTTCATCTCGTGTTTTCTCACTTGAGAATCCATTGAGACAATTCAAACAATAATGCTCCTTATGTTCATGATTCGAGTTGACCTTACTCAAGACACCACTCAAGTTCTTTACAGCTACATAATGTCTCTTTTCCTCTTCACATAATAAAAACAAAACAACCGTTTCTTTGCGATCAAGATGCTTCGACTTACGACACATATAGACACCTTCTGTCGCATCTTTTGTCAAAACATGCACAGCGATATCAGGGTTCCTCCTCTCAAACAAATCTATTTTATTTAACGCCATTGGAAACGATAAACCCTCCCAATTATATTTATCAACGTGTTTCTTGAGATTCATTATCCTTTGTGGATCTTTCTTAATCTCATTGTGGTTCAAAGCAGCAGTAACAGCCCATTTGAAGCACTCTTCATCATCTTCGTTATGTGGATTGATAACAGATCGTTTTCCGCTGAAATTCTTAGGTAGCGGTAAGTAAGAGCTGCCTCTCGTTAGTTTTAGTTTGTGAAAGTCCACATCAATATTTAAAATTTTATCGATAACAAAGCCGGATTGAGGTAACGCATGGTTTTCAACCTGTTCGATTATCTTATTGAACATCTTATTGACAACATCAGATATATCGCTTTCATTGTGAATTGTTTCCATATTGCTATTAAACGCCTTATCGACGTAGATTGTCGCTTCAGGATTGGATAAATCCTCCTTTCTCCATTTGATCCACACAGTTGCTTGAATTTTTATTGATTTTTTATTTTTGAGTTCTCTCATAATCAGATCACTTAAAATGGGTCGAACCTTTTCGAGAAACAAATCAACGTCCTTTTTTCCATCTGAGTTTATCTTGAACCTTTTGTAAGAACCATCAAACGCCATTTCAATGGGGACAAACGCTTCTGGTTCCACCAGTTTTTCATCTTTTTCATCATTTTCATCTTTTTCATCATTCTTCCTCTTGTAGAGATTGAGAATCTTCTTCTTCATCTCTCTGAAAGCGCCACTCACTTTCTCCTTAATAGTTTTAGGTACATGATTTATTAACCAATCTCTCCATTCATTCAACTTGCTTTTCACAACAGGTCGAGATTTTCCCATTTCTTGTTGCTCAAACAAATCCATATCTTGTTGGGTAGGAATAAATGGAACAGGTCTTGGTGGTGGAACAGGTCGGTTAAACCTAATAGGTCTTGGTAGTGGAACAGGTCGGACAGGTGGGTTTGCTAATAATTCGATCAACTCAGCTTTTCTGAGTTTCGAGTAGCCAGGTATGCCACGCTCTCTCGCGATAGCTTTTAATTCAACAACAGTATTTTTAGTAGTCATGTTGTATAATTATTATTTGTGTAATATTTAAGTGATCATGATTTCTTTAAGGTAGTTTAGAAATTTCCAATTTTTTCAGACTATATAGTTAACATTTGTTACTCGATTTTAAGTAACAAAAAAAAAAAACACAGCCTCTACAAGGTTGAACGAGCCAATTTTTTTTGTTTCCGAACCATCTTTTTCTGCTCATTATTATGCTCTCGATATCTGAGATATTTTTCTTCATTGTTATTTATCCAGTTTGAATAGCGTGTATAAAATGCTTGTTTCGTATCAGGATCGAGAGTATAAGATGGATCCTTATCATTTTTTTCAAGTACCTCAAGCATTTTAGCTTTGTTCATTTGGTTAACATATTTTATTTTTCGTGACGCACATAATGCTCGTAACGCACTAGAACCCATTGATTGGTAATCTGATTCTGTTTTGTCGGTCATGTTTATTCTTTATATAAAGATAATAAAAACTTTTAAGCCACTTTTCTCGTGTCATTTTTTTTAACAAAATGAGCTAAAATAAAACGTTGTTTATAAATAAAAAAAATGTCAGACACTAAACTTCAAGAGATTTATTATCAACCTCAAAACTTATGGAAAGGACAAAAGGCTGTTCGCAATCTAAGAGGATTTGGTTTCAAACCGAAGGAAATTAAGAAGTGGCTATCAAAACAAGCTTTGTGGCAGGTACATCTACCGACAACGAAAAGGATCGAACGTCCACATTATGAGGTAACTAAACCGAATGAGATTCATCAATTTGATATATTGTATATGCCTAGTGATATGCTATATGGTAATAAATACAAGTACATCTTATCCGGTATCGATGTTGCTTCACGCTATAAGGTGGCTCGACCTTTGAATACTAAGAGAGCGAAAGAGGTTGCCGCTATGATTGAAGACATCTACAAGGTTGGACCCTTAAACTACCCAAAAGTATTTCAATGTGATAACGGTTCAGAATTCAAAGCGGATGTATCAAAGCTGTTGGAGAAGAATAACGTCGAAATTAAAAGAGTAACTACTAAATATAAACATACCCATACAGCGTTTGTCGAGGCGTTGAACAAGATACTTGCTGAAAATTTATTCAAAATACAAGATGCTCAAGAACTGAACGATTCGGAAAAGGTATCATCTACGTGGGTCAAATATTTGTATAAACTTATGGATAGATTAAACGACACGAAGACTCGGATGATCAATATGAAACCGAAAGATGCCATCAAATTGAAAGAGGTAATTCTCGCTAAACGAGAGAGCTATCCACCCGAAGAAAAATTACCTCAAGATGGTTTGTATAGATATCTATTGCAACCGGGTGAAGAACACGATGACCATCGAAAAAGAGCAACAGATATCATATGGTCAAAGAAGACATATAGATTGAGTGAGGTAATAGATCAACCAGGTAACCGTGTAATGTATTACCTTCAAGATGGACCAGAACGATCTTTTGTAAAAGAAGAGCTGATGTTGATACCTGAGGATACAGAGCTACCTCCTGATTATGTGCAAGGTTGGTGAACCGTAAATACAAAGTATCTTTACTAGAAACAAGTAAAGATGAGTCGTCTAGCGACGAGGTTTAGCGCCACATAATGTCATAATCAAAGAATTGCCTTTCATGATTCTTTTCAGATTGTTTGAGCCCCTTCGGTCTGATAAACGCTTTTTTATCACTCCAGAGATAAACCTTCAATTCAACGCAAAGTCTTGCAGGCAACCATGTCTTATATAAATTTCCTGTTCTGTCTTGGACCTTTGCATACATAGCTTTTCCAGAACCAAATTCAGATGCAGGTATGTCTATCTCACCCACAGATTTAACATAATAAATCACATTTTCAGGTAGCTCTCTCCACTTTATGATCATTTGTTCCATGTTTTGTTCAAATGTTGCAACTGTTGGAAATTCCATTGTCTCTTTTTGTCTATATATACTTGTGATCATATGTCTTTATAACAGTTCAATTTTCATTAATCACTTTTTCAAATTGAGGAACACACAAGCACATCCTAGTAACCATTTTCGGTTATGGATTTTTTCAGGTTTTGGAGTTCTATCATCAAACTTTTTTGAAATTGATTTTGAGTTTCAGTCTCCATCTTTCTATCTGTAGAACTGAGTCCTTCTAAAGCTTTGTAATATGTTCCCTGCAAAACCTGGAATTCTTTGTAATTGATCCTTCCATCAGTCAGCGCCTGACTTATGTTAGTTTCGAACACAGAAATTGATGATGTAACAATATCATATAATTTTATCACTTTTTCTACTTTCTTTTGATATCTTTTGATGACAACTGTGGTAAGTCCGGTACAGATAGAGCCGGCTAAGGCTACACCACCTAATCCTGCAGAAATAGGTATTCCGATAATAGTAGCCCCTGTTGCAATTGAACCGATGCCAGAGCCAATGGTTATAGCGCTTGAGCTAGCATTTACTAGCATCGATCGTTCTATCGCCTTGTTGTATCTCTTGAGCTTGATACTAAACTTGTCCTTCAGTTTTATCAACTCTTCAAACTCAGAATTTATTACGCTTGCGTTAAACTTTTCCTGCTCACTCAAATCCTCAGGAGCAGTGGGTAGTTTTGGATAAATTTTAAAACTCATATTTAGAGGGATGTTATAACATAATATAATAATAAATTATCCTCTAAATAAATAAAATGGCGGACATTGACATTGACCCCTTTGGAGAACATGGGATGACGACAGATGAAACAACCGATGAGACGTTTCCTCTCATACCGACCGGTGACCGTACGGGTGCACAGATACATACATCAGGTGACCGAGAAACATCATTTGGAGGTCACAGTCTGCATACTAGAGTTTTGAAAGAACTAGTTGAAGGGCTGTATGATAGATTATCCGAAAAATACCGGTCAAAACCTGAGACGTTATATACCGATCAGTTTGAAATTAGAGATGGTGAATTATACTACAAAGACGGTAGCAAACCATTGACAAACAATGGAAGACTAAGGGCTACCGGTACTATAGCTGACATATTGGGTAAGAACAGGTTACGTAGTTTAGGGTATGATATACCTAAGAGCAAATTTTCAGCCAGACAGGCAGCTGTGCTTAATAAAATAGCAGAAGACCTTCCTTCGACATCTAAAATCACAACAGCAACCGATGTAGAGTTGGAAGATATGTCCGTTGATGTGGTGAACAGTACGGAAGATTTAATTTCAACGCTTAGACAACAATCGGTCGATCATGAAATGACTCAGACCGGCGATCTATTTGAATATCCTGTACGTGAGCTGTTAGGATTGGATAAAGCGTTGAGAAACATACGAGGAGGTCTTCAGGAAGAGGTTGCGAAAAAGGTTCGAATAGAACATCATATCGATAAGGAAAAAAACAAGTTGGAAGAAATGGAAAATGATGCAACATACACGGACGAACAACGAAAAGAGGTCGAAGATCGAATGGATGGATTACGTGAAGAGTTGAAAGCTAGGAAAGAGAACATTGATATTCTCAAAGGTAAATTAAACAGTCAAGTTACGAGCATCAAAGAAACCATTGCTAAAGTCCTCGACAAAGATACCTCATTAGGTGAAAGGATACGAACACTATTCCGTGAACAAGGTATAACAATCGTTAGCATTCTGACGGCGTTTGGTATGGCTATAGGTGTTCTTGTGGAAGCTTTGTTACCATCTGGAGGTGGAAGCTCAGTAAGTCACTCACAAAATCCTGATGATAAAAAGGACGGTGCAAAGGAATGGATAAAAAATAAACTCAAGGCGTTAGCATCACTTCTAGGTAGATTAGCATCTAAAGCGGCAGAGGCTTTACCAGGAATAATTGGGTCTATCGTATCATGGATATTGAACAGAGCAAAAGAAGTTGTAGGTTGGTTGAGTCAAAATTTATGGGCTCTGATTGTAGGGGTTGGATGGATGATCTATACATACCTTGTCACTAGACGGTAACCATCTGAAAGTGTATATGTTACATGTATCGTGTAACATAATTTTTTTTTGTTGATGGTCTTCATCTTTCAAAATACCACACAATTCCACCAATACCGAGCATACTCATAGCTATAAAAGTCAATTCCCTTTCATGTTGATCATGACTCGGTGTATAAAAGTCGCTCAATACAGGCTCTCGTGGTAGCGGTTCAAGATGATTACTAAATACTCTATTGTACTCTCTCATTGCATCATTTAGTTCTACGAATTTTGAATCAGCCTTCTTTTCGAGCATGAGCTGCTTATTGATGAAATCGATCCTTTCCTGTCGTTTTTGCTGCCATTCAATCTGTGCTTTTTGTAATTTTTCTATGACCAAATCATGACGTTTTCTTTCCTTATCGATTCTGTCTTTGGATAAACTTGAAAACAGATAGCTTGATCCTGTGAAAGCCAAAGCGTTAGCCAAAGCTCCACCCAACATCATTGCGATAGAAGCCATATTTAGATATTGATATTTTCAGGCAAAATCTTTTGTTTGATTAAGTAGTCCTTTGTCACTTCACTAGCGGCGATAATGGCAACTAGTTTTCCCGTATCTTCCAAGTCGAACTTTTGAATAGAGGGAGGTGTCATTTTTAACACCTTTTTTCCTAGCATAGAGTAGCCGATAGCGAAAACGCAGACGACTGATGCATGATATAAATCGTTGATGATACTTTTCTTGTCCATGTTTGTTATATATACATTTTTTTCTTTTTAGTCCATTTCATGTTTATTGATTTTCACTGGTATTTTAGATTTTTGTGGAAGGGGGGTGGATGGTGACACACGGGGTAATATTTGCTCTTTCTTTTTATACACAAAATAAGCAAATCCACCAACTAAACCGAGAGCTATTATTCCACCTACACCATAGGTGTAGTTCATGGGTTGTTCATTTGGTTTGGTGAGAGAGGCCTCAGGCTTCTCCATTTCTTTTTGAGGTGACACTTGTTTTAATTGTTCTCGTTTTTTACGGTTGTATTCCGCCAACTTCTTACCCGCTTCAACCTTTTTTGGGTTCTTCGTTGTCACTTGAATGGGAGTCTGTTCTTCTGACATTTTTATTATCTACTGTATTTATATTATCATCGGATTTATTTAAATTCCTTTCATTGATATAATGCCTCCCGGTAATAAGTCCAACACTGAGTGGTGCTAATAATGAGCCGAATTTATAATATAAGTCACATGTAAATCTTTGAAGGGCAGAGTTTAAGAAGGGGTCATTTTCCAGGTCATTGCTTAGCGCTTCTTGATTGTTTATTCCTAACGTTGCACAAGCCCCCATGGAATAAATACGTATCAGTGATTTCCCCAAGGATTTTACCATTTGACCTGATAGTTTAGCCTCGTAGATACTAAAAAGTTTTTCTACCTCTTCATCTTTGAGTTTGTTAATTTGCTCTTCCGTGTACATTTTCCCTAAGTATAGCTTGCTATTTCCAGTTAAGACACACTCGAGTAATTTTTGTCTTTTACCATCTGAAGGTGGAAATTCACCCGGAACATCATAACTCTGGTTGATTAAATTATCGATCGCTGTTTCCACCATTTTTATTAGAGAGAGGTATTTTTTTAACACAAAATAAAAGTAAAATAGCGAGATCAGCAGTATGCTTAATAACATGAAGTTGACATATTCTATCATTTTGTTGTGTTTGTTATAATTTTCTTATACTCTCTTATAATTATGTTGAAATTTGTTGTATAAGAGTTTGCTGTCCTCTTATAATTTTGTTGAAATTTGTTGTATAAGAGTTTGCTGTCCTCTTATAATTATGTTGAAATTTGTTGTATAAGAGTTTGCTGTCCTCTTATAATTTTGTTGAAATTTGTTGTATAAGAGTTTGCTGTCCTCTTATAATTTTGTTGAAATTTGTTGTATAAGAGTTTGCTGTCCTCTTATAATTATGTAAGACAAAATAATTATAAGAGGATGATGATGTTTAATAATATATTCTAACATTGTTAAATAAATAAACATTGTTTACTTAAACAATTATGTTCGATGATGAATCCTCAGATGATGATATTATATTTTCCCATCAAGATACAAAAAGGGTTACTTTTAATGATAAAGTAATGGTCCATTATATCTATGCTTGTGAATCTCGTAGAAGTAACTGGATAGAGGCTGCTGTTGACAGAGTACGCTTTGAATCGAGGATTAAACATATTGGTAAAATTCTAGAACCTGTATTGAGACGTAAATTAATCTCTTACAGTAGTCTTATAACAGTCTTACAGTAGTCTTATAGGAGTCTTATAGTTTTTGTTACAAGAGTCATGTAACAAATAACGTCAACCTGTTTAACAAATCGCATACGTTCTCGGATGTTCCATTCTCATGACTAGGCACGTGTGTTTCCCTCCTTTCAGTTTTTCCTTGACATCTTTCAATTCTTCTTGTGAATCAATCACATCATTCTCTTCATGAATAGTGGCTAGATCGTTTCTATCTTTTGGATACCACACATATAACATTTTAGCTTGTCGTCGTAAATTTTTAGGTATAGCTGTGTATGATTGTGTAAGTAACCATAGCGAATGATTTCGATGTCTACCGCTAATTGCCAACTCGAGCAAGGGCTGTCTCTTTTTGTCTAATTTTTCATCAGCTATTATATCATCAATCAGAAATAAGGTTTTGTATCCAGCACAGAAAAAGTCCATTTTCTTAATCCATTCATACAAAGATCCTTCCGGCTCAATTAAAATCACATAGCTGTCATTCCAGAACCACTTTCGATCTCTGTAAGTCTGATTCCACCTCAAGGTGGGACATATAATCACGATGAAATCAAAGTGATCAAAGTATTGATTTTCTAATAATTTTACAACACGATCCGTTTTACCGCACGATGTTGGTCCAACGAATAATGCTGTGTGAGGCTCTTTCATGTAAAGTGTATCCATTTTACTAATATAACGCAGACATAAATTCTACCGTTTTGTATGTTTAATTGAGCATCCATTATTAGATATATATATGCGTTTAAGTTTCCTGCAGTTTCAGCGGTCTTTTCAATCTGTAAAGTGATGCCTTCACTCGCATTTTCAATCTTTCGACCGGTCCCATGCAAGGCATTCTCATCAATTGTTCTGAAATCTAACCATAGAGCATACTTGTTTGTTAAGTAATCAGAGACTTTTACATCATGTAATCCTAAGCGCTTTCGGTTTTCACCGACGCTATTATCTTTTGGTTTTCCTTCAGCAAAATACTTGCAAATCTCATTGTATTGTTCAAACGGCTGCATCCCTTGAGCAAAAAGTTGGTTAGGCTTACCCTCGACGATGACTGATACCTTTTTGATCTTTGGATTGTAGAATTTGCAGGTTTCTCGTTTGTAGGATTTTTCTTCTTCAAACAGAACTAAGATACCCTTCAAAGATTTGGCTGGTGTGTTGAATGACCAATTCCACGTTGTGTCTGACTTGTTTACTCTAATTTGTCTGTGCCGCAAAATCCTATCATAGAGCAAAGCCATGTTTTGATATTCAGAAGCGATTTGTCTAGCCAACTTGGGTTGTGTCACAAGCTCATATTCAAGTGAGATGTTAGATATTTTGTATTTACCGTCTGGGTTACGTTTTTGACCTGCGGCAGTATCTAGAGGGTCAGAATAAATAACTCGGTTATAGTCGTTAAATGTGATCTCGTAGCATAACCTATTCCCTAAACCCGCTTGATAATATGGGATAGTACTATCTAGCATCTCAAAGTCGAGTGGAATGACAAACTTGTTTTTATAGGTGTCAGCAATGGCTTTGTCTTCTGCATCAGTGGTGTCTTTATCAGAAGCACCAATCCTCAATTTCATACAATTCTCTGTACACCCATCGTCGATGATGATACCCTGTCTTATCGCGTTTCTCTTTTCAAACTTGGTTAACCATAAATCTCTGTAACACCCAAAAAGATCAAAGTCATCGATGCTCAATATCTCGTTACCTTCGAACTTGACAGCCAACTTTTTAACGATAGCTCTCCCAATGTTACTGACCAATGTTCTTTTTGAGTCAGCTTTCGATTCGAGTTCAATATCAAAACTTAGATTCGTTGTTCCTGGAATAATAACATCATCACTTCCTAAATTTGGAAACCTAACCAATAATAACTGATTTTGATCGATCTCACTCGGATTGTGTGTGACAATTACTTTTTGACGAGAACCTTTTACACCGTGGGCAGTTCTAAGTGAACGTTCTGGATTTAACCTCTTTCCGTACTCCATTATTAATTATGATATATAATTAATTTTTTACTTTTTATCTCGGTTTAGCGGATGTACAAAACAACGGTTGTACCCAGATCTTCTTTTAGTATACCACCATGCTGATCTGTCAGTCTCAATGTGAGAGACTGGAATACACCGTTTTTTAGTTTTTTGTAATGAGGATTTTTAGGCTCAGTATGTGTAAAGTCACTATATTTATCGATGGGAATAGTTAGTAGAATATCGCTTAGCTTTCCATCCTCAAGATTTTGAGTGTTGTCGAGTTCAGAGAGATGTAAATTCATTTTGGTTATTTTAGCTAGCGTATTTGTTCTGATTATTTGAGAGTATTTGCCTAATGGTTTAAGTTCTATATCACCTTCTAAAAAGGTGCCTGCTAAAAACGCGTTCAATTCTCTGCCAGTGAATTTTCGTTTTGGTATCGACTTTTCAACTTTCCCATCGTCAGACGTTTTCAATGTTATCGGTGTTGTGATTTGATAGGTGAAGGTGTCTCCAAATATCTCACATAATGCGATCTCTTTCGAACCGTCCATATTTCGAATGGGGTAAGGTAGATATATGGTCTTCTCACCCCTTACGAGATTTGCTGTGATATACATTTTCTTGTATTAAATAGAAGATAATATTATTAAATAATAATGGAGAATATTTTTAAATATGTTCCCAACGCGCTTTATAAACCAAATGGAGGGCAATACCTTCAGATATTGAATGCTAAAGATTTATACAAACAAACAATTATCGTCTCTGAGAGCGGTTCTTTCCCCGCAACTTTTCCAAATATATTTACTAATTACGAAATGGATGAAAATGATCAACGTATGAAAATTTGGCAGGAACAACCATTTAAATTATGGCAAACCCAACTCAATTTTGTCACTTGGTGTGCTTCAAGTGCTTGTGGGGTCAGTTCTGAACACCTGAAAGAAGGTCGCTCTACTCCTATGATTAGAGCAGTATATCGTTTTCACGTCTATTATCATATTAGGCGAATCATTAAGCGCTTGCAGACACCTCTACCTTTTGAAGATAGTTTCAACCAATACGATAATCCTTATAACAAAGAAGAGTTTTTAAAAATCTGTAGTGAATATGGTGTCGATTCTGATCCTAAAAAATACAAAGGACAATATTTTTACAGCTCGTATCAAAAAAGACGTAGAGACTATCCAACGCCAGGTCTGAGTTATTTCACAGACGACTCCATGACACGATGGATTATAGAAAAATCTAAAGGCTTTACAAAAACAGGTCTTGTAAAAATTTCAGAGAGTGTTAGAGCATATGCTTATCTTCTTCTTAGTTCGCAAGCCTCAGCTCGTTCTTCTATTTTAGGTAATAATTCAAGTGCTTTGACAGCTCAAAGAGTTTTTATGAACAACTTTGAAGACATTGTTAACCGCAGAGTTGATATTCAAGATGACATTAAACGTTATCAAGATACTTTAAATTATGCTTCAAGCAAAGTTGATTATTCTGTTGGACAAGGTATTTACATGTTACCTAGTGACATGAATCTAAACATCAAGTCGGGAGTGTCTGGTTATAATAATAAAATTCTCATATCTAATGACAACTTGAGCCTCGGAAGAAACAAAATGATTAATGTTATGCAAGAGCATCATATTTCACCCAAAGTGACTAGCTCTCCAACACAAACAAAAAATAAAAGTTCACAAAAGAAAGTTCACAAAAGAGTAGTGAGTCAAACAGATTCACTCCCATCTCATGAAGAAGAGAAAATAGCTTTGGTTTTAGCGATTACCACGATGTTTAGTATATGGTATTATTATTATTATTGAAAACAAAACTCCCTTAGGAGAACCCCCTAGGGTTTTTGTTGTTGTTGTTGTTGTTGTTGTGATACCCTAGAGGGTTTTTAATTCATTGTCTTCGATCTAACCGGCACTCCACCCTGGCTTCTCCAATCCACCAGCTCTGAGCTCTACCCCTAGATCTTAGACTATTTGTGTGACTACTTACGAACTCCGACTACTACGCACGCGATGGCCGTTCATGATCTGTTCGAGTATATTACATCTAGTCACATTGTTTTTCCCGACAACTTTTGGCACATTTTGTGGTGAATACCGGGAGCGGACGGCACCATCCAGTTCCAATCTAGCCGCTCCACTAGACCTTCCCTTTCCGGCAGACTCTGTCGCCTGTTCACCACAATTTTCAAATTATTCCGCTCTTGGGTTTTATATCATTCATTTAGACCTTAGTGTCTGCTTGTGGTGTCCCTCGGAACGCTATAATTTTGTTTTTTATTTTGTTTACATAACAAAATGATTAATGTTATGCAAGCGTATCATATTTCACTCAAAGTGACTAGCTCTCCAACACAAACAAAAAATAAAAGTTCTTTGGTTTAGCGATTACTATGATGTTTAGTATATGGTATGTACTATTTCGCTGATCAGCGTATGTAGTTTGCAATTATAGCCGGCATTGTGGATACATGCTAACACTTCTAAGCCCTGGCGTTTGTTGAATTTCGATCGAAATGACGGTAACCTGAATGTCTCTATGGACCAGAGAAACCTGACAGTGATAAATCACCCAGACACAATGCTAACCATTCCGCGATATATTCAACACAACTGCGGGGAAGTGCGCACTCATGCAAGTTTTACAACCAGAACATGAGAGATCTACAACCGCCGAAGTATATATATACTTCCTCTCAGACGAACTGCGTGGGGTTCGAACACACGACCTTGTTGTTACAAGTTAGCGTTCTTATCCACTAGACTACGCTGATCTGTATGTTATATGTATTATTAGCTCATTTATGTTATAAAGTTAAAACTGCTACAAACTGCTTTTTACTACATTTTTAATGAGATATTTAATTGTTTACAATTATGAGTAATTTGTGGTTATAATAATAGAAACTGTTTGTTATGTAATCAAAATAACACGTTTCGTAACTCGTATCGCGTTATGAAAACAAAGATGATAGTAGGGAAATTCCTGAAAATCATATGATTATGAGGGACACAATTTCTGCGCTATAATCGGCACTTTCCTATCTCTAAAGTTCCCATATTTCTTTGGTTATGCCATTCATTTCCTTGCTCTTGGTACCCCCCATCTTCAAAAGGTAAGCTATTGCAGTGGTATTGTCTATCTGTAAGTGAATAGCTTTTAGGTTTGGGAATCTCATTGTGAAAGTCAACAAAGCATACTTCACTGCCAGAAGTTCCAGGACATTTATGTGAAGAGATGCTTCCTCCTGAGACCACTGTCCCCCTGTGG